>SJYV01034678.1:0-17638 GCA_006410875.1 Neotragus pygmaeus | reverse complement strand
CAGTGTGGGAGACCCAGGTTCAATCCCTGGGTCAGGAAGATCTCCTGGAGAAGAGAATGGCAACTCATTCCAGTATTCTTGCCTGGAAAATCCCATGGATAGAGGAGCCTGGTAGGCTACAGTCCATGGGGTCACAATAAGTTGGACATGACTGAGCGGCTTCACTCAGGGGTTAGTATATCTAGAGCTAAAGTGCTTCCTATTTTTCTCCATCCCTGAATTCCCCTCAGGGACACTATTAGAAGGCAACTGCAGTGGCTAATAGCTTGGTCTTAATAGAATTGGAATGGTCGGGATTTTTTTACTTTATAGGGCATGGAATTGAAAAGAGTTTTCTAGAAGCTTTGAGTTCATGTTTTAAAATACTGTATCTTTTTATTTACCTATTATTTTATTTCTTATATCCAAAATTATCTTCCAAATGATTGTTCTCTCATCCTGGAAGGATGGTAATTATCTCACCATGATTTTAATGCTAGTATAGTGTAAGTCCTGAAAGTTTGGTTTTCTTTTTGTAATGCAAGTGCTTGACTTAAGCTTTGATTGCCCAAGAATTCACTTCAAAGAAGAATCTGCTTCAAAGATAGCTGTCTCCAATAAACATAACACCAGCTATAGGGCTAGTTAAAGAGCCAGGCTGCTTTGCTTTAAAGATCTTGGCTCCTTTTGATAACTGACTTTGGACCACTTTTTTTTTCCTCTTTCCATGTTTTAAATTACCATTGTTTTATTTTATTTTACTTTTTTAATTAATTAATTTATTTTTTTAAATTTTACTTTACAATACTCTATTCATGCCATACATCGACATGAATCCACCACAGGTGTACACAAGCTCAATTTACCAAAAAAAGAATGAGCTCTTGAAAACCTAGGCCCTTACCTTTGACCCCAATAAAAGTAGATTCTCAGACTCATGACTCGCTCTCTCTTTCTTTGTACATGTGATCTCTCTATGGGACCCTAGATGTGCCATGTAATAGCCAAGATTTGTAAGTAATAATCTACTCTTTTTTCAAGTTTCCTAATGGTTATTG
Organism: Neotragus pygmaeus; assembly: GCA_006410875.1. Taxonomy (NCBI): domain Eukaryota; kingdom Metazoa; phylum Chordata; class Mammalia; order Artiodactyla; family Bovidae; genus Neotragus; species Neotragus pygmaeus. The sequence continues at coordinate 16,601 of SJYV01034678.1, read as the reverse complement.
CAAAGGACATCTTGCAAATGTAAGAACCACAAGGGTGGGTTTAGCCACAATATTAGTTATTGACAACCAATGACTGAGACCTTTACGGAACAAATATGCTTTGTGAATTTCTGTTTGTCTTCTCATAGCACGATGAAGCATAAACTCATTGTGTACAACTTCACATTATGTGCACAGCTACACATTAACTTATTGTGTGCAACTTACGTAAGTATTTTGTGTAAACGCACATTAACCTCATAATTGCAGTGAAATTCAGCTGCTTGTCATTCATGAAGCTATGTAAACACATCTATTTGTTTCATAATCATTTCTTTCTGCCTTAAAAAATATCTTTGCTTTGGAGTGTCTTATTTTTCCATTTTGGTAGCTAAATTTTAGAAACAAAGGAGCATATCACAATGGCCACAGAAGGTTATTAAATAACTTTGTAGCAATAGCTCACTGTACTTCAAAAGACTTCTTAAGAATAATGGATAAATTTGTGAATCTCGGGAAGAAATTAACATACATCCTAAATCTGTGCAGTAAAGATTTGTCTGTCTTTTCTGTACAACTTTTAATTAACATTCTTGTCTTCTCTAATTGTCTGTGTGATTCTTAGGAAATCATATCCTTTCAAAGGAAGAGTTAATGATTGGAAGGTACCATCCTATTAGTCAAGTGACTGATGCTAGATAATTGTATTGTGAAACATAACAGCTAGAAATAAGAGCTTCTTGTTTTTGGCACTCTTTCTTAATAAAGCACCAAAATGTTATCTTTCAAATGTTATTATTCACACTTTGTTCTATAAACAAACACCACATAATAAAAGAACAAAGGTGACAGTAGAGCATGAAGAACACTAGTGTTAACATGACTGTGATTGTATTTTTTCCCTGAATTTGAAAAAATGCTAAGTATATTATTGTGGACCTAAAGTAAATGTGTATGTCAAGGCTGTATATTGTCACCCTGTTTATTTAACTTATATGCAGAGTACATCATGAGGAACGCTGGACTGGAAGAAACACAAGCTGAAATCAAGATTGCTAGGAGAAATATCAATAACCTCAGATATGCAGATGACACCACCCTCATGGTAGAAAGTGAAGAGGAACTAAAAAGCCTCTTGATGAAAGTGAAAGAGGAGAGTGAAAAAGTTGGCTTAAAGCTCATTATTCAGAAAACGAAGATCATGGCATCCGGTCCCATCACTTCATGGGAAATAGGTGGGGAAACAGTGGAAACAGTGTCAGATTTCATTTTGGGGGGCTCCAAAATCACAGCAGATGGTGATTGCAACCATGAAATTAAAAGATGCTTACTCCTATGACNAAAAAAAAAATCTCACAACTAACAAAAATATGTTCATTACTATGGTTAATTAAATTTGGTGTTCTGTGATTTCTAAATTGTGCAATTCAAATAATTTAAAAATCCATATGATAAACTATACATTATATTAAGTACTTGGGAATTAAAATTGAAAAGATCAAATCTCTGCCCTCTATGAAGGAAATGTGCCATCTAACAGATAAAAGAGTCAATGCAATGAGCTATGATCCTGCAAAAATATATATATTTTAAAAATTTTATTGAAAGAATGTACTCACATGTTTCACTTTATTTTATTTTATTTTTACTTTACAATATTGTATTGGTTTTGCCATACATTGACATGAATCTGCCACGGGTGTACACATGTTCCCCATCCTGAGCCCCCCTCCCACATCTCTCCCCATACCATCCCTCTGGGTCATCCCAGTGCACCAACCCCAAGCACCCTGTATCATGCATCGAACCTGGACTGGTGATTTGTTTCACATATGATAATACACATGTTTCAATGCCATTCTCCCAAATCATCCCACCCTTGTCCTTTCCCACAGAGTCCAAAAGACTGTTCTNTCATCCCAGTGCACCAACCCCAAGCACCCTGTATCATGCATCGAACCTGGACTGGTGATTTGTTTCACATATGATAATACACATGTTTCAATGCCATTCTCTCAAATCATCCCACCCTTGTCCTTTCCCACAGAGTCCAAAAGACTGTTCTATACATCTGTGTCTCTTTTGCTGTCTCGCATACAGGGTTATTGTCATCATACAAACTCTGAGTAAAGAAATATCAGAGAAGGTGCTATAAGAGCTAAACTCTATAAATCAATAGGATTTCATCAAACCAAGAAGGAAAAAAAAGAGATTGATTCCAGGTAGAGAAAATAATACAAAAGAAGCATGCTTAGTCATGCCCGACCCTTTGGTTGCACCAGGCTCTTCTGTCCGTGGGATTTTTCAGACAAGAATACTGGAGTGGGTAACCATTTCCTTCTCCAGGCGTTCTTCTGGACCCAGGGATAGACCCCACATCTCCTGTGTCTCCTACATTGCAGGCAGATTATTTGCCTGCTGAGCTACCAGAGAAGTCCCATAAAAGAAGCAGACATGGTGAAACTACATGGGACAATCACATAATAATTTGAAAATCAGTGCAACAAACATAGGTAGTGCATGGCAGGAAGTGGAAGATAAAACTAAATATTACAGATATGTTACACAATTTAAATTACCCGCTCTCTTTTAGAAATGTAATTCCAGTAGCCACTGTGCAATGTGGGGGCATGGTAGGTATAAAGTCCAAGGATCATTTTCAAGTCTATTGCAGGAATCTAAATGAGAGAGCTTGAGAAAGTGGAGGTTGAATGGAGGGAGGGGGCACAGAAGAAGATCTAGAGCAGAGCAGTATGGAGGTAAGTAAGGTCAACATCAAGATAGTCAACTTCACAAGGACATTTGGAAGGAATCAGGAAAACTTCAGCTTTAAAAACTGTGCCATGGTTTGCAAACTCATTCATTTCCTTTTATAACATCTGCATTAAAGAGTCAGTATGCCTAACTTGTAGATAAAACACAAGTGAAATCCTGATGTCAAGTAGTTTATCTAGGTCACAAAGAAGATTCCAATCTAAAACAATAGCTTTCCTGACTATTCATAAAATAGTTATTTTATTCCTGACTTTTCATAAAATAGCTTAAGTATTTTTATGTAACCATGAAGATTTCTAGGAAATACTGGTTTCCCATTTGAAAATACATCTGTATCTATCTACATCCACATCTATACCTATAATTTGTCAACTATCTATTTATCTTTAGCATAATCCTTAAGAATAGGAGAAACTGTGATCTTAAATTCTGCAATAAATTACTTCCAATTATTATTATTATTATATATATACTTATTCTCACAGTGAGAGTCCTGATTTCTTCTGTATGACCAATTGCCCAGCCTTGCCAACCATGTTCAGCAACTTCTAGAATGTCTTGACAAACATTCCATATATCCCAATTCCAGCACTATCTATTGCCACTCTAAACTAAAATTACCAAAATACACTTCTTCTTTCATTTATAGAGTTGTTGTCAAGCAACAAAGAACAGTTTAGACTCAGTCTACTAAAACACATAACATTTCAGTTCAATCATATATATCCTTGCCATGGTTTGGAAATGCTTATAGTCATCAATCAATGTATCTAAAATAATTTTAAAGCTAGAATATAAAATGAAGTTTTAAAATTATTGCATTACTTAAATTATTAATAATAATGAACTAGAATTTGCTGAGTATTTTCACATTGTCAAACAATATCATAAGTGCTGTGTATGCATTATCCTATTTAACCCTCATGATAGATATATTATTATTACTATCATTATTATTTTGCAACTAGAGCTGCAGAGGTTTAGAAATATTAAACAAATATGTCAAGATCAGAGAACTAGTAGCTGTCAAAACTAGAACTCAAATCCTCTTCTGTTTGAGCTTAAAGTTAATTGTTAGATTATATTACACTGATATTATAGTCTATCAAAGGTCTTCATTCAAAGTCCCTACTATAGTCCGTAGTAAAACATGGTCACTAAAACTAGCTTTTATTGAATGTCACAGTTGCTTAAATGAGAAAATAAATTTATTGAAAGAAACAAAAATATTGAAAAAACAATACAAGAGGTTTAGAAAAAGTATTATTGAGAGATGCATGCACAAAAATTAACTTTTTAAAATTTAAATTTATTTGTTTTTCTTAGGTAAAAGACGACCAGGACACCAAAAGGAGTGTCTAACAGGCTTTAATAGTGAAGCACTCCCGGGCGGGGTTTCCGGACCGGAACAGGCAGGTCGAGGCAGTCCGCGCCCGGACTGTGCTGGGGAGTGGTTTATATGCGTTCGTTGCAAGGGATGGTCAGGCTAGATCACCCAAAAAAGGTAAGGTTAGTGGACGGGGGTTCGGATAAGCTGTTAGGTCGAAGTGTCATGTGGGCTGATAGGTCCTTCTACATGGCTGGCATGGGGCGGCTTTAGCTGGCGAAGTGTGCTGTCATTGGTCCCCGGGATCTGGGAGGATCCTTCTGTTAGGGACTTTCTTGCCGGCAGGAGAGAGGAATGAGTGGCCCACCATGGCCGCAGGGTCTGACCTTACATTCTGACCCTTTTGATAGGATAAGGGGCACCGTTATTGCTTCTGACTACTTCCTGCTGAACTGGGGCGTCGCTGGGGCTGAGGGTCATGGCTGGATCCAGGTGGCCTTTAGGGGGCCTCAGGGTCTCTGGATGGGAGTTTGTAGTATGCAGCCACCATCAACATCTGTCCAGTGCCGTCTGGGTCTGCTCCCTGACCCTCCAGAGGATGATCTGAAAAACACAAGGTCCTATCAACAGGATTAGGAGTAAGGCTGCGAGGGGTCTGAGAAGTGGGAGAAGGCATTTTGCCCAAGGCGACTTCCACCGTCCTGAGAAATCGAAACCATCTGACTCGGCCTGCCTAAGTCTGATGCTCTCCCTCAGCTCACGGACCTTGTTTTGGACTATCCGCAAAGCATTAACGAAAAAACANGGGAGAAGGCATTTTGCCCAAGGCGACTTCCACCGTCCTGAGAAATCGAAACCATCTGACTCGGCCTGCCTAAGTCTGATGCTCTCCCTCAGCTCACGGACCTTGTTTTGGACTATCCGCAAAGCATTAATGAAAAAACAAGTCTTCCCTTAGGAACTGACAGGTTCCCCCTTTTTCAGCCATTAGCAGGTCTAGGGCCCTTCGATTTTGGAGAGCCACCGCTGCCAGAGAGGTTATCTGGGTTTGTAATGCCATTAGGGAGTTTGCCACCTTGTCCAGTTCTCTATTGAGGTCTGCGGACAGCTTATAGTAGAAGTGCGTGGCTGATCCCAATCCTCCTGCCCCCAGTCCTAAGGCCATGAATAAACCTCCTCTGAGGAGCAGGGCAGTTGCAGCTAATGCCCTCCAGCAGTGGCGGGTTGGCTGGATCTGGTCTTCCATCGCCTGTGGTGTCAGAATGGTCAGATAGGGAGTAAGAAAAACTGGGATGCAAGGCTGAGTCCAGTTGGGTGAAAAACATTGTAATAAGGTGATTTGATTACAGAGAAAGAATATCCCAGATTTTCCGCATACTGGAGGGCTTGGGGATAGGGGGGTCTCGTCTCGAGCCATCACAGGCCACTGTGGTTAATGAGGTATCGTTGGCCAGAACACAAGAGGCATTGGCTGGGAGGTAGAGTATCTCAGTGGTCAAGGGCCCCATTGGCAAGGTTACTTTTGTGGCATTTCGAGTGAGATTTTGAGCCTCTATCCATTTCCTGGGGATCGATTGGGCAAGGAATTGTAGAGATCTCAAGGGAAGACAGAGCCAACATGAGAGGTTTGGTGAGGTTTCAGTCAGGGTCTGATAGGTGTCATTGAGGCTGGTGAAAATTTGAGATGAAAAATCCAGGGGTTTGAGCACCTGATGAACCTGGTCTAGGAGTTCGTTGGGCTCATGGTGTGGATCAGAGGCTTCAGTTACCAGCTTTATGAGGTCATGTTGGACCTTATGTTGGATTTGTTCTCGCCTCTGATCTTGGGCCCCCTTCCCATCTGTCATTCTGTAGATCTTTGTATCTAGCTTTATGGCAGTTAGAGGCTGAGTTTGATTTGGCAGTCCTGGGCTCTTGGCGATCCAATACCATTTACCCCCATGAGAGCATGGCTGAGCAGGTGAGACATAACAATCTCGGTTGATATAGTGTAGGCTGTGAACCCAGTTCCCCAGAGGTCTCCTTCAGCACAGCCCCGAGGGCAGGGCGTAGGCTGTCCCGCCTGTATTATCATAGCCAGGAGAAATAGTGGCAAGAGCATGTTTAGTTATGATATTAGGAAGAGAGTGATAAAAGATAAGGAGTCAATTTGAGATTCTGTAAAAAGGAGCAAGGTCCCTTGTAAGTGTAAATCAGAGATTGCCTGAATGAGTCACAGTCAATAATCGGGGTAGCCAGTCAAAGGTCCTGTAGTAGGGTCAAGATAAAGTCTTCAAGGCAGGCTAGGGTGAGAGACATATGGCCAGGTNAAAAGGAGCAAGGTCCCTTGTAAGTGTAAATCAGAGATTGCCTGAATGAGTCACAGTCAATAATCGGGGTAGCCAGTCAAAGGTCCTGTAGTAGGGTCAAGATAAAGTCTTCAAGGCAGGCTAGGGTGAGAGACATATGGCCAGGTCAGGCTGCCCCAGTGGAGTAGCACCCCAGGAGTAGTGAACAAATAATAAGGTAAGCAAGGGCCAGTGAAAGTTGAAGTGTGAGTGGCCAGTCCTGGGGGGCCGTGACAGCCAGTCCAATGGTGAAGAGTATAGCCAGAGTTATGATTGGCAACAGTCACAGCAGATGAGACCAGACAAGCATTGGATGGGGCATGTCAGTCACTAGCGGGAGGCAGGGGTGTCTTAGTAATGGTGATCTTGGTAGGTCCCGAGATTTTAGAGGTGTAAGTCTCTAGGGGTTTGGAAGAAGGCAGGCCGTGTAGTGGAGCCCACTTGAGCCGTGTGATGTGGTACCACGGCTCCTGTCCCCACAGTTTGGCTGCTGTAGGGGTGGTGAGGACCACTGTGAAAGGCCCAGTCCACCAGGGCTGAAGGGGTTGAGGCATCAGCGTTTTTAGGAGGACCTGATCTCCTGGTGCCAAAGCAGGGGACGGGATCGCCTGGTTATGGTCTCTGACAGGTTGAGGGAGGACACAGTCAGTGTGTTCTTTAAGTAGGGACCTCAGGAGGGTGAAATAGGGCAAGTACGTCCCCAGAGGGGGGATTGGGGGATCCGGAAGGTTAGTCAGCAGACATGGCCTACCGTACAGCAGTTCAAAAGGTGTCAAACCCATCTTGGCATGAGTTCCATAGGAGATCAACCCAGGAGAGACGAAGTTCTGCCATTAACCTGGTCAGATGAGCCTTGAGGATGCTGTTAGCCCGTTCTACCTTGCCTGATGACTGAGGCCTGTATGGGACACGTAAGTGCCAAGAAATGTGTAAAGCCTCGCCTATTTGCTGAATGATTTGAGAAACAAAGTGGGCCCATTATCAGACTGGATGGAGTTGGGGAGCCCGAACCGTGAAATGAGGTGTGTTAAGAGTGCTGGTGACAGTATCGTCTGTCTCCCGGGCAGTGGGGAATGCTACTACCCATCCAGAAAAAGTGTCAACACAGACCAGCATATACCAGAAGGTCCGATGTCTAGGCATATGAGTAAAGTCTATCTGCCAATTCTGTCCCGGCAGGTGTCCCCTCAGCTGGTGAGTTTCTTGTGATGGCCTGAGTACTCCTAAAGGAGAGGTCTTGGCACAGATTAGGCAGCGATGATGGACTGCCTGAATGGTAGGTAGGAGATGTAGTGAGGAAAAGAGAGGGCTAAGGAAGGTCAAAAGTGCATGGGGCCCAATGTGTAAAGAGTCATGGATCTGGGTGATAAAGGACATTGCCTGTTTTTTGGGTAGGACTAGTTTTTTGTGGGGCGTGATCCATCCTGAGGGGTGTTTGGAAGCGCCCTCCTGTGAGAGGAGGGCCTTNAAGTGCATGGGGCCCAATGTGTAAAGAGTCATGGATCTGGGTGATAAAGGACATTGCCTGTTTTTTGGGTAGGACTAGTTTTTTGTGGGGCGTGATCCATCCTGAGGGGTGTTTGGAAGCGCCCTCCTGTGAGAGGAGGGCCTTCATTTCGGCCTTTGAGTAGTTAGGTGTAAGGGAGGTCTTAAGAAATAGTATAGGCAGAGGCCCCTGCTGTAAGGCTATCTGTCTGGCCACCTGGTCAGCCTTATTGTTGCCTAGGGAAACTGTGTCGTGAGTTGTCTGATGTCCTTTGCAGTGTAGGATGGCTGCCTGAGTGAGCTGTGAGATGGGCTCCAGGAGCTTGGCGATTAGGGGGACATTAGAGACGGGTGATCCTTTGATGGTGAGGAATCCCCTCTCTCTCCAAATAGCTGAATGTGAATGTGCAATCAAAAGGCATATTTGGAGTCAATATAGATGTTAACCCGTTTACCCATTGCCAAGTGTAAAGCTCTAGTGAGCGCTATTAGTTCTGCCTTTTGGGAGGTGGTTCCCTCCAGTAGCAGGCGAGCCTCGAGGATGTCACTGGTGGTCACAACTGCATATGCAGCAGCCTGGAGACCGTTAGGGTTTCATTTTGAACTGCGATCTACAAATGGCATGAGGTCTGGGTTTCATAGCGGAGTAGCAGAAAGATTTGGGGGCGGTTGGGTAAGAGTGTCCAGGACCTCTATGCATGAGTGAGGTCCTGTGTCTTTGCCTGAAGGACAGTTTGGAAGTGAGGGGAGAGAAGATAGGGGGTTTAGCTGGGAGCTGCAGCCCAAAGTAATCTGGGGGTTATCCGGAAAGACCAGGTGGAATTGTTGGAGCCGAGAGTCGCTGAGGTCTGACAGGAATTTGGAAGCCAGGAGGTCAGCCAGGCGTTGTGGTGAGAACATAGTTAGGGGTTGATCTGGAATCAGCTTTTTTGCATCTGCGTATAGAGAAGCTGCTGCTGCCAGGGCGCGTAGGCAGAGGAACCATCCCCTGGTGGTGGGGTCTAACTGTTTGGAGATAAATGCCACTGGCAGCATTTCAGAGCCCACAGACTGCAGGAGGGCTCCAAAGGCTATGCCCCCTTTTTCATCAGTGTACAGGTGATAGGGGAGGTTGGGTTTGGGCAGGAAGAGTGGCGAAGAGGACAGTAAAGCTGGGCGAAGGTTGTAGAAAGCCTCCTGGACCTCTGTTTCTGAAGAGAGTGGTCCAGTAGGGGTGTCTTTTGTGGCTGTGTAGAGGGGCTTAGCCAGGGAAGTATAGTTGGGGACCCAGTGTCGGAAGAATCTTGTCAACCTCAAACAGGACAAGATTTGTTTTTTAGTGGAAGGGGGGCAGAGGTCTCGGAGAAGGCTGAGTCTGTCAGTAGTTAGAGCCTTGGTTTTCGTGGTAATTTTTAGGCCTAGGTAAGTCACAGAGGTCTGGGTGAGTTGGGCTTTTTGTTGAGATGCTCGGTATCCTTTAGAGCTAAGGAAGTTAAGAAGAATAGTGGTATGTGTCTGAGAGAGAGCTTGTGAGGGGCTGCAGAGCAGAAGGTCATCCACATACTGTAAGAGGACACTAGGGGCCAAAGGGCATGTAGCCAGATCCCGGGCCAGAGCCTGGCCAAACAATGAGGGCTGTCTCTAAACCCTTGGAGGAGGACTGTCCACGTTAGCTGGGAGGACTGTCGGGTTTCTGGGTGGGTCCATGTGAAAGCAAAGAGGAACTGACAATCTGGGTATAAGGGAATAGTGAAAACGTTATCTTTGAGGTCTAAGACAGTAAAGTGAGTCGTACTGCTAGGGATGTCAGAAAGCAAGGTATAAGGATTGGGAACAATTGGATGAGCAAGGATTATGGCCTCGTTTAGCAGTTGAAGGTCCTGGACTAATCAGTAGCCGCCAGAAGTTTTCTGCACCGAGAGAATAGGGGTATTGCAGGGCGAGGTCGTGGGGAATAGGAGGCCCTGGCCCAAGAGACGGTCTACGATTGGTTTAAGACCATGTAGGTGAGTCTCAGAGATGGGGAATTGAGGGTGGCTTGGGAAGCGGCAAGGAACACGTAGTTTAATCAGGACGGGGGTGTGATGGGTTGCTACCAGAGGGATTTCAGTGTCTCAAATGTTAGGGTCGACAACTGGAGCCTCAGGGGAGCAAAGGAGTAGGGGCAAAGTGAGAGATTGGGAAGGTGAGAGATTGGGAAAATGAGAGAGGTAGGTGAATGGTGGCCCTAAGCTTAGCTAAACTGTCCTGCCCCAGCAGGGGAGTGGGGCATGAGGGATTGTCAGAAAAGAGTGTGTGAACAAGAAGTGATCAAGCTGACAGGGCTGTGGCCCAGTCTGCAGGGGTCGTGAAGACGTGCCATCTATACCCACCACCAAGACCTGGGAAGGATGCAAGGTGCTCCTGACGGAGGGAAGGACCAAGTAAGTAGCCCCCATATCTATCAAGAAATTGATAGACTTACCCGCCACTTGAAGCATTACCCTAGGCTCGGTTTGGGTTATGGGGGTCCCCGAGTCTGGGCACCGTCAATCTTCATCAAAGGAGAGAAGTTCCAAGGCAGGGTGCTGGGAGGAAATGTCCTTTTGGGAGCCCAGACCTTGGCCCGGTAATGTCGGGGCCTGAGTCAGCCGGGAGCACTCGCCCAATGTCCCGGTTGTTTGAACAAGGGCACGGCTTTGTTGGGGACTGGGGGTTTGGGCATTGGTGGGCCCAGTGGCCCTCATGCCCACATTTGAAGCAGGCTTCCGGCGGTGGCTTCTGAGGAGCCACCTTTTGTCCTGTGGCCGGCCGCAGGGCTGCTACCAGTGTCTGGCTATGTCCCTCAAGGGGGTTAGCCTGGAGTTCGGCTTTTTGTTTAAGCCTTGCCTTGCGGCTGGCTTCGGCGGCTTCCTCTTGGGTGTTATAAACCTTAAAGGCCATTTTTACCAGGTCTTGGAGGGGGGTCTGAGGCCCATTCTCAGCCTTGGAGAATTTTTTTCTGACATCTGAAGCTGATTGGGATATAAAACGGTTGGCTAGGGTGGTGACCCCTGCTGGAGAATCTGGGGCAATCCAGGCATAGCTGGTGAGAGCCTCTGTCAGCCTATTAAGAAAGGCTGCTGGGTTTTCACTGGGGCCCTGGGTTACCTCACCTAACTTAAGTAAGTTTACCGTTGAGGGAGGTGGTCTCCATTCCCTCCAATAGGCATTCTACCATGTAGCAAATGTTGGCTCTTCCTCTCTGTCCCTCCTGATAGTCCCAGTCTAGGTCTACGTCTGGAATAGTAGCTGCTCCAGGTGGCCAGGCAGGGTCTGCTGGGGTGGCTAGATGTCTCTGGTCAGCCACCACTCTTGCTGCAGCCCAAATGGCCTTTCTTTCCTCTGGGGTAGTAGTGGACCCCAGGATGACAAATACATCCTGCCAAGTGAGAGCGTAAGACCGAGACAGCTGGGTAAAGTTTTTGATGTAGTTGGAGGGGCTGGCCGAATAGGAGCCTAGCCACTGTTTGATATGGGCAAGGTCTTGGAGTGAAAAGGGTATGTGGACATGGGTGAGACCCTCCGGGCTGGCCATCTGGTGGGGAGGAAGCAGGGGAGCTGGCGGTAGATTGGGAGCGGTCTGGGACCTTGTGTGTGAGCTGACTTGTGAGTCAGAAAGGGGTGGGTACAGAGGAAGGGGTGGATACTGAGGTGGAGCCAAGGGAGCAGTGAGAGGCGTAGTCACAGGAGGGCTGGGCTGTGAGGACGATGGGGGAGGGAAGGGTATGGAGGGTGTTGGTGAGGGCAATAGAGGGGAAGTTGGTGAGGGGGAGGTTGGGGCCACCAGGTCTTCTGAAGTCACTGTGAGGGCAGAAGTTTCCACCTCGGGCGTCCCTGGGTGGGTCGCTGATGGCCTCCTTTGTGGCGTAGGGCTAGGAAGAGCCATGATTAGGAGAATTTCAGAAGGGGAGCAGTGGGTACATAAGGTGGGACGGGAGCACAACAGCCAAAAAGCCTGTATGTAGGGTACCTCAGACCATTTTCCCATCCTCCAGCAGTAATTATCTAAGTCATGGAGGATGTAATAGAAAGTTCTGGCTGGCAGCCATTGTGAGATGTTATCTAAAGAATATTGGGGCCACGCCTCAGAACAGAGGAAGGTTAAGCGTTTGGAGTGAATTTCTCCAGAGATATGTAGAACATACATGTAAAGTAAACATTTTAGTGATGTGAACCAGGGTTGGTCAGCCTTGGAGGCAGTCGCCCCCATGGTAAATATGAACAGTGGGGCTGGGAGAGGTCCAGTAAGGTGTTCCCGAATGGGCCGTCAACCCAGCGAGGTGTGGAGAGGGCCACTCAGCCAAGACGGACTTTTCTGAGTTGACTGGCACTGAGGATTAGCAAGTCTGGCCTGCAGAGGGGTCCAGATGTGGCCGCGATTTAAAAGGACTGAGAAACCCTAGGAATAATAACCATGGGAGCAAGACCCCCCAGAACCCAACTGGTGGAACTTACCCCATATCCTGCCAGACGGTTGGATGGTCCTGGCGGGGTGGTGGGGTGACCTGGTCAGGCGCAGGCCAGACCTGAGGTTGGCCACAAATCCCGCTCGTTGTGGGAGGGGCCCTCGCCTCTAGCCCCACGTTGGGCACCAAATGTTAGGTAAAAGATGACCAGGACACCAAAAAGAGTGTCTAACAGGCTTTAATGGTGAAGTGCTCCTGGGCAGGGTTCCCGGACCCGAACGAGGCAGGTCGAGGAAGTCCATGCCCAGACTGTGCTGGGGTGTGGTTTATATGTGTTCGTTGTGAGGAATGGTCAGGCTAGATTGCCCCAAAAAGGTAAGGTTAGTGGACAGGGGTTCGGATAGGTTGTTAAGTCGAGGTGTTTTGTGGGCTGATAGGTCCTTCTACATGGCTGGTGTGGAGTGGCTTTAGCTGGCGAAGTGTGCTGTCATTGGTCCCAGGATCTGGGAGGATCCTTCTGTTAGGGAATTTCTCACCTGTGGGAGAGAGGACGGGCAGCCCATCATGGCCCCAGGGTCCGGCCTTACAGTTTTAATTGGAGGCTAATTACTTTACAATATTTTATTGGTTTTGCCATACATCAACATGAATCCACCACAGATGTACACACAGTTCCCCATCCTGAACTCCCCTCCCACCTCCTTCCCCATACCATCTCTCTGGATCATCCCAGTGCACCAGCCCCAAGCATCCTGTATCCTGCATCGAACCTGGACTGGCAATTCGTTTCTTATATGACATTATACATGTTTCAACGCCATTCTCCCAAATCATCCCACCCTCTCCCTCTCCCACAGAGTCCAAAAGACTGTTCTATACATCTGTGTCTCTTTTGTTCTCTCGCATATAGGGTTATCATTACCATCTTTCTAAATTCCATATATATGCATTAGTATACTGTATTGGTGTTTTTCTTTCAGCCAATGGCATAATTGCTTCCCTGACTCCTTCACCCGACCCCCAAAAATCCTTGAACTGATATATTAGATTTTACACATTTTTAAAGAGTAAACTCGTAATCATAATGGAAAAGCAGATAATATGCAAACAATAAATCCTGTATTTCAAGAAAATCTTAGAAGAGAGAAGGTAAATGGGGCATTAGTTACTGATAAGAAGGATCAGAGGGAACTACAAACAAAGTCACATCATACAAGATTCTAGAGAAACACTCAAAGGAAAGTAAGTAATAAAAAGCGAGAGGAAGTGCAAAGACATAGGATCTTCTTTAGCATTTTTGAGATCTTTGTTCTGAGAAGCTGCCCAAGGACATCATGGACAATCTTCTCTCTCAACCTCTCTCAAACATAGTCTAAATAAACAGCCATCTCCTAAAAGAGAGCTCCTATTTTATCATCAAGCCTGGAGATTTGTAAGGAGCATGGGTAATTCCAGACCACCACAAGGACTACTAAGGTAGAAACAAAAGAAACAGGGCTTATTAGTGTCCAACTCTTTGCAACCTCATGGACCACAGTACGCCAGGTCTCCTTGTCCATCACAAACTCCTGAAGTTTACCTAAACTCATGTCCATTGAGTCAGTAATGCCATCCAACCATCTCATCCTCTGTTGTCCGCTTCTCCTGCCTTCAATCTTTCCCAGCATCAGGGTCTTTTCAAATGAGTCAGCTCTTTGCATCGGGTGGCTGAAGTGTTGGAGTTTCAGCTTCAACATCACTTCTTCCAATGAATATTCAGGACTGATTTCCTTTAGGATGGACTAGTTGGATCTCCTTGCAGTCTAAGGGACTCTCAAGAGTCTTCTCCAACACAACAGTTCAAAAGCACCAATGTTTCAACTCTCAGCTTTCTTTATAGTCCAACTCTCCCACCCATACATGACCACTGGAGAAAACATAGCCTTCACTAGATGGACCTTTGCTGGCAAAGTAATGTCTCTGTTTTTTAATATGCTGTCTATGTTGGTCATAACTTTCCTTCCAAGGAGTAAGCGTCTTAATTTCATGGCTGCAATCACCATCTGCAGTGATTTTGGAACACAAAAAGAAAAAAGCACTACATCAAAGTAATGGGTTTAAAGAAAATATGTATTCAGCATATTCAATAAAAGTGGACAGCTAAAAAATAAAACAAATATAAAGCTCCTTTTTAAGAGAAATTAAGATTATACATTTAAAAATAAAATAAACCTGACTGGATATTGACTTAGTATACTGGAAAATACAATTGAGAATTTCCATTTGAATGCTGAGCCAAGGACAAAGTGGTAGAATTTATGAGGAAACTTAGAAAAAAATGTGAAGATGTATACACGTGTTCCAAAATGTATCTAAAGGAAATAAGTAAAAAGAGAGTACTAAAAGAATGAACTAAGGAAAATAATGGCATGGCTGAAATATTTCCCAGAGTCTTCTTTAAATTGAGAGGGCTCACAGCTCTCTAATTAGAAAAAAATGTTAAAAAGGGGGAAAAATCAACAACAATGTCTTTTAACAAGACAAATTTAGTCATATCCCTGTCAAGTTTTAGAACTCCAAAAGTAAATAATTAAAAAATCTTTGACATAAGTTTTTTTTCTGTTATTTTTTTTAAAAAATCACTGCTAAAAGACAATGACAGCTTGAAAGGAATTATTTTAAACATATCATCTTATGCCAGGAAGAACTAGCATTCCAATATAAAGACTAAATAAAGCTATTCAAAAAATTTTGGTAAAATTCAAAGACGATAAATTTAGCAAAACAAAAACAAATCCCCTACCAAAAATGTAGGATACAGGACACATTATTGGGGGAAATAAAGAAAAATATAACTATAGATAAACAACTGTTTGTAGAAATATACATTAATAAAAATGATATATATTGGAGATAACACCATCTTGGGGCTAGATACGGGGAGAGAATAACATATAATGATACGTTTATCAAAGCATTCTGATCTATACGTGAAATAATTTAAAACTTAAGTCCAGAAGTTATTAGAATTTATATTTACCTGAAACTAATGAACTAATTAACTATTTTTCCATTTTGACTAAACAGTAAAGAGTTTGTCATGAGAGTTATTGAATTAAATGTCTTTTATGTATATAATATTTTACAAAGCTCACATTTTTTGACAAAACTTATGATTGACCTTCTTTTGGTTGGAATTGCAAATGGAATTGAATGCTTTCCTGATGTTAATAAGCACTAATAAATCTCTTGATTGCTTTGCCTCATGATCTCTTAATAAGCCATTAATGTAGCAGATATTTTTGACTGTCTTCTGAGAGATGTGAGAAAAACAAGTGATGAAAATGTGTTGCTTAAACATTGTTTTTATTACTTTTCATCCAGTTTGCTAAAACACATTCACATTTTATTGGGAATGAAATTCTACCAAAAACATTTCTTCTTACATTTTTTAAATTTATTAATAAAAAATGTTTTTAATAATAAAAGGTTACAAGATTTTTCTGCATATTTGACGCAATCATATTTTAAAGCTATATTCTATACACTCTTTATATTTAGGTCTCATCTTATAGAGATTGTGGATAGAGACAGATAGCTCTATCCAAAATCCCTAGTAGTGTCAGGGAAATGTATGAATGTTGAATTAGAACAATTGGAGGAAAGTTACTGACAACAGTATACAGGTTTAGTATCTCCTTCTCCTCTGAGTATCTCTGCAAGATATCAAAAAACTTCAAGCAAACAATTCTATGAAGAATATGGCTGCCTTGTACCCATACTGTCCTTATCATTCAGAGAATTTAGAAATGTTCAGATGTGTTAAATGAATAAAGAAATAAGTATTTGCCTAAATGATTTAATAACTGCATTGTTATCTAGAACAGAGAAAAAATAACTTACCTTTAAGTACACTTATATTCAATGAAGTAATTATTTAGAAAAGGTTCATTACATTTAATATACTAAATATAGTACTAAATATTGGGACAGAAAACTGAATAAGGCAAAATCACCCTTGCCTTCAAAATTTAAATATCTAAGAGAAAAATGAGACCAAAAAAGAATTGAACAATAAGCTAAGTATTAGGATAAGTGAAGGTTAGTTTAGATGCAGAGGGAGTACAGAACATGGAGAAATCTGAAGGATAAGTATGAGTTACCAAGGACAAAAAGGATGAGGAAGGACTAATGTATATACATAATGGTTTAGAGAAACACTATTGACCTTTGAAAAACATGGATTTATTTAAATTATATTGGTCCACTTACACATGAATGTTTTCAATAGTAAATACTACAGTACTACACGATCTGAGGATG
>SJYV01034677.1:0-19132 GCA_006410875.1 Neotragus pygmaeus | reverse complement strand
TTTCCAATCTTGTCCCACCACTGCTGAGTTTTCCAAATTTGCTGGCATATTGAGTGCAGCACTGTATGAAGATTCCTTAAAACCTAAAAGTAAAGCTATAATATGAACTTGCAATCCCATTCCTGGGCATATACCTGGAGAATAACAATCTAAAAGGATATGTCCATCTCAACATTCATTTCAGCACTGTTTACAATAGCCAAGACATGGAAGCAATCTAAACATCCACCAACAGAGGAATGGATAAAGAAGATGTGGTGCATGAATATTATTCAGCCATTATAAAGAATGAAATAATGACATTTTCAGCAACATAAATGGACTCAGTGTCATACTGAAGTAAATCAGATGTAGAAGGAGAAATGTGATATGACATCCCTCGAATGTGGAATTTAAAAAGAAATGATGCAGAACTTCCTACAAAACAGAGAGACTCACAGACTTAGGAATGAACTTATGACCTATGAGGGGGAAGAGATAGTTAGGGAATTTGGGAAGGTCATGTACATACTGCTATATTTAAAATGGATAACCAACAAAGACATGTTGTATAGCACATGGAACTCTACTCAGTGTTATGTGTCAACCTGGATAGGAGGTGCATTTGGGGGAGAATGGATACATGTATATGTATGGCCGAGTCCCCTCACTGTTCACCTGAAACTACTATAATATTGTTATTTGTCTATATCCAATACAAAATAAAAAGTCTAAAGTTAAAAAAAATTGCCACTTTCCCTTAATAAGACAATCCGAATTTTTTCTTTTACATTTAGTTATTATACATGATTGCAAAATCATGACTGGCATAACATTGTTTTATCTATTTTGGTGAGACCTTCCTTTAGTCTATGTATTCTAATATGTAATGTTAAATTTATCAGCTACCCACTTTATTTGTTTTTGGTTATGCTTATTTTTAAATTAAAAAAAAAAAAAGATGCACTGTATAGCACACAGGATCCTAGTTACCCAATCAGGGATTGAATCTATGGTTCCTGCATTGGAAATACCGAGTCTTAACAACTGCACCAGTAAGGAAGTCTGATCTGTGTTTATATCAGCACAGGCGACAGAATTCACTTCTCAGAAGGTTAAGAAGACAGTGAGACAGCCAGAAAAGGAGGCTGTGAGTCAAGTTGTATATTAAACAGCAGGAAAATCCAAGTAGTAGGAATTTTCAACTCTAAGTCACTTCCATCAGAGTCTCTCTTATCAATATTAAGTGGCTCAGCAATTTCTGACACTTTTGTGACCCCATGGACCTGATCTAGTTATTGTACCTTGGTCTCCTGAATTGCAGGCAGATTGTTTACCACCTGAGCTGCCAGGGAAGCACATGGGAAGCCCCTTCTCTTATAAGGGGTAAGCACAAATCAACATATAAATCAAGGCAGATATCAGGGCAAATTAAAGAACATGTGTATAAACAGTGCTGCAATGAACATTGGGGTACATGTGTCTCTTTCGGTGGATTCATGTCGATGTATGGCAAAACCAACACAGTATTGTAAAGTAGAATAAAGTAAAAAATAAAATTAAAAAAAATAAATAAAGAACATGGGTAACCAATGGTCACCTGTTAAATCCTGTATCTTATGCTTTGCTAGTCTTTGTTTCCATAGGGAGTTGTGCCTCTAAAGAACCATGCACTTGGATAGCTCAGTAGTTGTCCTTGAGTTGTCAGGATTCATCCACCATTTCTTATTCACTGAGAGCATGCATTTGGATGGAAGAAGCCAACTCTAATTCATGAACTTGTCTATTTTGAGCCTATAATGTTATCTTGTTTTAAAAGGTGCTCAAAAATGTATTTTGAAATTATCTTTTTTTCTGAAAAAGGACTCAGGCTTTTGTCGTTTGTGTATTTTGAGATTTTATGTCTTGGGTGTGTGGTAAGAATACATGTATGTGATAGATTCCCCATAAATACAGAAGCACATAGCTGCCGGATGCTGCCTGTGGTAATGTCCATCCTCTTTGCAAATGATCCCGCCTAAAATATTTCCAAACGCAGCTACATAGTTTCAACCTTAGCTTTCATAGATCAATGACTAATGGTTTGCTTAAGGAAAAAAAATTCTTATGTTTTATGGATATATTAAATACAACTAAAATTAGCTCTGTGTTCTTTTGCTTTCATTAAAAGTATGAATAATAGGAGTAATTTTTCTGATATTAATTTCTGTAATTTTAATAGGCAATATTTTTTTTTTTACTTTATTTTACTTTACAATACTCTATTGGCTTTGCCATACATCGACATGAATCCACCACAGGTGTACACGAGTTCCCAATCCTGAATCCCCCTCCCACCTCCAACCCCACAACGTCTCTCTGGATCATCCCCGTGCACCAGCCTCAAGCATCCTGCATAATGGGAAATGTCCTACTTTTAAATGGTTATTTTAACTTGTATCTTAAAATTTCTAAAAGATAGTTGATACTTTATTGGAGTATTTGTATAAGTTGATTTAAAAATTATAATTTTAAAAATGCTTAATTCCTATTTGGATGAACTGACCTATATAAATTGCACTTTAAATCCTCTTTCCAAAATTAAATGACAAGGCAGTCCTAAGATGGCAGAGGAATAGGATGGGGAGATCATTTTCTCCCCCACAAATTCGTCAAAAGAACATTTAAACGCTGAGCAAATTCCACAAAACAAATACTGAATGTTGGCAGAGGACGTCATGCACCCAGAAAGGCAGCCCATTGTCTTCAAAAAGAGGTAGGACAAAATATAAAAGGTAAAAAGAAAGACAAAAGAGGTAGGGATAGAGATCCATCCTGGGAAAGGAGTCTTAAAAAAGATAGAAGTTTTCAAACAGCAGGAAATACTCTCACTGGCAGGTCTGTGGTGAGTCTTGGAATCTCAGAGGGCAACATAACTAGGAGGGAAAATAAATAAATAAAACCCACAGATTATGTGCCTAAATGGCAACTCCCAGCAGAGAGAGGCTCTCAGCAGAGAGAGGCTCCCAGCAGCCCAGACATTTGAATCTGCCGCTCTTAAGTGGGGGCTGTGATTTAAGGGACTAGGTCGAAAAGACAGAGTGCCTGAGGAACTATGGATGGAGGTTCATGATATTGTACAGGAGACAGGGATCAAGACCATTCCAAGGGAAAAGAAATGCAAAAAAGCAAAATGCCTGTATGGGGAGGCCTTACAAATATCTGTGAAAAGAAGAGAAGTGAAAGGCAAAGGAGATAGGGAAAGATATTCCCATTTGAATGCAGAGTTCCAAAGAATAGCAAAGAGAGATAAGACAGCCTTCCTCAGTGATCAATGCAAAGAAATACAGGAAAACAAAGGAATGGGAAAGATTAGAGATCGCTTCAAGAAAATTAGAGCTATCAAGGGAACATTTCATGCAAAGATGGGCTTGATAAAGGACCTAGACCCAGACATCCTGGAATGTGAAGTCAAGTGGGCCTTAAAAAGCATCGCTACTTACAAAGCTAGTGGAGGTGATGGAATTCAAGTTTAAGTATTTCAAATCCTGAAAGATGATGCTGTATAAGTGCTGCACTGAATATGCCAACAAATTTGGAAAACTCAGCAGTGNCGCATATGAGAATTATTTTGGAATTTTCTGAAAAATACAAATGCCCAGGTATTGCTGTTTTTGCCAGCACTCCAGATATGTTTCTAATGAGTAGCTATGTTTAAAAATAACTGGACTATATGAGGATCTTTTACTTTTATCTAGCTTGTTTCACTTTTTCTATTTCATATTCAGTGCTCCCATTTCATTTAGTTTATGGTTCCCAATTTCTCCATCTCTTTTTTTTTTATGTTCTTTCTCAAGCCTTTATCAAGTGGAGTAGAAAAGCTTTTGTATACATATATATAATCTATATAATCTGTATTTTAGAAAACTTATGAAATTTTTCCTAACCAAAAAATTTATGACATTTAGATTCCACTTGTTTGACTTAGTGTGTGAATAGAATGCTAAATTTCTAATTTTAAAAAATAGATATACAACAAGCAACAAAGGTTTACTGTATAGCACAGGGAACTATAATCAATATCTTATAATAATCTATAACGGAAAATAATTTCAAAAATAACATATGTGTATATGTATAACTGAATCACACACACAAAAAAGAAATTTTGTAAACTTTTTGAAATTTAGTAATGTTTATCTTTTTGCCAGTTTTTCTGAATGTCCTATGGACATCTAATAACATATGAGATATAAATTTTTAAATATATTTATGTAGGATATGATTAATATAAATTAAATAGAAATCTGTTATATTTAAACTATTAACGACATCATTCAAAATGCCCCTATTCTTATTTTTTCTGTACTTGATAAAATATTCTCAGGGAAATGTTAGTATGTCTATGATTAGATGTTTTTTCTTTTCCCTTATATTTCTTCTGATTTTTGCTTTATATGTCTGTTTCTTTGTTGTTAAGATGTCTAATAGTTTATGATGTCTATCTTTTTTGTGAATTGTACCTTTTATCATTAAAAATATTCACTTTTGCTTCATTTAAAATAAATTAATTAATTTAAAAAAATAAACCCTAAGTTCACATAATGACTTGTACAGTAATGTTCCCAGCAGCTTTATTCACAATAGCCCCAAACTGGAAACAACCCAAATGTGTATCAATAAGGAATGGAGAAATAAACTGTGGTATCTTAATAAAAAATATCCTGCCACAAAAAAAGAATGCATATAAGATGGATATATCTCAAATCATTACACTGAGTGAAAGAAGCTAACTAGACATGAAAGAGCATACAGCTATACAATTCTATTTATATAAAATGCAAACAAGTCCAAAAAAAGATCCTTGGTTGCCTGGTGGTGAATAGGGAAGGAGATGGACTACAAAGGGAAACAGATCTTGAGAGCGATAGAAACGTTCTGCATCTTGTCTGCAGTGGTGGTTTCACAGGTATATACAACCATCAATACTCATTAAATTACATACTTTCTTAACAATGGAGGCTTAATTGCCATATAATATTCTATTGGTTTCAGGTATCCAACATATGATTTGGTGTTTGCACACCGTATAAAATGATCACGGCAGGATGTCTAGTTAACATCTGTCACCATATACTTTAGAAAGCTGCAGCGTTATTTGTATGAATTAATACAAGGCTGACAGGACCTAAAAAAGGATGATGAGAGCGTGAATATGGGCAACAGGAGAACAGTTAGAGCGGGATGACAGAAATACTTAAAAAACAATCATTTTAAAAGGTAGGTCTTGATACAGGAAAGCAAACACACTCTGCTCTGAGCCTCACAGGCTGTGACTAAAGAGCAGCCTCGGCTGACAGCCGGGCTTGTGCTGCAGAACGGATTGCTCCAGGACTGAGAGTCAGGTTCCAGGGTTTTCCTGCTCTCAAACACCACCACCTTGTGTTGAGTTGTGAAATGCAGACCACCCAGGAACTTGAGAGGCTCTGCGCCTTCCAGAAAGGAAGGACCTGGTGTGGCACCTCTTGGCATTTTGGGGAAATTATGTCACAGATGAATGGCAGCCACCTCCTTCCCCGGCTCCTGAGGCCCCAGGGAGGGAGCAGCCGGAGCTGCAGCTCAAGCTCTAAACAAGAATGCACGTCCAATAAAACCTGCACGGGGTGCCTGGTGCTGCTGCCCCAGCGTCACACAGGAAAATTCATAATTGACCCAGGAATGCACGGCAGACACGTTGAGAGGTTTATGTACCACACAACACACGTTAAATGCAGGATGGACAAAACCAAGACATCTGACTCCTTTCCTCTGACTTTGGAGTTGGAATGTAAGTTTAGGATTTTCAGCAGAGAAAAATGAAATGGGATCTGTTCAGTTTCAGAAAGCTGATGAACCTTATGAAGCCAGATGTTTATAACTTTATCTTAATAAAAGTTTCTCAGCAGGTAAAGAATCACCTGCAATGCAGAAGACACAAGTTCAGCCCCTGAGTCTGGAAGATCCTCTGGAGAAGGAAATGGCAACCCACTCCAGTATTCTTGAAAAATCCCACGGACAGAGGAGCCTGGCAGGCTACAGTCAATGGGTTACAAAGAGTCAGACACAACTGAACAACTAAGCACATAAAATACAACATATTGGAAATAAGGGATGGGGTATTTCTTCAAGAGATGAGTGAATAAAAATATATTTAGAAAAAGAAGAAAACAGAATGGGCATATTTTTGCATCAAGGAGATTTTTGAATCAGCTGATGAAAACATAGTCTGATGGGGCCAGGCTAGCACAAACTTCTAGGGATCTGGTAGAGGAAGGGGTTGCAAAATCTAATGAGTTTCTGCACCAGTAAGTACATATGATGGATTCAGGGACCAAAATAATCTACATTCTCTATTTAAANACATAGTCTGATGGGGCCAGGCTAGCACAAACTTCTAGGGATCTGGTAGAGGAAGGGGTTGCAAAATCTAATGAGTTTCTGCACCAGTAAGTACATATGATGGATTCAGGGACCAAAATAATCTACATTCTCTTATTTAAAAGAAGGAGGAAGAGAAGGACAAAAAGGAAATGTAAATCAGTTGACAACAGAAGGAGTCCCTGGGACCTAGCTATTGAAGAAACAGTAAACACATGGCATTTACTGGGAGCTATGTACTTTTCTAATCACTTAGTATTAACTAATTTAGTCTTCCTAACAACTCTGTGCAGAGGACTCCCATTTACAAATTAGCAGCCTAAGGCACAGAGCAGTTAAGTAACTTGCTCAAGACCACATAACTAGTAAGTGACAGAGCTGACACCGGAACTCAGGCAGTCTAGCTCNTTTAGTCTTCCTAACAACTCTGTGCAGAGGACTCCCATTTACAAATTAGCAGCCTAAGGCACAGAGCAGTTAAGTAACTTGCTCAAGACCACATAACTAGTAAGTGACAGAGCTGACACCGGAACTCAGGCAGTCTAGCTCCAGAGTCTGAAGTCAGGCCCTTAACAAAGGGTAGCTAGTTTATTCGGAGAAGCCAATGGCACCTCACTCTAGTACTCTTGCCTGGAAAATCCCATGGATGGAGGAGCCTGGTAGGCTGAGGTCCATGGGGTCGCTAAGAGTCAGACACGACTGAGACACATCACTTTCACTTTTCACTTTCATGCATTGGAGAAGGAAATGCAACCCACTCCAGTTCTTGCCTGGAGAATCCCAGGGGCGGGGGAGCCTGGTGGGCTGAAGTCTATGGGCTCGCAGAGTCAGACACGACTGAAGTGACTTAGCAGCAGCAGCAGCTAGTTTATTAATCAGACAGGACTAGGATACTCGCTCTGTCCACCAAAACTTTTTGAAGATAACTACCATCATTGGCATCATTACAATAAAGCAGAGAATGGAAAGTCAAGGAATAAAAATTACTGGTGTTAAAATAGGTCAACATAAGAGAAATTCTTAGTGGCCAACAGGACCCTGTATTATAAAGCAAAACAACTAGATAAATTTGGAAAATGTCAGTGCAACCTCAGAATCTTAAAAAAACACATATTTTCCCCAATTTTGTCACTACTAAAATGGTCTTTGAACAACAGTGTTCTACTGTACAGCACAAGAAATTATATTCAATATCCTGTGATAAACCATAATGAAAAAGAATATAACTGAGTCACTTTGCTATACTGGTACACTGGAGAAGGGAATAGCAGACCACTTCAGCATTCTTGCCTTGAGAACCCCGTGAATAGCATAAAAAGGAAAAAAGATATGAAACTGAAAGATGAACCCCACCCCCACCCCCAGATCAGTATGCTACTGGAGAAGAGCAGAGAAAGAGCCACAAAAGGAATGAAGAGGCTGAGCCAAAGCGGAAACGATGCTCAGTTGTGGATGTGCCTGGTGGTCGAAGTCAAGTCTGATGCTGTAAAGAACAATGTTGCAAAGGAATCTGGAATGTTAGGTCCATGTTTCAAGGTAAATTGGAAGTGGTCAAACAGGAGACGGCAAGAGTGAACAGCAACAATTTAGTAATCAGTGAAATAAAATGGACAGGAATGGGTGAATTTAATTCAGATGACCATATTATCTATTAGTATCTACTATTATCTACTACTACTACTGTGGTCAAGAATCTCTTAGAAGATATGGAGTAGCCCTCATAGTCAACAAAAGAGTCCAAAATTCAGTACTTGGGTGCAGTCTCAAAAATGATAGAATGATTTCAGTTTGTTTCCAAGGCAAACCATTCAACATCACAGTAATTCAAGTCTATGCCCCATAGAAGAAGTTGAATGGTTCTGTGAACACCTACAAGACCTTCTAGAACTAACACCAAAGAGAAGATTTCCTTTTCATCATAGGAGACTGGAATGCAAAGCAGGAAGTCAAGAGATACCTGGAGTAACAGGCAAGTTTGGCCTTAGAGTACAAAATGAAGCAGGGCAAAGACTAACAGAATTTTGCCAAGAGAATGCACTGGTCATGGCAAACACCCTCTTCCAACAACACAAGAGATGACTTTACACGTGGACATCACCAGATGGTCAACACAGAAATCAGACTGATCATATTCTTTACAGCCAAAGATAAAGAAGCTCTATACAGTCAACAAAAACAAGACCAGGAGCTGACTGTGGCTCAGATCANAAACTGAGAACTCCAAGATGCACAAGCTAGATTTAGGCAGAGGAACAGGAGATCAAATTGCCAACATCTTTTGGATCATAGAAAAAGCAATGGAATTCCAAGAAAACATCTACTTCTGCTTAATTGACTATGCTAAAGCCTGTGACTGTGTGGATCATTAAAAAAACTGTTGAAAAATCTTAAAGAAATGGGAACACCATTCCTTGTCTTCTAAGAAACCTGTATGCAAGGCAAGTAGCAACAGTTAGAACCAGATATGGAAAAACAGACTGGCTCAAAATTGGAAAGAAGTACGTCAAGACTGCATATTGTTACCCTGCTTATTCAAATTCTATGAAGAGTATATTATGCAAAATGCTGGCGTGTATGAATCATGAGCTAGAATCAAGATTGTCGGGAGAAATATCAACACCTCAGTTGATACCAACCTGCAGTTGATACCACTCTAACTGCAGAAATCAAAGAGGAACTAAAGAGTCTCTTGATGTATGTGAAAGAGGNCAAAATGCTGGCGTGTATGAATCATGAGCTAGAATCAAGATTGTCGGGAGAAATATCAACACCTCAGTTGATACCAACCTGCAGTTGATACCACTCTAACTGCAGAAATCAAAGAGGAACTAAAGAGTCTCTTGATGTATGTGAAAGAGGAGAGTGAAAAAACTGGCTTGAAACTCAACATTTAAAAAGTGAAGATCATGGCATCCAGTCACATCACTTCCTAGCAAAAAGATAAGGAAAAAGTGGAAAAAGTAACAGATTTTATTTTCTTGGACTCCAAAATGACTGCACTCTGTGACTTCAGCCACAAAATTAAAAGACACTTAATACTTGGATGGAAAGCTATGACAAACCTACATAGGGTATTACAAGGCAGAGACATCACTTTGCTGACCAAGGTCCGTATAGTCANATGACTAATGGTTTGCTTAAGGAAAAAAAATTCTTATGTTTTATGGATATATTAAATACAACTAAAATTAGCTCTGTGTTCTTTTGCTTTCATTAAAAGTATGAATAATAGGAGTAATTTTTCTGATATTAATTTCTGTAATTTTAATAGGCAATATTTTTTTTTTTACTTTATTTTACTTTACAATACTCTATTGGCTTTGCCATACATCGACATGAATCCACCACAGGTGTACACGAGTTCCCAATCCTGAATCCCCCTCCCACCTCCAACCCCACAACGTCTCTCTGGATCATCCCCGTGCACCAGCCTCAAGCATCCTGCATAATGGGAAATGTCCTACTTTTAAATGGTTATTTTAACTTGTATCTTAAAATTTCTAAAAGATAGTTGATACTTTATTGGAGTATTTGTATAAGTTGATTTAAAAATTATAATTTTAAAAATGCTTAATTCCTATTTGGATGAACTGACCTATATAAATTGCACTTTAAATCCTCTTTCCAAAATTAAATGACAAGGCAGTCCTAAGATGGCAGAGGAATAGGATGGGGAGATCATTTTCTCCCCCACAAATTCGTCAAAAGAACATTTAAACGCTGAGCAAATTCCACAAAACAAATACTGAATGTTGGCAGAGGACGTCATGCACCCAGAAAGGCAGCCCATTGTCTTCAAAAAGAGGTAGGACAAAATATAAAAGGTAAAAAGAAAGACAAAAGAGGTAGGGATAGAGATCCATCCTGGGAAAGGAGTCTTAAAAAAGATAGAAGTTTTCAAACAGCAGGAAATACTCTCACTGGCAGGTCTGTGGTGAGTCTTGGAATCTCAGAGGGCAACGTAACTAGGAGGGAAAATAAATAAATAAAACCCACAGATTATGTGCCTAAATGGCAACTCCCAGCAGAGAGAGGCTCTCAGCAGAGAGAGGCTCCCAGCAGCCCAGACATTTGAATCTGCCGCTCTTAAGTGGGGGCTGTGATTTAAGGGACTAGGTCGAAAAGACAGAGTGCCTGAGGAACTATGGATGGAGGTTCATGATATTGTACAGGAGACAGGGATCAAGACCATTCCAAGGGAAAAGAAATGCAAAAAAGCAAAATGCCTGTATGGGGAGGCCTTACAAATATCTGTGAAAAGAAGAGAAGTGAAAGGCAAAGGAGATAGGGAAAGATATTCCCATTTGAATGCAGAGTTCCAAAGAATAGCAAAGAGAGATAAGACAGCCTTCCTCAGTGATCAATGCAAAGAAATACAGGAAAACAAAGGAATGGGAAAGATTAGAGATCGCTTCAAGAAAATTAGAGCTATCAAGGGAACATTTCATGCAAAGATGGGCTTGATAAAGGACCTAGACCCAGACATCCTGGAATGTGAAGTCAAGTGGGCCTTAAAAAGCATCGCTACTTACAAAGCTAGTGGAGGTGATGGAATTCAAGTTTAAGTATTTCAAATCCTGAAAGATGATGCTGTATAAGTGCTGCACTGAATATGCCAACAAATTTGGAAAACTCAGCAGTGGCCACAAGACTGGAAAAGGTCAGTTTTCATTCCAATCCCAAAGAAAAGGAATGCCAAAGAATGCTCATACTACTGCAGAATTGAACTCATCTCACACGCTAGTAAAGTAATGCTCAAAATTCTCCAAGCCAGGCTTCAGCAATACATGAATGATGAACTTCCAGATGTTCAAGTTGGTTTTAGAAAAGGCAGAGGAACCAGAGATCAAATTACCAACATGTGCTGGATCATCAAAAAAGCAAGAGAGGTCCAGAAAAAACATCTATTTCTGTTTCATTGACTATGCCAAAGCCTTTGACTGTGCGGATTACAAAAAAAAAAAAAAAAAAAAAAAAAAAAACTGGAAAATTCTGAAAGAGATGGAAATACCACACCACCTGACCTGTCTCTTGAGAAACCTGTATGCAGGTCAGAAAGCAACAGTTATAACTGGACATGGAACAACAGACTGGTTCCAAATAGGAAAAAGAGTACATCAAGGCTGTATATTGTCACCCTGCTTATTTAACTTATATGCAGAGTGCATCATGGGAAATGCTGGGATGGAGGAAACACCAGCTTGGATGAAGATTGCTGGAAGTAAAGTGAAGTGAAGTGAAGTGAAGTCACTCAGTCATGTCCAACTCTTTGCGACCCCATGTACTGTAGCCTACCAGGATCCTCTGTCCATGGAATTCTCCAGGCAAGTATACTGGAGTGGGTTGCCATTTCCTTCTCCAGGGGATCTTTCCATACCAGGGATCGAACCCAGGTCTCCTGCATTGCAGGCAGATGCTTTACCATCTGAGCTACCAGGAAAGCCATAAGATTGCAGGGAGAAATATCAATACCTCAGATATGCAGATGACACCACCCTTATGGCAGAAAGTGAAGAGGAACTAAAAAGCCTCTTGATGAAAGAGAGTGAAAAAGTTGGCTTAAAGTTCAACATGCAGAAAACTAAGATCATGACATCTGGTCCATCACTTCATGGGAAATAGATGGGGAAAGAGTGGACACGGGGGCTGACTTTATTTTTCTGGGTTCCAAAATCACTGCAGATGGTGATTGCAGCCATGAAATTAAAAAATGCTTACTCCTTGGAATGAAAGATATGACCAACCTAGATAGCGTACTCAAAAGCAGAGACATTACTTTGCCAACAGAGGTCCGTCTAGTCAAGGCTATGGTTTTTCCAGTGGTGATGTATGGATGTGAGAGTTGGACTGTGAATAAAGCTTAGCGCCGAAGAACTGATGCTTCTGAACTGTGGTGTTGGAGAAAACTCTTGAGAGTCCCTTGGACTGCAAGGAGATCCAACCAGTCTATCATAAAGGAGATCAGTCCTGGCTGTTCATTGGAAAGACTGACGCTAAAGCTGAAACTCCAATACTTTGGCCACCTCATGTGAAGAGTTGACTCATTGGAAAAGACCCTGATTCTGGGAGGGATTGGGGGCAAACAGCAAGAGAGACATAGATGTATAGAACAGTCTTTTGGACTCTGTGGGAGAGGGAGAGGGTGGGATGATTTGAGAGAATGGCATTGAAACTATGAATATTATCATATGTGAAAAGGATCTCCAGTCCAGGTTCAATGCATGAGTCAGAGTGCTCAGGGCTGGTGCACTGGGATGACCCAGAGGGATGGGATGGGGAGGGAAGAGGGAGGAGGGTTCAGGATGGGGAACACATGTACATCTGTGGTGGATCCACATTGATGTATGGCAAAACCACTACAAAGTAATTATAATTTAATTGAAGGCTAAAGTAATTAGCCTTTAATGAAAAGAAATAAATTTATATTTTAAAGAAATTAAATGACAAAGTTTCACTCTTATTCACTGTAGTTTATTTTGAATAAATATATATACACCATTAAGATAAAGGAAAGAAAAATATGTTTTTGTTACATGGACATTTTGCTGAGTCTATGAATATCATTAGAATCAAAATCAGAATAAATTGGTCATTATTTTGTTGAAGTATCAATAAAGTTGTTATTCTATTGGAATATTTTTCTTGCTATTATTGACAATAATTAATGAAAATGTTAATGAATTTATGCACACATTTCATTAGAGAAAAAAGAAATCTTTATTTTCTAAGTGGTTAAATAATTTATTCATTTCTTTTTCTACCTCACCAACTTTCTAGCTCTCTGAGTTAAAGCACTATTCTCTTGATTGACACATGCCAAGTCCATGGCTTTTTATTAATATCTTCAAAGTGCAAAACTTTGATGCTTACTGTGGTAACACTGTTCCAGTATGTATATATATGTGTGTGTGTGTTCATATACATACACATCTTTATTTTTATATATAAACACATATATAAAGTAACATTTCTTTCAAATTACTCTGTGTTTTGACTGCACAGTCTGCTGTATTTTTATGATATTTTCTACTACTCAAACAGATAAGTTCAAGATTTACAGTGTGAAGATAAAATAATTGATCATTCCTAGGCATTGTGTACTGATACTTTAGGAAAGACAATTTATCTGTTGGGATAATTTAAGTCATAGACAATGAAATGAAGCAGTTATTTCTAATAGGTAATATGATATTGTATCCATTTTAAAGCAGTTACAATAATTTGATAGGTAAATAGGATGTGCATTAATTTATACTTTATTTCCAGTCACCTATGCAGAGACAGCATTTAAACAAATATACTGTAGTTCAAATTTAACTATTAAGTATTATAAACTGTGTTTATTGACTATTATTTTTCTTTTGTATCTAAAGGTGGATAGTTATCTTATTTTCCCTTTTAGAAAGATTTTTCATCTTGTCCAGTATGCATTGTTTTAGGTCATTTCTCTACTTGGATGCAAAGCTAGAAGACCTTTGCTAGCTCCTTAGCCATTAGGTGTGTTCACATGGCAAAGTTTTAGTCAATAGAATGCCAATGAAATGAAATATGCCACCTCCAGTCCTGGCCTGCCCCCTTTAAGCCCTTTAACCATTTTCTGCCTTGCTGGCTGGAGAAGATTCATGTTTTGAGCTGAAAGCACATTTAAGCTATCATAACTTGAGTAAGATTAAACCAAAGAACTCTTTTTAAACATGTGGTTGAATGTAGAACGCAGAGGGATACTATACTATCCTGGGCCATACAAAACCACAATCCAGGGGCATCTTCCAGGAGTTGAAACCTTTGCAGGGGGACTGGCCAGCCCCCAGGACACCACATGAACATCCAGGGAGTGTAGATCCTGACACCACTGGCTGACATCCTGAATTTCCTGTCAGCGTTCCCTATTGATGGAATACATAAAAGCCAGGGAACAAGGAAGCTTATATCCATTTGCTAAGGCTGCCTCATTAAAGTCCCACAAAGTGGATGGCTTCCCCAAGTGACATTTATTGCCTCACAATTCTGGAAGCTAGAAATCCAAGATCAAGTTGTCAGCCTTTCTTGTTCCTTCTGAAAGCTAAGAGATAAATATGTGTTCCAAAAAATGAGAGTTCCAGAAAAAACATCTACTTCTGCTTCATTGACTATGCCAAAACCTTTGACTGTGTTGATCACAACAATTTGTGGAAAATTCTTAAAGAGATGGGAATACTAGATGACCTGTCCTGCTTCTTGAGAAATCTGTATGCAGGTCAACAAGCAGCAATTATCACTGGACATGGAACAACAGACTGGTTCCAAATAGGAAAAGGAGAACATCAAGGTTGTATATTGTCACTCTGCTTATTTAACTTAGATGCAGAGTACATCATGCAAAACGCCAGGCTGGATGAAACACAGGCTAGAATCAAGAATGCCTGGAGAAATATCAATAACCTCAGATATGCAGATCAGTTCAGTTCAGTCGCTCAGTCGTGTCCGACTCTTTGCGACCCTATGAATCGCAGCACGCCAGGAGTCCCTGTCCATCGCCAACTCCCAGAGTTCACTCGGACTCACGTCCATCGAGTCAGTGATGCCATCCAGCCATCTGATCCTCTGTCGCCCCTTTCTTCTGCCACCAATCTCTCCCAGCATCAGAGTCTTTTCCAATGAGTCAACTCTTCGCATGAGATGGCCAAAGTACTGGAGTTTCAGCTTTAGCATCATACCCTGCAAAGAAATCCCAGGGCTGACTGCCTTCAGAATGGACTGGTTGGATCTCCTTGCAGTCCAAGGGATTCTCAAGAATCTTCTCCAACACCACAGTTCAAAAGCATCAATTCTTCAGTATTCAGCTTTCTTCACAGTCCAACTCTCACATCCATACATGACCACTGGAAAAACCATAGCCTTGACTAGATGGACCTTTGTTGGCAAAGTAGTGTCTCTGCATTTCAATATGCTATCTAGGTTGGTCATAACTTTTCTTCCAAGGAGTAAGCGTCTTCTNCAACTCTCACATCCATACATGACCACTGGAAAAACCATAGCCTTGACTAGATGGACCTTTGTTGGCAAAGTAGTGTCTCTGCATTTCAATATGCTATCTAGGTTGATCATAATTTTTCTTCCAAGGAGTAAGCGTCTTCTAATTTCATGGCTGCAGTCACCATCTGCAGTGATTTTGGAGCCCCCTAAAATAAAGTCTGACACTGTTTCCCCATCTATTCCCCATGAAGTGATGGGACCGGATGCCATGATCTTCATTTTCTGAATGTTGAGCTTTAAGCAACTTTTTCACTCTCCTCTTTCACTTTCATCAAGAGACTCTTTAGTTCCTCTTCACTTTCTGCCATAAGGATGGTGTCATATGCATATCTGAGGTTATTGACATTTCTCCCAGATGACACCACCCTTATGACAGAAAATGAAGGACTAAAGAGCCTCTTGATGAAAGCAAAAGAGGAGAGTGAAAAAATTGGCTTAAAACTCAACATTCAAAAAACTAAGATCATGGCATCTGGTCCCATCACTTCATGGCATATAGAAGGGTAAACAATGGAAACAGTGAGAGACTTTAAATTTTTGGGCTCCAAAATCACTGCAGATGGTGATTGCAACCATCAAATTAAAAGATGCTTACTCCTTGGAAGGAAAGTTATGACCAACCTAGTCAGCATATTAAAAAGCAGAGATATTACTTTGCCACCAAAGGTTTGTCTATTCAAAGCTTTGGTTTTTCTAGTAGTCATGTATGGATTTGAGAGTTGGACTATAAAGAAAACTGAGAACCAAAGAATTGATGGTTTTGAAATATGTTGCTGGAGAAGACTCTTGAGAGTCCCCTGGACTGCAAGGAGATCAAACCAGCCCATCCTAAAGGAAGTCAGTCCTGAATGTTCATTGGAAGGACTGATGCTGAAATTGAAACTCCAGTACTTTGGCCACCTGATGTGAAGAACTGACACTTTAGAAAAACTCTGATGCTGGGAAAGACTGAAAGCAGGAGAAGGGGATGACAGAGGATGAGATGATTGGATGGCATCGCCGACTCAATGGGCATGAATTTGAGTAAACTCTGGGAGTTGGTGTTGGACAGGGAGGTGTGGAGTGCTTCAGGCCACGGGATTTCAAAGAGTCAGATCCAACTGAGCGACTGAACTGAATTGAACTGAACCCTCTCCTTGGCTTGTAGATGGCTATCTTCCCCTTCTACCTGTACATCATATTCCTTCTATGCATGTTTCTCTGCGTCCCAATTTCCCCTTTTATAAGGATAATGATCATATTGGATTAAGGCCCATGCTAAGGACACTGGTTTAACTTGATTACCTCTTTAAAGACTCTATCTTCAAATAAAGTCATATTATGAGATACTAGAGATTAGCACTTCAGAACAGCTTTCCTGGAGACAAAATTGAGCCTATGAGAGAGACCATTGATATGACCTACAAAGATTAATTTGAAAAGACTGGAACCGAGAGGAAGACTGCAGAGAGGATCTGAAGAGGGACAGAAATGTGGACTCTGGTGTGTACTGCAGCTTGAAAGTGGAAGTGACTTCTCTCAGTCGTCTCTGACTCTTAGCGACCCCATGGACTGTAGTCTACCAGACTCCCCCATCCATGGGATTCTCCAGGCAAGAATACTGAAGTGGGTTGCCATTTCCTCCTCCAGGGAGGAGTTTGAACTGAGGTCTCCTGCCTTGCAGGCAGATGCTTTACCTTCTGAGCCACCAGGGAAGCCCTGCAGCTTAGCCTACTCTCTTAAGGAAAGTGAATACTTCTTTTATCACATTATTTTCTCTCTTACCCAGTAGGTCTCTCTTGCTTATGATTTAGTTAACAGTCTTATGGTGGATTTTAATGACCTGTACTATCTGACTGCCACTGGTTTTGCTGACCTTATAGTCACTTTCCCTACCTAATGGACTTAAATACACATTACTTCTTTCTTCTCTTTCTTTGCTCCTATTCCTCACTAAGGAATATCCTTTCATCATCATCTAACAGAAACAATATAGTGTTCTGTGGGTTTGTATTTAGTGCTGTATCACTTGAGGAAATATTTGTTTATTTGTGGATTTTGTTGCTAAACAACAGCCTTCCTAGTGTCATTGACTGTTCATATAACCACTATGTTGTTGTTTTTCTTTATAACTCACTGTAATTTCTTGCATGTCCATGTAACTGTGAACAAATAGTAAGTAGTAAAGGATTCTGTCATGGGTAACTGAATCTGTTCTTATTTGTTCTAATGTTTTGTTCTGTACAGATCTTAGTATAGGGTCTACCTACCTTTAATCAAAGGGCCAAACTAACAAATTTTCCAATGGGAGACATTTTTTTGAGAATTCGTAGCACTTATGCAATTTACTTATAAATCAAGATGTACTCAGAGCTTAAGACTAAGACTGTAAAATAAGTGTTTTTGTTGTTGTTGTTTCTTTCTTTAATGCAGGGCCATATTTTAAATTGGTAGATCATTAACAAAATTTTCAAGTTCCATGGTTGAGGAGATACTTTTATTTCTATTTTTGAATTCCAAATTCTACCTCATTTTAAGGTACATCATACACAAAAATAAACTCAAAATGGATTAAAGATATAAATGTAAGACCAGAAACTATAAAACTCTTAGAGGAAAACATAGGCAGAACACTCTCTGACATAAATCATGGCAAGAGCCTCTATGACCCACCTCCCAGAGTAATGGGAATAAAACAAAATATTAAAAAAAATAAACACATGGTACCTAATTAAAAGGTTTTGTATAGTGAAGGTAACTATCAGCAAAATGAAAAGGCAGCCTTCAGAATGGAAGAAAATAATAACAAATGAAGCAACTGACAAAGAATTAATCTCAAAAATATACAAGTGGCATGTGTAGCTCAATACCAGAAAAATAAATGACCCAATCAAAAAATTGGCCAAAAAACTAAACAGATCTTTCTTCAAAGAAGGCATACAGAAGGCTAACAAACACATGAAAAGATGCTCAACATCACTCATTATCAGAGAAATGCAAATCAAAACCACAATGAGGTACCATCTCACCCCAGTCAGAATGGATGCTATCAAAAAGTCCACAAACAATAAATGCTGGAGAAGGTGTGGAGAAAAGGGAACCCTGTTCCACTGTTGGTTCGAATGCAAACTAGCACAGCCACTATGGAGAAAAGAGTGGAGATTCCTCTAAAAACTGGAAATATTTCCATACAAATCTTGAAATTATTTGTTCTAGTTCTGTGAAAAATACCGCTGGTAGCTTGATAGGGATTGCATTGAAACTGTAGATTGCTTTGGGTAGTATACTCATTTTCACTATATTGATTCTTCTAATCCATGAACATGGTTTATTTCTCCATCTATTAGTGTCCTCTTTGATTTCTTTCATCAGTGTTTTATAGTTTTCGATGTATAGGTCTTTAGTTTCTTTAGGTAGGTATATTCCTAAGTATTTGATTCTTTTTGTTGCAATGGTGAATGGAATTGTTTCCTTAATTTCTTTTTCTACTTTCTCATTATCAGTGTATAAGAATGCAAGGGATTTCTGAGTGTTGATTTTATATCCTGTAACTTTACTACATTCATTGATTAGCTCTAGTAGTTTTCTGGTGGAGTCTTTAGGATTTTCTATGTAGAGGATCATGTCATCTGCAAACAGTGAGAGTTTTACTTCTTCTTTTCCAATTTGGATTCCTTTGATTTCTTTTTCTGCCCTGATTGCTGTGGCCAAAACTTCCAGAACTATATTGAATAGTAGCGGTGAGAGTGGGCACCCTTGTCTT
>SJYV01034675.1:0-13693 GCA_006410875.1 Neotragus pygmaeus | reverse complement strand
GGAATTTTTATTGCCTTGGAGCTGCACCTTTACTCCTTCTCTGAGAGAAATAGTTACGGGGGAGAGCCCGCCGTAAAGTACTCTGGTTTTGGGGTAGATGCTCGGGAACAGGGCTTGATCACGCCTTTGCGTATGCAGAAGCCTCCTTCCTCATGACCTTTGCCATGGGCGGAGTTCCTCACTGCTGGCTCCCGGCATGTTACCCTGCAAGGCTCCTCACCCCAGGAAAGTGTGGTTTCCTCCCCCAGGGAGTTTCATCGGCCTTGGCAGGTCTTCACAGTAAATCATTTCCAGGAATTAATTGCCTAGCAATGCAGAGTTTACTGTAGATTTTATACACACAGGGCGAATTTGTGCCATAAAACCCACAGCAAACCACTATATCTCTGTCCTCTCCCAAGTCGTCTCTGGTAGCAAGCCAGTCACAGGGACTCCACTTTATTTTTCTTTTATTTTTTTCCCCAGGTTAACTTGGCATTTTATTTCATTTTGTAATTGAGATATAGTTGACATATAACATTGCATTAGGGGTGTGTATGTGTGTGTCTGTGTGCACTTAGTTGCTCAGTCATGTCCAACTCCTTGCGACCCATGGACTGTGTAGCCCTCCAGGCTCCTCTGTCCACGGGTATACAAATAACAATTTGATACATGTGTGTATTGCAAAATGGTCACCACAATCATTTTAGTTCACATCCATCACAGCACAGTTACAAGATTTTTTTCTTGTGATGAGAACTTTCAAAATCTACTCTCTCAGCAACTTTCAAATATGCAATAAAGAAAAGTGAAATGGCATTTACAAGATCACCAGTGTATACAGAATGGCAGTGCTGGGTCCAGAGAGCAGGGTTTCGAGTCCTATTTTGTTGTTCATGACAGTACACTAAAGTTGTGTTTTTTCTTATAAAAATTTACCCTAGGATTTCCCTGGTGGTCCAGTGGTTAAGAATCCGCCTGCAAAGCAGGAAATACAGATTCTAGACCTGGTCAGGGAACTAAGATTCCACAGGCCACGGGGCAACTAAGCTCATGCTCCACAACTACTGAGCCTGCGGGAAACGGACCCTGTATCCTGCAACAAGAGAAGCCGCTGCAATAAGAAGCCCACAACTAGAGAGCATCTGATTAACCGTGACAACTAGAGAGCCCCTGCTCGCCATAGCTAGAGAAAACCCACATGCAGAAACAAGGACCCAGTGCAGCCAAAAATTAACAAATAAAATTTAAAAACTGGCCCCAGTGTTCAGGCTTCCAAGGATTGCTATTATAACCTTATAGAATACCCTGTCTTTTGCCTTCCTAGCAGTCTTCATCTTTCTGTGTTTTGGTTTAACACCTGCACCGATGGTAACTGATAAGCATCATGAAAACAGAGATAGACCATATTTGTCCTAATTTCCTTCTTACTCACCCAGCACATGGAAAATATTGTGTCAAGAAGTCACTAGATTAGGTTCAAAGTTATCAAAGGTGGCAAGAACTGTAATCAGATAAGACATCTGTGCAAAATGAACCTATTTGGAGTTTTTTCCTAGTCATTTTCCTTATGAAAATATGGGGTGATGTGCATACTATTTTATAAATTGTTTTGTTTTATGGCATAACCACAAATTATGGAAGATTTCTCATATTAATAAATATCAAAAATAAGCAGTACAATGTTACTGACTATAATCATCAGCATGCTGTTCTTTGTACCCCCATGACTTATTCACTAGAAGTTTGTATCTTTGGACCACCCTCGTTTGCCCACCTCCCACCTCTGGCAACCACCAATCTGTTCTCTGTATCTGTGAATCTGGGTGTTTTCGGTTTTGATTTGGTTTGGTTTTTTAGATTCCACGTGTATGTGAGATCATATGATATTTGTCTTTCTCTGTCTGACTTATTTCACTAAGCATAATGCCTTTAAGTGTACATGTTTACACACACAGGATTTTCTTTATCCATTCATCTGTCTTGGTTTTTGTCATGTATTGGCTACTGTAAAAAATGCTGCAGTGAGCGTGGGGGTGAAGCCCACATACCTTTCTTACGCAGAGCAATTTAGTTCCATNATTTCACTAAGCATAATGCCTTTAAGTGTACATGTTTACACACACAGGATTTTCTTTATCCATTCATCTGTCTTGGTTTTTGTCATGTATTGGCTACTGTAAAAAATGCTGCAGTGAGCGTGGGGGTGAAGCCCACATACCTTTCTCACGCAGAGCAATTTATTTCCATCTCAGCTTTCTAGTCCCAGAAACCATAGTCCCAGAGATGCAGAATGGGTCTCGTTGTTGTTCCATCTCTGTGTCCGACTCTTTGCAACCCCATGGACTGCAGCACACCAGTCTTCCTTGTCCTTCACTATCTTCCCAGAGCTTTCTCAAACTCATGTCCATTGAGTCAGTGATGCCATCCAACCATCTCATCCTCTGTTGCTCCCTTCTCCTCCTGCCTTCAATCTTTCCCAGCATCAGAATATTTTCCAATGAGCTGACTCTTTGCATCAGGTGGCCAAAGTATTGGAGCTTCAGCATCAGTCCTTCCAATAATACTCAGGGTTGTTGGAATGGGTGTGGAAATCTGCTATTAAGCAAAATAATGTGCTTCCCATGTAGCTTATTTTAAAATTACTTTAAAGTTATGATAAATTAAAAGAAAATTTTTTTAATCTTTGCTGTAGCTGTTGACAGTTTTTAGTAGTCTCAGTTTCCCACTGTTGATATTATGCTGTATCCCATATATTCCCAGTGGCTAAGGTTCCCTCATCCCAGGCCAGTTCCCTTGTGTGTTAGTTGCTCAGTCATGTCTGACTCTTTGTGAGCAACACCAGGCTCCTCTATCCCTGGGATTTCCCAGGGACTAAAATGCTAGAGTGGGTAGCCGTTGACTTCTCCAAGGAATCTTCCCAACCCAGGGATCAAACCCTGGTCTTCTGCATTGCAAGCAGATTGCCATCTAAGTCACCAGGGAAACCTCCTGAAATTAAAACCTCCTTACATGCTTCTTCATGCTAGAAGCAAATTGCCAGACACAAGAAGGAGCAACTCTTCAGAGGAGGTTGAGGTTGGGGAGAAGACAAGTATTAATAGATTTACAAATTGACAAAGCCAAAGACAGCAGAAGAAATTCATTTCACTTTTCCAGGGTATGTAATGATTATCCACGGAGCAGGCAATGGCACCCCACTCTAGTACTCTTGCCTGGAAAATCCCATGGAGAGAGGAGCCTGGTGGGCTGCAGTCCATTGGGTCACTAAGAGTCAGACACGACTGAGCGACTTCACGTTCTCTTTTCACTTTCATGCACTGTAGAAGGAAATGGCAACCCACTCCAGTGTTCTTGCCTGGAGAATCCCAGGGTCGGGNCCATGGAGAGAGGAGCCTGGTGGGCTGCAGTCCATTGGGTCACTAAGAGTCAGACACGACTGAGCGACTTCACGTTCTCTTTTCACTTTCATGCACTGTAGAAGGAAATGGCAACCCACTCCAGTGTTCTTGCCTGGAGAATCCCAGGGTCGGGGGAGCCTGGTAGGCTGCCGTCTATGGGGTCGCACAGAGTCGGACACGACTGAGGTGACTTAGCAGCAGCAGCAGCAGCAATGATTACCCACACATTCTATCTGCCGTGGCCGCTCTATCAGAATCAGCTGTTGCTGCTTAATGGCTTAAGCAACAGCCATTTATTCTACTCAAGAGTCAACAATTTGTGGAACTTCCCTGGTGGTGCAGTGGATAGGAATTCACCTGCCAATGCAGAGGACATAGGTTCGATCCTTGGTCTAGGAGGATCCCACATGCCACAGGGCAACTAAGCCTGTGTATCACAACTACTGAGCCTGTGCTCCACAACGAGAGAGGCCACCACAATGAGAAGCAACTAGAGAGTAGCCCTTGCTAGCCACGTCTAGAGAAAGCCCATGTGCACCAACAAAGACCCGGTGCAGCCAAAAATAAATTAATTACTTTTAAAAAAAAAGAGTTTATACTTTGGTGCTTCCCTGGTGGCTCAGATTGTAAAGAATCCACCTGCCAGTGCAGGAGACTTGGGTTCGATCCCTGGGTCGGGAAGATCCCCTGGAGAAGGAAATGGCTACTCACTCCGGTATTCTTGCCTAGAGAATTCCATAGACAGAGGCGCCTGGTGGGCTACAGTGCAGAGAGTAGAGAAGAGTCAGCCACGACTGAGTGACTTTCATACTTCGGGTAGGATGCTCTGCCTCTGCTCACACAGTGTGAACTGGAGAAGCTCAGCCAGGGCTGGGAAACAGAGCTGCCTCTTGGCTGTGGTTCAGCCAGGCCTGAGTCTAAGGGGTTGGGCTCCTCTCCACATTAGCCCCGCCACCAGCTGCTCGGACT
This sequence comes from Neotragus pygmaeus, assembly GCA_006410875.1. NCBI lineage: Eukaryota > Metazoa > Chordata > Mammalia > Artiodactyla > Bovidae > Neotragus > Neotragus pygmaeus. The sequence continues at coordinate 9,344 of SJYV01034675.1, read as the reverse complement.
GACTCACCGTGGGATTGTTGGATGTCCAGGGCAAGCATCTTGAGAAAACCATACGAAAGTGAGTGACACTTTTATGATCTAGTTTTAGGAGTCACGCAACTTCACTTCTGCTGAACTCTCTTTATTGAGGAAGTGGCAAAGGTCTGCCTGGTTTCAAGAGAGAGTAGACACAGACTCTTACTTTAAAAAAAAAAAAAAGGAAGAAAGAAAGTTTACTGCATCTGGGGAAAACAAGAACAACTTCTTATTTAAAGAACTCCAGACTCTAACTCGGCAGTCCCCAACCTTTTTGGTTCCAGGGACTGGTTTTGTGAGAGACAATACGTGGCTCACTTGGTAAGAACCTGCCTGCCAGCGGAGAAGACATAAACAAATGTGGGTTCAATCCCCGGGTCAGGAAGATCCCCTGGAGGAGGGAATGGCTACCCACTCGAGTACTCTTGCCTGGAAAATCCCACGGATGGAGGAGCCTGGGGGTCTACAGACCATGGGGTGGCAAAGAGTTGGATACAACTGAGCAACTAACACTAATTTTTCTATGGATGGAGGTTGGGGGGATGGTTTTGGGATGATGCAAGTGCATTAGTTAGTGTGCACTTTATTTCTATTATTACATCAGTTCCACCTCATACCATCAGGCATTAGATCTTGGAGGTTGGGGACTCCTCCTCTCACTCTTAACGGAGTGTGGCCAAGTGCTTGAAGAATGTAACAGACAAAAAAAAAAAAAGAGTGTAACAGACAGAGGCCACTGTTGTAGCCATTTTGGAAAATGCAATCTGCCACAGATGCCTTGAAGTGCTCTGTGTCGTGTGTCTTGGGTCAGAGCCACAGTCCACCTGTTCTCAGTAAAGTTCCTCTTGGAGGGCTGGGGCAAAGCGATGGCACGCTGCCCAGCCCGGGTTGTCAGTTATAATGGCATAAATTCCATAGTACCAGCTAAGTCTTCCTGGTGACATTGAAAAGACTTCAGAGCATAAATGTGGTTGAAGCTTATAGCAATGGCCTATTCTTCCAGAGATTCTCATTCAGATCTACGGTGGGATCCAGGAGTCTGAATTTTTTAAAGGACAGCAGGTTTTTCTTTCTTTAATTTTTATTGGAATACAGTTGCTTTACAATTAGTTTCTACACTACACCAAAATGAATCAGCCATATGCATACATATATATCACCTCCCTTTCGGATTTCTTTTCCATTCCGGTCCCACAGAGCATTAAGGACAGCTCCCTGTGCTGTACAATGGGTTCTTATCAGTTATCTGCTTCATGCATGGTAAGTGTATATGTCAAACCCAATTTCTCCCACCTACCCCCTTTCCCCTTGGTGTCCATACATTTGTTTCCTACGTCTCTGTCTCTATCTCTCCTTTGCAAAGAGGCTCATCTGTACCCTTTTTCTAGATTCCAGATATATGTGTTAATATGCAATATTGCCTTTTCTCTTTCTGACTTACCTCACTCTGTATGACGGTCTCTAGGAAAAAGGACCGCAAGTTTTTCTTATGCAGGTTGTCCCTCTGCTGTGAGACCAGTACCCTTCCCAGTCGACAGTCACTGAAGGAGCCCAGATGTGGTAACTCAGGTACAGACCATGCTTACAGCACTGGGGTTGAAGTTCTGAGCTGGGGTTCCCTATTTTACCCTCTGATTCCTTTTTAAGTCCTCTCCACTTTAGTTTTCTTTTCCATTTCTGCTCTGAGTGATGTGTCCTGGCAATCTGGTTCTCTCTATAGGAACAAAACCTCTATCCTATTCTACTCTACTCCTATTCTAGTCTATCCTATCCTATCCTATCCTGGGAACAGGGCAGAATACAATATTGTCGTTGTTCAGTGGCTGAGTCATGTTAGCCACTTGCAATCCCATGGACTGCAGCACGTCAGGCTTCGCTGTCCCTCTATAACAAGTCATTTTTTGCATTTCCCACAATCTCATCCTCTCGTTAATCAGTCTAATTTTCTCCACCCTCTACAGAATGTCCAGGTTTTCATTCTACAGCGGCTGCTTTCTGCTCTGAATTGCTAGGGAGCTTCTCCTGAGGGAGGTATTTTTGTAGTACTCTAGTAGAGAATGTCCCTAAAGACTTCTGAGCTGGAGTCCGGTCCAGATCATCTTACCACCTGATGAAGGCAACCCCTAAGCTTTGTTCTTACTCACTTTCTTCTGTCTCAAGCTTTCACAGAACCTCTGCTTCAGACCTAGAAGCTAAGTTCCATTCTGCCACAAATTTCCATGTGGCAGCAGGTTCTAAACCTGTTACCACTGATTTTTTCCAATATTTCTTATTGAGGTAAAATACACAAAATAAAATTCACCACTTTAACATGCACTGTTCAGTGGTATTAAGTGCATTCATGCTGTGGTGCAGCCATCACATCGCCCACATCCAGAACTCTCTCCATCCTGTAAAACTGAAACTCTGTGCCCAAGTTACATTCCCACCCACCGTGCCCGAGGGTTTGCTTTTCTCCACATACTCACCGAAGCTTATTGTTTCCTCTCTTTTCGACTGTTCTGATGGGTGTGAGGTGATGTCTCATCGTGGTTTCGATTGGGATGTCCCTGATGATTAGTGATGTGGCGCATCTTCTCACGTGCGTGTTGGTCATCTGTGTGCCTTCTTTGAAAAAAAAAAGTCTATTCAAGTTCTCTGCCCATTTTTTAATTGAGTTGTTTTTCTCCTTCCAGATAACAATGAGTTTGGAATCTTTCAGCCTGGCCTAGAACAACCCAGGAATGACGGGTGTGGTAGCACCCCCTAATTGGTGGGTGGGCCACTTCCTCTTCGGAGAAGGCAATGGCACCCCACTCCAGTACGCTTGCCTGGAAAATCCCACAGATTGAGGAGCCTGGTGGACTGCAGTTCATGGGGTCACTAAGCGTCGGACACGACTGAGCGACTTCACTTTCACTTTTCACTTTCTTGCACTGAAGAAGGAAATGGCAACCCACTCCAGTGTTCTTGCCTGGAGAATCCCAGGGACGGGGGAGCCTGGCGGGCTGCCGTCTATGGAGTCGCACAGAGGCGGACACGACTGAAGCGACTTAGCAGCAGCAGCAGCCACTTCCTATTTGGCATGTTCAGTTTCAGATAATACTGTTTGGTTGTTACTGTTGTTTTTCAGTTGCCCAGTCATGTGAGATGCTTTGAGGCCCCATGGACTGCAGCATGCCAGGCCTCCCTGTCCCGCACCATCACCTAAAGTTTACCCAAGTTCAGGTCCATCGCATCAGTGATGCCATCCAGCCATCTCATCCTCTGACACCCTCTTCTCCTTCTGCCCTCAATCTTTCCCAGCATCAGGGTCTCTTCCAATGAGTCGGCTCTTCTCATCGGGTGGTCGAAGAACTGGAGCTTCATTATCAGTTCTTCCAATGAGTATTCAGGGTTGATTTCCCTAAAGATTGACTTGTTTGATCAACTGTTTGGTTACTTACATTTAAAACCACACCACTTATCTTCTTCTCATTCCTCTAGATGTGTCTGATGAAGATACATTAATACTTTTAAAACCTCNCCCTCTGAGTATTTTCTTGCAAGGTGGGGTTTGGGAAATCAGGATTTCTGCAGTCTTCATGCAGGTTGACTACAGATGGCGCAACTTCATCCTATATTGGAAAACCTATTTGAATTCTGGCAGGGCAGACAGCTTAGGCCGAGGCAGTGGTGACCAGGCTGGGCTCCTGTCTGAGCCCTTGAGAACAGACGCCATGTCCCCTGTCCACAGAATACACTCAGGGGACATTGACTGAGCGGAGGGGAGCCGGTCACTGTGGCTGCTCCTAGAGTGGGGCATTCCACTCTATGAAACTGGGCATTCCCAGTTTCATAGAGTGACTGGCCCCTTGCTCATGCCACCAAAGCAAATCCTTCCATTTCAGAGAAATCACTCATTTGAGAGTTCTGCTTGGTTTTCTTCTGTTTTTTAATGAGTAGAGATGGGAGAACTTGTACGGAGTGAGCAGTGTGCGTGTGTTAGTTGCTCAGTCATGTCTGACTCTTTGTGACCCCGTGGACCGTAGCTTGCCAGGCTCCTCTGTCCATGGGGTTTTCCAGGCAGAAATACTGGAGTAGATTGCAATTTCTGTCTTCAGGGGGTCTTCCCTACCCAAGGGTTGAACCTGAGTCTCCAGCATTGCAGGCAGACTCTTTACTATCTGAACCACAGGGAACTTGTAGGGAGGGAGCAGGGATCTAGAGAAAGTACAAAGGGAAACATTCTTGTACAGGAATTGCTGTAAAGGTTATTTGCTCATTCTACAACAGCAGATTTGAGTTTAAGCTCCATGATAATAGAGTCCTTTTTTTTTTTTTTTTAACCTACTGTGTCCCCAGAGCTTCAAATAATGCTTCGCAAATGACAAGAATGATAACAAAGGCAACTAACTTTTCTTAGGCATCAGGAAATCAACACTGAATATTCACTGGAAGGACTGATGCTGAAGCTGAAGCTCCATTATTTTTGCCACTTGATGCCAAGAGCTGACTCATTGGAAAAGACCCTGATCCTGGGAAAGATTGAAGGCAGGAGGAGAAGGGGGCAACAGAGGATGAGATGGTTGGATGGCATTACCAATGAACATGAATTGGAGCAAGCTCCAGGAGATAATAAAGGACAGGGAAGCCCGGTGTGCTGCAGTTCACGGGATTGTAGTCGGACATGACTTAGCAACTGAACAACCATGTGTTAGATTCTCTTCTAAGCACTTTATATATTTTTTTTCATTATATCTTTACATCAGCCCTGTGAAGTAGGTACTAATATTATCCTTATTTTGTGAGCTCAAACACTGAGGCACAGAGAGGCACGTCATAGACACTCTGTAAATACTTGCTGAATGAATTATTTGTGGAGTGCTCCCTGCCTGCCAAGCTATCTGCGAAGCTCCAGAGAGGGTAAAGAAATGAAGAAGACAGGCTCCTTTCTGTGAGATTCCTGATCACACTGCCAGGAAGGTGGACAGAGCCTGCCTTCCTCTATCCTCCACCTCCCATCCTGCCATGAATGATATTCTTGGCTGAAGCTCTGAGAAAGCAATGCAGGTCAGCACGTCTATAAAAAATGACCCAAGGTTGAGATGACAGCCAGATCCTGTAAAATGCCAGAATGATGAGTTTATTTCTAAAGAAATGCAGAAAACTGAGCAATCAGTCTTTTGCAAGTGATTATTCAGTAGAGTGAGCCCTTGGGACTTGACAGTGGACTTGACACGCCAACAAAGCTGAGTTCATTTGAGGGACCCTTCAAGGGATGTTTTCTTTGGTTCAATCCTCTCATTGTCTTCCTCCTACCTTCTCCCCTTGCCCCATTCATTGTTCTGGGCTTTATCACTCTCAACATGTAGAAAGGAATGATCCAGCACTTTCACTCCCCCAGGATGTTTCCCTTCCATAGCCAGCTCCAGGGGAAATCATTTTTTGTCCTTTCCCAGGCTCCTTCAAAATGAGAGAAGCTCTCCAAAAGGTCTCTGTGTGCGTGCTATGTTGCTTCAGTGGTGTCTGACTCTTTGCAACCCTAGCCCTCTAGCCCTCCAGGCTCCTCTGCCCAAGGGATTCTCCAGGCAAGAATACCAGAGTAGGTTGCCATTTCCTTTGCCAGGGGATCTTCCCGACCCAGGGATTGAACCCGTGTCTCTTTATGTCTTCTGTGTTGGCAGGAGTGTTCTTTACCACTGGCACCACCTGCTCAAACTGAGTGTCTGCATATTATTTGGTTTCTCACTTTTGAAACTCTCCTTTTTTATCTTCCTTGGTTTTACTCTCTCTTTACACAAGCCGTTCCTTCTGAGTTTTGCTAACCTTTCCTTTTGTTTTTAGATTTTTTTTTTTGATGTGGACCATTTTAAAAGTCTTTATTGAATTTATTACATATTGCTTCTGTTTTATATTTTGGCTTTTTGGCCTCAAGGTATATGGGATCCTAGCTCCCTGACAGGGATCAAGCCCCCACCCCCTATACCGGAAGGCGAAGTCTTAGCCAAGGACTGCCAGGGAAGTCCCTATCCTTTCCTTTTCCAGCTGATTTCCCAATCTTGGAGTTCTTCAGTGCTGGCCCTCAACCCTCCTCTTCTCCTTTTGCTCTTTCTTGCTGATCTCATTCATTCCCACAGATTTAAGTGTCATGGAATCCTAAATTTGGTTTTCTCCCCTTAGTCTCTCTTTTGACTGACAAACTCTTGACGTCTGCTCTCTTGACTCCCCTTGGATGTTTCACCTCAAACTTAACAAGTCCCCAAAGAGTTTGCAGTGTTCCTGTTCTTGAAACTCTTTTCCCACCCTACTCCAGTCTTCTCCGTTTTACTTAGTGGCTCTCCCTTCCAGCTGGCTGCTTACGCTGGAAAACAAATTATCCTGAATTTCTTCCCTTTTTTCACATCCCTCAGTTAAATCCACTAGCGTTTAGCTTTTCTTGATTGTGCCTTTCAGAGTTTGGACCTATATGCTTTTGAAAGCTGGAAACCTTGAAAAATGGCTGATTTTAGCTGCCAGAAATGTCTATTTTTGTTGTCAGTAAAAATTGCAAATTCATGGGGAAGAGTCCTCTTTTGTCCTGGAAGAAATACATTTGTTTTCAGATTTAGGGGAAAGAAAGTCATTTCTTGGTTTGAACAAATCATCAGAGGTTTTAAAAGTATTAATGTATCTTCATCAGACACATCTAGAGGAATGAGAAGAAGATAAGTGGTGTGGTTTTAAATGTAAGTAACCAAACAGTTGATCAAACAAGTCAATCTTTAGGGAAATCAACCCTGAATACTCATTGGAAGAACTGATAATGAAGCTCCAGTTCTTCGACCACCCGATGAGAAGAGCCGACTCATTGGAAGAGACCCTGATGCTGGGAAAGATTGAGGGCAGAAGGAGAAGAGGGTGTCAGAGGATGAGATGGCTGGATGGCANTTTTTTTTGATTACTTCAGTAGCATAATTGTTTTTATTTTCATACAGATGCCTACAACTCTTCCAAGAGCAGCCGGTCGAGAAACCAAATATGTAAGTCACTTTATAATTATACATACTGCTGTTGTAATGGATGCCTGGGCATGCTTTGGAGTGAACTCAATTATACAATCATTTGAACTGAATTAGTTGAATTTTTTCTTAAATGGAAGAGATAAGATGGTGTGATTGGCCCAGAGGTGGAAAAATTAGTTATTTCAGGTAAGTATATTGACTGAATTCCTTCTTAAGTGAGGTCTTACTTATCTGATTAGTTTGGCTGAATCAAACAGAACTCCAATACCTGCTTTCTAATTATCAATGCTTAGATAGTATTTTCATTTTTGTAATGATTTAGCATGCTTATTATGATAGAGTCCACTCATATACTTGAAATATTAAGATTTGTCTATTTCCAATGGGATTGCCAGTTTAGTTGATTTTGACTAGTTTGCTGCTTTCTTGCATTTAAATTTTTAACAAAGAAATCAGTCCCACTTTTGAGCAAAAATGTATTAATAATGAGCATGTAGATATAAACTCACACACTTGATTCAATAAGTTGTGGCGAGCTGGCTCTGAAGGTGCTAGATGCACACACGTAGCTTCACTCCATTCTTGCTCTCCATTCACCAAATAACCCATCATGCAGTCAAATTCTGCATCTGACCAAACATATTCTGGTGTAAATAAGATTGTTTCCTAAGGAAGTGTTTAATATTTAGTTTAAAGCAAACCAGCAAACTATTCCTTTTAGTTTATCATCATTCACAGTCAAATAGTAAATATAAATTTTGTGACCAATCTTCTTTCAGTGCATACATTTCTGCCTTCATTTGAACCTTCCCAAGGCAGATAATGAATTGAGTGAAGTTACTGAGCTTCATCACATTCAGGAAGTGATGTTTAGGGTGTATGGATAGAAACACTGCTTAGAACATTATTTAGAAGTTTCACTGTTATTTTCTGTTTTTCCTGGAAGTTATTTGAAGCAAATACTTTAAAAAGTGGAGGGATTGGTGGCTATTTGTTGTTGCTTGTTTTCAGTCGCCCAGTCGTGTCTGGCTCTTTGCAGACCTCATGGACTGCAGCATGCCAGGCCTCCCTGTCCCTCACCATCTCCTGAAGTTTGCCCAAATTCACATCCATTGTTGCTGCTTTCTCCAGAATCCTGGAAAGTCATTTAACCTATCTGTGCCTTAGATTTTTTAATCTGTAAAATGGACTTCTCCAATGGTTCAGCAGGTAGAGAATCTGCCTGCAATGCAGGAGACACAGGAGACTTGGGTTCAGTCCCTGGGTTGGGAAGGAAATGGTGACCCACTCCAGTATTATTGCCTGGAAAATTGCATGGAAGAGGAGCTTGGCGGGCTACAGTCCATGGGGTCACAAAGAGGCAGATACGACTGAATGACTAACACTTTTAAAATTGGGATACTAATGGTTGATGTAAGATTTACAATGGTTAATGTATGAAAAGTCCTTAATATAGTCCTGATACAGATATGACTCAATAAATGATTGCTCTTCCCTTTCTTCTTTTTTCCCCTTCGTCTATGTCTCTCCACTTCTCTTCCTCCTCTTTATCTCGGGGAGACTGGATGCACCATGATTTAGCTAGTTCTTTGATTCTTTAGTTGAATGGAAGAAAAGAAAGTCCTTAGAGATGTTTCTATACTTTTTGTGACTACGACATTCTACAAAAGCCAAATCCAAGAAAAAAATAGCTAGAATATTCTTTACTCTCTCCTTTCTTTCTCATCTACTCTTAGTTTGCACCCAATTATGATTTAGGCTCATTTGATATAAGGATGCCTTCTTCCATCCCTCCAGGTGATGGGTAATTTGATAGTAATGGCAATAATCCTACAGGGGCTGCTTCAGTCTCCATAGTTAGAGGCTATTTCAAATTATTCTTCTGTCAGTTATCTGACTTAATTAAAGGAGGTTAACATTTGCCCCAAACTTTGTGACATTTGAATCATCATTCAAAGTTAACTGAAGTTAACTGAATCATCAAGTAGATTTAATATAGACTCAAACAAATATCAATTCTTACTCAGATAAGATTCTTGACTTTGATTAAATTTGGTTTCTTGGAGAAGATTTGTTTTTTACTATCTCCTACAAAATGACATTTGAATTGTTTGTGACACCTCAAATATGTCCATGTGTTTTGGAAGACTAGATGGGTAATTTTACAGTGGGATATGAAAACTAGTTTCTGGTGCCATCATAGGGAAGTCACACTTGTAAATATTTGGCGTTAGTTATTCCATTTACTTCCACTTATTCCATTTATTCCCAATAGATCATTCAGGTATGACCTAAATTAAATCCCTTATGATTATACAATGGAAGTGAGAAATAGATTTAAGGGCCTAGATCTGATAGATAGAGTGC
>SJYV01034673.1:0-22467 GCA_006410875.1 Neotragus pygmaeus | reverse complement strand
GGGTGGCCATGTGGCTCTCTTGACCTCCCGTAATTCGTGCTGCAGCTGTTGGGGGAGGGGGGCGTACTGCTGACGGTCAGCCTGAGTGTTCATGACTGGACTCGGTCAAGTTGGTGCAGGGCAGGCAGGACAAAGCAGCCACCCGACCTGTGCTGTGTTACCTCCCTTCTCTCTCCACAAACAAAACCCAAACTCTTGCTCCGGCCTGGGGTCCCTGGGATGTGCAGGCGGGGACCCCTCATCGCAGCCTCTCCTGCTTAATATCTCAGCAGAGCCGGATGTAAAAGACACTGAGGCTGCAGGAGCCTTGACGCTGATACAGACGTGGGTGGTGGCGGGTGCCCCGCAGGGACTAGGAAAGGACAGGGTGAGTGCCCCGTCAGGGCAGGTTCCATGTGCCCCTGCTTTGGCACCAGGCGTGTTGCTGGGTTTCTCTTGACTCGAGCACTGGAAGGGAGACTTGTGTTTTTTGGGGGGGCAGGTTGTACTTTTAGCTGAAGCTGTCCCAAGGGGTGGCCCCTGTTAGAGACGCAGCTCTGCAGAGGACCGTGGGCCGTCCAACCCCAGGCCTTCCTGCTGGTGGGATGGTGGCCTGCAGGCTTCAGCGCTCCTTCCTGTGACAGATGCTGATGTCATAGGTACCGGGCTTGGGTCCTGAATGCACAGGGCAGAGACTGAATCACCCAGGAAGGCCTCTGCACAGTTTGCAAAGAGGGCGGCTCCCTATCCTGAGCTGCCCGGGTGCCCAGGGCGATGGGGCATTCTGTCCCAGCTCCGTGGGTCTGTGCTGTGACCCCTGCTTGCTGAGTGCAGGGCACCTGCTCCGTCTGGGTGGCCATGTGGCTCTCTTGACCTCCCGTAATTCGTGCTGCAGCTGTTGGGGGAGGGGGGCGTACTGTTGACGGTCAGCCTGAGTGTTCATGACTGGACTCGGTCAAGTTGGTGCAGGAACAGGCTCTCCCTGGCTGCGGAGTTGCCTAGGGCTTGGCTCAGCCTTCCGCTATGCTTAATCTCTGGCTCTGCTTAGAAGCTATGGCTGAGCGCGAGTTAATTAATCCCGTTTTACAGATTGGAAAGCCAAGGCTCAGGGGGGTCCAGTGGCTGGGCCCGGGCTGTGAGCTGGGATTTGCCATCAGGCCGTCTCCCAACAAGGCCACCCCTCTTCGTGCTGGGCTGTGCAGGCCAACGTCCTGGGGAATGTTCTTACTCTTCCCGCTCAGCCACAGTGCAACCCGCTTTCCTTGTAGGGAACGTGAACTGAGAGCCTACTGTGTGCTGCCCTGTGCTAGGCATGTGGTGTGCCTTCTTGAATTTAATCCTCACGGTCCCCTTAGGAGGCAGCTTTCCTCTTCCCACTTTGTGGATGAGCCCTGGAGATGCGAAATATTGAGGCTCCCATTCGTGTGTTCACTCATTCGTTCACTCATTCTTGTGCAAACCGAGGAGCAGTCGGCGGGTCCCAGCCCTCCTGTTACTTGCAGTGTGATGGGCCAGGTGGTAGAGCGGGAATGGCGACCAGAGGGAGGGGCTGGGATGGCAGAGGTGGGCTTTGATCCCCGGTCACTCATCCTGCACCTGCTTCCCCTTTGGCCTTGGCTCACCTGGCTCAGAGGCCTTCCTGGACTTTAGAACTTGATGCCATCAGGGCTCAGAACTTGGGAGCAGCCCCTGTGGTCGCTGGCAGTGCTGGGGAGCGGGGGCAAGATGTTGCCGTGTCTGTCCCTTGGACCCCTGGGCCTCTCCTCCTGACCTGCTCAGGGGCTGGCTCTCAGCTTCGGACGCTCTGCCCGGATCCCTAGCCCGGATCTTTCCTCCCTGGGTCTGCGGTAATTAGCCCATGGCAGGTTGTGCCGTCATATTTTCAGATCAGTGTCAGTACCTGAAACATATCCCATTCCAGTGGTGTTTGTCCCTTTGTGGCTTCTGTCCCTGGCACTGGGCTGTTTGCTAAAGTGTTTTTAGTGCCTGTTTAATTAGTAGTTTGAATGGAGTCATTAAATTCCCAGTAACCCGTTAGGAAGAAGCGGTCTTCCATAAAGACGGAAAGGGGCTGCTGTCCTTAACTTTGTTTTGTCCCTTTTTGGATCAGGATGCACTGAACCTCTCTCTTCAAATTAATATGGGAAACCCTGGTGTGACTGTGTTCACCAGATTAGTCGAATGCCGGTGAACGCTTTCGAGGTTATTTATGGAAGGATGAGGTTTTATGGGGGAGAAAACCACACAAGTATGTGTGTGTGTGTGTACCTTTCCCTCTGGGAGCACCCTAAACAGCCCTGCCTCCCAGGACCCCAATGCCAGGTCTTCTGATCGTCACAGGAAGGAGAAGGGACTAGGGGTCCCCTTTGCTTTATGACTGTTGACTTGGGGGTGTTCCTGGAAACTGAAATGTCTTCCCTGGCAAATTCCACATACGAACTTCTCCAAGGTGCCTGGGGAGTGAAAGGTCTGGGGCTCTGGTGCAGGCAATGACTCCACCTGGATGGTGACCTTGAATAAGTCATTTCCCTTCTCTGGACGTCAGTTTCCCCCTCTGGCCTTGCCAGGTGGCGCTTGTGGTAAAGAACCCGCCTGCCAGTGTACGAGATGTGAGAGATGTGGGTTTGATCCCTGGGTCGGGGTGATCCCCTGGAGGAGGGCATGGCAACCAACTCCAGTATTCTTGCCTGGAGAATCCCTTGGACAGGGGAGCCTGGCAGAGTCGGACACTACTTAAGTGCCTTAGCATGCATATATATATATATGTTTGCGTATATGTACCCGACTCTTGTGACCCCATGGACTGTAGCCCTCCAGGCAGCTCTGTCCGTGGGGTTTTCCAGACAAGAATCATGCACTGGGTTTCCATTTCCTTCTCCAGGGCACTTTCCCAGACCGGGGGTGGAACCTGCGTCTCCTGCGTTGGCTGGCAGATTCTTTAGCACTGAGCCACCAGGGAAGCCCGTGTGGTACTGCTGCTGCTGCTGCTGAGTCGCTTCAGTCGTGTCTGACTCTGTGCGACCCCATAGACGGCAGCCCACCAGGCCCCCTCGCCCTGGGATTCTCCAGGCAAGAACACTGGAGTGGGTTGCCATTTCCTTCTCCAGTGCATGAAAGTGAAAAGTGAAAGTGAAGACACTCAGTCGTATCCGACTCTAAGCGACCCCGTGGACTGCAGCCCACCAGGCTCCTCCATCCATGGGATTTTCCAGGCGAGAGTACTGGAGTGGGGTGCCATCGCCTTCTCCGCATGTGGTACATATGTAGCGTTTAAAAACCAGGCTCCTCTCTCATACTGATCTTCAGAGCAGAACATATTGATCAGTTTCGATTACTAGATGCAGGGGTTACCTGTGTGAGAGTTGGCTAGGGTTCCCGAGGTGGGGGTGGGGTTTTCAGAGAACCACTGGGTTTTGGACTCCCAAACCTTTCCCTAATCTGAGGCTTCCATGATGGGGAGGCAGTCTTTAGAAAGAGTATCAGACTGCGGAGTGAAGACAGCTATGTCCTGTACGGCTGTGTGACCTTGGACAAGTCATTTCTACCCCTCTGCCTCCGTTTCCTCACCTGTAAAATGGGGTCATTGAAAGCGTGTTCTGAAGTTTGGATGAGGTCATGCTCGCCAGGTGCTGAGAACAATGCCTCTTGCTGAGCGAGCCCTCCAGACATTCTGATTCATGCACAAGCAGGATGAATCTCACATCATTATATCATTACCTGCCTGGCTCCATTTGGAATCTAACTTGAAGCTGGATCCCTAGTTTCCATTCTTAAAGGCATTTAGCCTCTTGGCTGGCTCAGGCGGTGTACCAGCTTTGGGAGGTGGTAAAGGAATTGAGAAACTTCATTGCATATTTAAAAGCCGCAAATGGTCATCAGCCACAGTGATTAATACATGCGCTTGGTGAAGTTCAAGGTCTCCAGCAAGAACACACAGGATCCCGGCTCGGGGAAGTGAAGTGTTTGGATTTAATAGAAGGAGTCAGTTGCAGTCATTAGTATATGCTGAAATCACAGGGCAATCTTGTAAAGTTAAATTCAATTTACTTTTCTACTGAAATTGTGCTTGCTGTGTTATTTAACCAGTCTGGGGTTTCTTGGCATGGGTTAAAAGGACAATAAAGATAAAAGAATACCTGTAAGTAAATAGTAGGGTTTCACAGTAGAATCTATCGTTTTTCTCCTCCTTCAATTATATCCCAGTGTTCATTTTGTGTTGGTTTTTATAGCTGGAGCCTTCCAATGGGACGCCGTGAAGGAGACCACCCTAGCTGTGGAAGCTTGATGCAATTAATACAGTCTGTCTGGAAAGTGGCCTTATTTCTGGAAGTTTTATGTTAATGATATGGTCTGCGCTTTGCACATTTCATACTAGAATGAGAAGCAAGCCGTAGTCTCATTTCGGACTGGGTTTGATTAACACCGGAGGATCAGTGGGCAGCCACAGGGCAACGTGGACCAAGATGGCAGTGCTCGCCAGGCCCCCGCTGGGACACTGCCTCCATCCTGGGGCGGGGGTGGGTGCAGAGGCGCCCTGCTGGGACATGGGGGCCTCCGTGGAGACCTTGGAGGGAGGGGTGAATATGGGGTGAGGAAGAGAAGTTGAGTGTGGGCGCACGTGTGTGGACAGAAGCCCTCCGTCCGGGAAGGTTCCAGACACGCCCTTGCCTTTCTCCTGATTCTTGCGTGCCTTGTGGGGTCTTTCTGGGCCCACCAGGTCCCAGGGGCCGTGGGGGGCGGTTAGCTAACTGTTGGAGGAAGGGCTCGCAGGAGAGTTATTAAAAACGTAAAGAGTCATCTGTATGCCCTGTGCTGATGTCTGCATCGCTGGAGGGCGCCGGCTATCTCACCGTCGGTGGTGACTGGCGTCTGCGCCGGTATCTGTCTGCCGGCTTCCTGGGAGCTGCATGGCTCCCCGGTCAGAGGAAGCCGCCCCTCCAGCCTGACAGAGGTGGCCAAGGGCGGCAGGGCTTGAGTGGACTCCAGGGAAGTCCCCTGTCCCCCAGAGCTGCAGACCCAGATCTTGTCCGACACCACCAGGCATCAGAGGGGGTTTGGGGACCAGGAGGGGCCCGTGCTGCCTAGTCGGGGGCTGGGACATCTACCCGTGTGACTGTCCTTAGATAAAAGAGGGGTCCCAGCAACATCCCCGAGTGGAGGCCGCTGCACTGCCTCGCCAGATTCCACTTGCCTCTCTGAGCCGGCCCTTCAGACGTTCTGAAGGCAGAGCTAAATCAAAGAATTCTGTTCAAAATCTGCACAAGATGTTGCTGTTTTTCTGCTCTGACAGGAGAGGCATTTGGAAGTGCAGTTTCTTTCTTTCTTTCTTTCCTTTTTTTTTTTTTTATAGCTGTCTTAAAAAGGAGTTTGGCTGTTTAGCACAGCTGGTGCTCATTACATTATGCACTGGCAATAAAATAGCATGTGTAATTAATTTTTAATGCAGCGCTGGGTGCAGCGCTTTAAAGCTGTTAGTGGATGAGAAGGACCAGCACTGGCCACCGACATCACAGATCTCGGAGCAGGGCGGCCACGTTCTGCAGCTTGAAAGGAGATCCGAACGGGGCCGAGGAGGCTGGGCGCCCTCTGCATGGATGGAGTGGCGCAGAAATGGGTCTGCCTCCAGTGACCTGAAGACTTGAGTTAATTTTTTAATGATCTGGGACCAGGGGTCCTGAGAGATCATCTTACCCAGCCCGTTCATCGTCCGGAGGGGGGACACCGAGGTGTAGACCGGGGAAGAGGCCACAAGACGTGCTGTGGCAGCTCTGTCCTTCCCCCGGCCCCTGCCCACTAGACATCACTGCCCCTCTTGAGTTCATATTGGAAACTGGAGAGGGAAATTCATCATCTGGCTGAAGCCATGTGATACATGCAGTTAGATTTGGCAACTGCTAGAATTTTTGTTTTGGGGAGCCCTGAACCTAGCCTCTTGGACCCCCAGTTTTGCCACCTGTGGTGGGGACCTGTGTCCATGCGTCCCACCCAGCTTTGAGACTTTCTGTCGTTGTCCTTCAATTGCTGGCTGCCCCATCCCTTCCGTGGCTCATCTCTTCTGGGGCATGGATTTATGCCGTTGTGGCATAAATAAAAAATTAAAAGCCGTTGTGGACACACATTGGTGGGAGCCCTGCCGGCATTGTGGGAGGCTCCAGAGACGGGACCGTGCTCACTCCTTGTTTTCAAGGTGAGCTGGTGTTAATATGTGACCCTGGGCTAGCCGCTGTCTTTCTCCAAGCCTCAGTTTACCTATCTGAGAAATGGGGACCCTAGGGGCACCCACTCTTCATCTCTGCCTTGGAGGGTCCCCTGATTGGCCTCCATCCTAGGGTGGCCACAGCTGATTGCCAGCATGTGGGGAAGCACAGACAAAGGGAAGTTTGGGGGGCAGGAAGGACAAGCCTGGCCTTGGGTGCTCCATACCCCGGTGACTTGGTTGCCATCTCTTTGAACGTCTGTCCTGGGAGGTTTTCTTAGCAGGAATGAAAGAGGAGGAAGGCCCAGTGCCATCACTGCCCCTAAGACTTGCCACTGTGTCTCAGGGGCCTGACAGGACCCAGCACCGTTCTGGGCACTGTGCGTACCTCAGTCAGGCACCCATCCTCGTAACACCTGGAAGGAAAGGCAGCCGCATCCTTCCTGTTTTGCAGATTTTTTTTTTCTTTAATGTGACATGTGGGATCTTAGTTCCTCGGCCAGGGATTGAACTTGCAGCCCTCTGTAGTGGAAGTGCAGCGTCTTAAGGGCTGGGCCACAGGGAAGTCCAGCCCCATCCTTTTCTCATGAGTATACTGGGGCTCAGAGAGGCTATGGAACGCACCAGGGCTCACACAGCACACACAGAGCCGAAATGAGATTGGAACGTGGATCTGGCCCCGCTGAGTCGTTTTCTGGGCTGTCCCCCTCCGCCTCCCGGCCCTGGCTTCACGTTGTTGGGCTGCTTAGTGGCTCAGAGGCAGGTGACGGAAAGGCAGGTCACCTGTGGGAAGTCAGGTTGCGTTCAGATACAGTCCTGGGAGAGTCCCCTGCGTCTTTCTTCCTCCTTGGGTCCTGCTGCTACCTGATCTGGGCCGCGGATGTGGAGGTCCAGGAATGAGTGGCCTGGGGTCTCTGCCCTAGAGGACCTTGCAGTGGTGGTGGGGTGGACCGACACTGGGAGGTACACGCTCCGTAAGGCCTTTCTCTGCTTAAGGGAAATTACGCGACTGGGCTCGTGGGAGCTGGGAGGGTCCTGGAGGACCACTGGGGTTCTCCTCCTGGAGGTCAGGTGCGAGGGGGAACAGACTCCTTCCCAGGCGTGGCCGGGTAACAGATGTGTGTGTGGGCATCCCACTGACTCTGTGAGCCCCGCTGTAGCCCCAGCTGGCCCCCAAGGGGTCCGACTTGTTAGTGACTTATGAAAGGACAGAGTATCAGACCCTCAGACCTCCCACGGGAAAGTTTTGACACTGAGGAAGAGGCCTGGAGCGTGGGGGAAGATTGCGTCATCAGATTGNGCTCCGTAAGGCCTTTCTCTGCTTAAGGGAAATTACGCGACTGGGCTCGTGGGAGCTGGGAGGGTCCTGGAGGACCACTGGGGTTCTCCTCCTGGAGGTCAGGTGCGAGGGGGAACAGACTCCTTCCCAGGCGTGGCCGGGTAACAGATGTGTGTGTGGGCATCCCACTGACTCTGTGAGCCCCGCTGTAGCCCCAGCTGGCCCCCAAGGGGTCCGACTTGTTAGTGACTTATGAAAGGACAGAGTATCAGACCCTCAGACCTCCCACGGGAAAGTTTTGACACTGAGGAAGAGGCCTGGAGCGTGGGGGAAGATTGCGTCATCAGATTGCCCCCGAGTTCCTTCTCGTGCCGGGTGCATTTGGAGCCCCGTCTGAGTCTTCCCAGCGCTTGAGCTGGCCTGGCCCTCTGGAGCTATGGGCGCTGAGACCCCGCAGAGGCGTGCTCCCGCCTCTGAGAGCAAGCGAAGGGAAGCAGACGGGGGTGCCATGCGCGCCTCAGGTTTGCACGTGGTTTCCTGGAAGCAATTTCTCCTCCAGAAGAAACCTCTCTCGGTGTCCTTATAGCTGGAGGTGTTCGTGGCTGGGGGGAACAAGATGTCCTTGACTTTTCAAACCCGAGGGCCAGGCGAGGCAGAGGAGGGACTGCATGCTGTACATATTTCACAATCAAACCAAAATCGTCTAAACCATGAAATAAAGTTTATCCAAACATAATCAGGGCTGGCCAATTTAATCCAAAAAGCAGTGGGAAGAAACCCTTGGCGGGCAGGGGTCCCTCTGTGGTGCCTGTCTCTTATACACATCTAGATGTGTATAAGAGACAGCTCTGGAGCTGGTGTGTGCGGGCTGTGGGATGTGGATCTTAAGGTTCCTTGAGCAGGGATCGAACCTACATCCTCTGCAGTGCAAGGCGGATTCTTAAGCACTGGACCACCAGGGGCATCCCAGAATAGTCTTATCTTAACCCCACAGTTCTCAGTTTAGTGTCCAGGTATCTAATGCTGTGTGTCTGACGTCACCCATCAGGAGTCAGCACACACCATGCTCGTCCCAGGCGGTCTGCACACGCATCGGTGTCACTTTAATCCACTGTACAGTGGGAACTGTCATCTCCTCTGAGGAAGCCGGCTCAGAAGCCTTGAGCTGCATTTTCTGTAAAGTGGAAAAAGAAAAGTCATGATGATGTTAAAAGATGTGTAAGGAGAGGAAGTGGCTTCTGTTACTTCACCTGTGTGTTTGACGCTGTCTTAAGGGATGACTAGAAAATGAGATTGCTACTCTGTGTAATCAAGGTGTTAGTAATGTTTGAAGCCCAGCGTCTTTTGAATCAAAAAAGCAACATCAATAGTGAGTTTCTTACCCCCAGAGACGGCTGGTTAATTGTGAGAGGAGACTCAGGTTTTTTACACTGCGGAGATTTCATTGCGGTTTCAATGGCCTGAGCATCTTCCCAAGGAGTAGATTTAGTGTATCTTGTTTGAAAGACTCTGTAAGCTATCATCAGAGGTTATATGAAGCCACCCCATCGGTGATTTTATACCTGAATGTGAAGGGCAGTGATACTGTCAAACCAGTGTTCTCAGCCTCGGCTGGCACTTTTGGTCACATAGGTCTTTGCTGTTGGTGGGCTGTCCTGTGCATCACAGACTGTTGAGTAACACTCCTGGCCTCTGCCCTCAGATGTCTGTAGCACCTCCCACCTCCCAGTCCTGACAACTAGAAACGTCTCCAGATAGTGCCAGATGACATTGAGGGGTGCAAAATTACCCCTGATGGCAGACCACTGACCTGAACTAAGCTTTTACAGAGCCTTTCGCCTGTTTTGACATGCACGGTGCTGGGTGGTAAATAGAACCCTGAAAAGAGTTAGCCCACACCCTGGAGGAGGCAGTGACCCATGAAGCTTGTTGAGATCTTTTGACTAGGTAGAATATTTCTAGTCGTTGACTGAAATAGCTTTGGTTGAGGCTATCAGTAAAAATTTGTTTCAAAGAAGTTTAACATCTGTTTTCATTTCTGCTTTTGTCAGTTACTTTAATACTCAATTCCTTTATTTTAGCTTGTCTTCCTCCTAGGACTTAAAATATTTAAGTACACGTCAAAATTTCCAGTTTGATAGGAAATATGTCTTATTGAAACAGAAATGAAAATGTTAAGAACTTTAGGCTAGGATGATGAAAAGTTTAATGTTGTTAATCAGGCTAGATGACAGCAGAATAAATAATACTGAAGGGAACTCAGTCTGGTTCTATTCAAGATTCACTTCCTGTTCTTGTTTATCATTGGAAAGTTGTACTTTATGAAGATTTTAGATTCAGATCATTGTATTATTCTAAGAAAAAAATTTCAAAATGCTCACCACGTCTTGGTAACCATGGCAAGATATGTAACAGACATAAATAATCTCATATCTGTCTCAGGGTTGAGTATTTTTTTTTTGGTATATGGTANGTCATCATTTCTGTGTGTCCCTTCCACCCCACTCCCCAGCCTCAGGCTCTCTGCTGGGGGCCTTCCCACACACTTAAGCATCTCTCTTAGGAAGGTAACCTATTCTCACTGGTGACCTTGACCGGAGAGGTGATTTGACTTGCCCCACATAGCACAGCTGCTAGAGGGCAGAGGTGGGATTTGAACCCAGGTCCCCTTGGGTGTGGGGGCCACAGACTGCTCTTCTCCCTTTCTGGCTCCGGACTGCCCACCCCGCTGGCCTTCCACCTGGCAGGTATGAGGGAGAGGGGCAAGGTAGTGAATCAGGGGAGCCGGCCGATTGGAGGACCTGTGATTTATGGTTTCAGCACAAGGCGTCAGAGGGCTCGGAAGTTCTTCTCCAAGGAGGTCAATGCAACAGTGGAGTCACTCCCTGCAAAGACGGGAGCAGTCAGAATCTTTTCCTAAGCCCAGACATTTTCAGTGATGGCCTTTTGTTCACGAGAGGTGAGGAAGGGCTGGTGAGACCAGGCCCTTGGCGCCTGAGCCGGCCTTGGAGTTGTGTGTAACCAGTATTTCCTGAGGCAGGCACCCTCTTTGTGAATTTCCTGGTGTTTTATGAACCAGCATCCAGCTTTTTCTTGCTTCCCTGATGGCTCAGTGGTAAAGAATCCGCAGGAGACGCAGGTTTGATCCCTGGGTCAGGAAGATCCCCTGGAGGAGGAAATGGCCACCCACTGCAGTATTCTTTGCCTGGAAAACTCCATGGACAGAATAGCCGGGTGGGCTCAGTCCATGGGGTTGCAAAGAGTCGGATGCAGCTTAGTGAGTGAGCCGGCACGCACAATTCTGTCTTGCTTTAACTGCAGGGAAACCATGGTCTGAAGGCCCGCTGCGTGCTCTGGACTCCGTACAGTTGCCTCCACCGATTCTTTCTCACAGCAGTGTGAGGCTATGTGTGTGGAAAATATTTCTTAATTATTGTGGTAAACGACACAAAGCATGAAATTTAGCATCTTAATCATTTTTAGACAAGTGGCATTAAGTCCATTCAGCTTCTTCCGCTACCATCACTGCTATCCATCGCAGGCACTTTGTCACCCCAGATCGAAACTCTGTGCCCGTTAAACGCTCACTGCCCACCCGCCCCCTCCCAGCCCGCCACCACCTTTCACTCCCTCCTGTCTCTCTGAACTTGGCTGCTCTGGGGGCCTCCTGTGAGTGGAGTCATGCAGTACTGGCCTTGCGGGTCACTCAGCACCGCGTCCTCAAGGTTATGTCACAGCCTGTGTTCGGATCGCCTTGCTTTCTATTTATCCTTTTAGATTTTGCTTTACTGGAGTGTAGTTGATTTACCATGTTCTCTGAGTTGTGGGTGTCCAGCTAAGTGGTCCAGCTGTGTGCGTGCCTATACCTAGTCTTCTTCTGATTCTTTTCCCATATACGTTACACCTTCCTGTGGAAGGGTGAGTCATACTCACTGTGCGGATGGACCACAGTTGAGCCATTCATCCTGCGATGGACACTGGTTTATTTCCACCTTTGGCTACTGTGAATGGTGCTGCTGGAAATGTGGGTGTGTGTGTAATGGTTGGAGACCCTGCTTTCAGGGTGGTGAGTACCCAGGGTGGAATTGCTGGATCACACGGTAATTCTGCTCATTGAGGAAACACCCACCTGTTTCCCACGGCGTCTGCATCCTCTTACATTCCTGCCGGCAGTGCTCAAGGGGCCCAGTATTTCCACCTCCTCACCCGTTAGCTGACCGTTGGTTGGGGTGTATAGCTGAGGACTCCAAGCCTCAGAGATGTGGACACCAGCTGGCCCAGCTTATGTGGTTAGCAAGCCTGAGAGTCCGGGCAGGAACTGGCCTCCAGACTCAGACTTGGTGCCTGTGGCTGTGGTCCTGGGCCAGTATCTTCGGTCCCTTTGAGGGTCTCTAACGTCACTTGTAAAGGCTTCCCCCCAGTGGTCCCATCTCCCCAGGCGCTGGTTTTCAGCTGTCACTAAGCATTTCGTTAGCTTGAGCCTTGGGGGGAAGAAGATTTTGCAAATGGACAGTTTTCGCTGTCCTTTCTGCTGTGTCCTCAGAGCGTTGCTTTGGGTTCAGGTCAACAGGAAGAGCGTGTGTTTAGGGTGGGGACCCTTGCGGGCCAGGGAGAGCTGGTTGGTGTCTCAGGGTCCCCATGGCCCCTCTCTGAGCCTCTCCTGTCTGCAGGCGGTCATGTCACACCAGCCTTGCTGGCATGGGAGGGGTTGAAGAACAGGCATCCTGAGTCGGGCTATGGGAAACTCCCTGGGTCTGCTCCTCTGATCAAGAGGCCTCGGGTCCTTGTTAAAGGGGCAATAGTGAAACTGTTAGTCTCTCAGTCGTGTCCGACTCTTTGTGACCCTGTGGACTGTAGCCCCCCAGGCTCCTCTGTCCATGGGGATTCTCCAGGCAAGAATACTGGAGTGGGTAGCCATACCCTCCTCCAGGGGATCTTCCGGACCCAGGGATCGAACCTGGGTCTCCTGCGTTGCAGGTGGATTCTCCTCCTTCTGAGCCTCCAGGGAAGCCCTGGTGGGACAGGGCGGGGTCATCACGCAGAGCTGTGATTGCTCTCTGGCGGCCCTAGGGTTTCGGCAGCAAATGACCATAGTCTGGGTGCCTTCCAACAGCAGGAGTTTGTTATCTCACAGTTCTGAACGCTGCCAGTCCACAAGCATGGTGCCAGTAGGGCCGCGCTCCCTCCAAAGGGGAGAATATTCCAGCTTCGGGGGGTTCGGGGGGCTCCAGGCATTCCTTGGCTTGCGGCCGCATCCGTCCTGTCTCTGCCACTATGGTCACGTGGCCTCCTCCTTTGGATCTGTCTGCTCTCTGGGATAATTAAAACGAAAAGGGCAACTGTCATTGAGCCCACCCGGATAATCTGGGATGATGTCATCTCACATCCTGAGCTTAATTCTGTCTGCAGTGACCCTTTTCCCAAATAAGGTCACATTCTAAGGATTTGGTTAGAAACATCTAAGGATGCTTCTTTTCAGGGGTGGCCATGCAACCCCTTCCCGGGTTGTGTGCCCCTCCAGGGCAGGAATGCCAATCGGTGCCCTCTGCGAGCTCCCAATGCCTGGCACAGGTCCAGGCACAGGCAGGGCACCCCCAAAGTATGGTGGGTTGAACTTGGAGCTGACCTCCAGTGGAATGACCACATGTTCCTTTCCCCAGGAGGCGACGATTCTCTGACACGGTCCTCCGACCTGCATGGTTTATGGAAGGCTGTGCGCCCCTGGCCCCCTGCCCTCCCCCAGTTCTGGCCTCATGCCAATTCAGAATACATGTATTAACAGAGAGGGGTAGCTTTAAAAACTAGTCTGCAATGATTGTTATGCGAAAAAAAATTAGTAGAGTTGAATAGAAGCTAAAAATAGCTGGACACATACTCGCCTATAATCTTATTATTTATTTTTTTTTAAAGAAAATACAATTATTTTTGTAAACTGGCTCTAAGAAGCCAGTATTCTTAGTGTGCATCTTCTAAGATGGCCAGCGTCTTTTTAGGAAGACGCACATGTGTGATGTCATCATGTCAGGGCAGGGGCCTCTGGAGCAAGGCGGTTCGTGGGGGAGTGAGAGTGTTGGGAGCCTGGCCGTGCAGCCGTGCGTGTTTTTGCTGGATAGTCCCTGCGTGGCCTGCCTGTGACCACACCGGGAGGACTGACGCTGCTTCAGCTGTGGGACCAAGACGGTCAGGGCTGTGATGATCCGGGTCTGAGTGGACCTGCAGGGATAACCAAGACTAGAGGGAAAATGTTCCGTGGCTTTGTCACTTGGAGTCAAACGTTGCCTCATGTAATTTTCTCCCTGGTTTTTCCCATTGCCTCTGCCAGGGTCCTGGGGCCTGGCACAGACTCCATAATAGAAGGCCCTGAGTGTTTGTGCCTTGGTATGTATTCGTGTGTATGTGCATGTGTGTATGTGAATGTGTGTCGTTGTGTATTCATGGGTATACGTGTATTTGTGTACACGTGAGTGTTGTTTAGTGCTAAGTCGTGCCTGACTCTTTGAGACCTGTTGGACTGTAGCCCACCAGGCTCCTCTGTCCATGGGATTTCCCAGGCAGTAATACTGGAGAGGGTTGCCATTCCCTTCTCCAGGGGATCTTCCCGACCCAGGGATCAAACCTGTGTCTCCTGCCTTGAAAGGCAGATTCTTTACCATCTGAACCATGTGGGAAGGCCTGTATGTGAGGGTAGGTAAGTGTATACATGTGTGTTTATATGTGAGTCTGTGTGTCTGTACGTGCATTTGGCTGTACATATATGTGTGCGTGTGTACATGTCTGTGCATGTGTGTATGTGTGTGTGATGGCATGGAAGCACTGTCAGCATAGAACAGGGCCCTCCCCTGAGCCCCTGTTCCGCCCAGGACCGAGTGTTTATGGTGGAGACACTTCTGATTATTTTTCCTCCCTGAACTTTGCAGTTCTTCCTGGATTGCGGTGTGTGTGATCAAGTTTCAGTGCTGAGGCCCACTGAAGCCTTTGAGGGCAAGTCTCTCCCTGTGGATGAGTGCCCTTCTCTGGGCCTTATGAAGGAGACTGCGTCCCCAGCCCCACCGCAGTCTCAGAGGGAGCCCGAAGTTCCCAGTCCTGGGAAACTTGGCCAGTCTGGAGGGTGCCCTGCCCAGGAGAGCGTGCTGAGGTCAGAGGGGTGCCCAACTTTGCCCTTGGAGAGCTGGGTTCAAAGTCCCGACTCTGTTAGGGGTGCTTTGCTAAACGCTCACGGTGGGCTCCATCCTCAGTATCCCTCAGCCCAGCCCTGCGAGGAAGCCAAGCTGTTATCCCATTTTACAGACTTGGAAACCAAGGCGAGTCTGACTTCAGAGCCCTTAACCATTTGATGAGACTTGAGAAGCATCCTTGCTTTATCAATTCTATACTGCCTTCAACTGCAGATGGTAAACGAAAGGGGGTGAATAGTAGCAGGCATTACTCTAGTATTTTTATTGTTGCTGTAACTATACTCATCATCACAGGGCTTACCACTGCTGTCTCCCTGGGTGGAGGGACTCCAGCACCCACATGGCTTTCCCCCGGCGGCCGAGTCGTCTCTGGTTCCCAGTGCAGGGGGCATCCTTCCCTTGCGTCGCTCAGTCCCTCCTGCATCTCCCCCTCCCGTTTCAGTCTGTGTGTGTCTGAGGTCTGATAATCTCTCTCCTCTAATCGAGGTAATGAACACAGTATTTCCAGAACCGCTGCGCTAAAAGTCAAGTGCAAAGCGATGGTTTTCATTTCTTGTTCTCTCTCTTTCTCTCTCTCCTCATATGCATCTCTGAAAGGAGGCATTGGCTGAAAGCAAACAGCTAATAACCTATGGATTTATGGAGCCAGCGCGAGCCCAGCTTAATAAGCTTTTATACCTGGAACCAGCGTTCTGTCTCTTTAAGTTGAGACTCCAACTTGCTTGGTATTTTACAGTGCCTGGTTTCATTTATGCTGGAGCCAGACTTACTATGTGAGAGCCGTCCGCATGCTGGAATTAGTCTTAAGCTTGCTTCTGTGGCGTTGCCAAATTCCATGTTTGTGTTTTATTTAGAATTCTTTTCACGGCCAGCCGATTCTGTTCCGGCGCACACAGGCGCTCTTGCGCCCCACGGAGAAAATAAGCAAGCTTGCGTTTTCCTTGGCAGAGGCCGTGGCCACAATAGACTGCGGTCTCCGAAACATTTTTTAAAAGCTATTTTAACCCATAACAGATGCATAAAGTCGGCACAGGCATGCCAGTTTTCTTAGTTTTAATTAAAAAATAATTACAGTCTAATGGGATGTAAGTGACACATTTGGATGAATGGTGGGTGACATTATCGGCAACTTATAAATGAGTGCCTCTCCCCTGGCCCAAGCAGAGGTGGGGAAGAGTTGGGGAGGGCGTCTGGGTATCTGTTCTCCATTGCGAGGTCGGGGCAGGGGTTTCTGTTGGGTCCTGTGGAAACCTCGGTGAGTGGTGTGCAGCATAGAGAAGGGACCCTGGCTGCAACCGGCCGGGTGACAGAGCTGCCAGGATGTGGCAGTGAGCATCTGAGGATCCGTGGCATCTTGGAGCATCCTGTGTCTAGTCATGCTTGATGGGAAATTTTCACCTGCGGGGCCCTTCCGTGGTGTGATGGTGGTACTCGGGTGCTGTGGCCTCAAGTCAGCTCCCTTGATCTCTCCTCCCCTTCAGGAACCATCCCTCAGCTAGAAGCTGTGGGCACGGGGACCTGCTGGGGCCATGTAAATAAGAAAATACAGCTGGGATGGTAAAGAGGCAGGATAACAGGGGCCTGCCAGGTACCGCTGCTTGCAGAAATCTGCACCCCAGATGCTCACCATGGGTCCAGTTTTTCCGTAAAATTCAGCGCTCACTGGAATCTGGAGCGGAGTTGGGCCGGTCTGGAAGGTCCCTGGGAGGCAGGGACGTTGTGGGTGTGGGCACAGGGAGTGAGCCAGGAGGGAGGGGTCGGGCGTTTCTCCAGCTTCTCGTCATGGGGGTGGGGAATCCCACCTCCGCTCACTAGGCAGCTGGTGGGTGGTGGCAGGCTACTCTGACCTCTGAGCCCCGGTCCCATCGGCCCCTGTTGGGTGTGAGGACCAGCGTCAGGCAGTGGGGGTGGGGGGTTTGGGGCTCTGTCTCCTGGGAGCTGGTGCTGCTGGGAGGATGATGTCTCGGGCTCCAGGCACTGAGCCCTTCCATCTTCAGGAGGCGCCGGGAGCTGCTGCATCTGGCGCCTTTGGGCATCAGGAGGAAGATGCCCTTGTGTCCGTTGTGCTGTGGGCAGCCTGACGTCCTGCCCACATGGGGCGCTGGGCCGGGGGCCCTCCCTGTGCGGTGTTGCCAGGCGCCTCCGGGCGGGCCAGCCTGAGCAGTGCCTCCGAGACGGGAAGGGCTTGGGCCCCGCCACCCCATCGAGTTAGGACCTGCCTGGTGGACCTCAGACCGCACCCTTTCCTCTGACACCCTGGCCTCTGCCCAGGCCCATGGAGGGTCCACTCGGTGGCTGATGGTGGATTCTGGGATACGGGGAGGCTAGCCGGGGGCGCTGGCTGGGGAAATCTTTATTTTTACTCTCGAGGTGGCGGTACTTGTTGTCAGCAGAGCAAAATGAGTGTTTCTTAGACAATGTTTCCCGGAGCCCAGATTCCTCAGAAGTGAAAATTAAGTTCCTCTATTAAATCATGAGTCATACCAGCCCAGATGAGAGTTGCTTTGGCGTTCCTCGAATTTTTGGAAGGGAAACTTCGCATTCACGTTAATCCTTTCAATTATACCTTATTGCTGAATAATCCGCCGGGCGTTCTGCATCGCAGCCCTCTGCCATCTGATCACAGTTGGGGCTTTGCAGGCGGCACCTGAGCGGAGCAGACCCAGGACCCCTCTTTCCCTGGGTGTGGACACACCTAGGTTGGCTCGGCCCTGCTGTTCAGCGCTCCAGGGCCTCCTGCGTTCCTGGACTCATTGCACACCCTCTGCGAGGTCTCGGAGATCTAATTGCTGCCAATGATTAATGTCCAGTTGAAAAGACTCCCTACCTTGTCTGCTTATGTGAACTGGAAGCAGATGGGCGTGGGGTGCAGTGGGCTCCCCGCTCTGTGCCTGGCCCCGGCACAGAATCTCAGGTCCCCTCTCCCTCGTCTGCTTCCTGCTCAGGTGGTGGGTGCAGAAACTAGGCTAGGTTTCGTTCCCTCTAAGAAACTGGCCTTGGGAATTTCCTGGTGGTCCAATGGTTAGGACTCTGCTCTTTCACCGCTGGATCCTGGGTTTGAGCCCTGACTGGGGAAGTAAGATCATGCAAGTTTCCAAGCGCAGCCTTAAATAAAAAAGAGAAAGCAAACAAGAAACTGGCCTTTGGATTTGGTATATCTTTCCTGGGAGCTTCCAGTGTCTTAAGTCCTAAACCAAGGTGGAGAGGTGTCCCTGGAGGGAAGGGGTGGACCCAGAGACTTCTTGTCTGCACCCCGCTTTGGGGAGCAAAACCAAGGCGGGCGGGAAGTTTGGAGAATGCAGTGAGGCTAGGGTTAGCCCCCTGGGCTATCTCCTGTGCTGCCCACCTGCTCAACTTCTCACCAGGGGCCCGGGCAACAGGCGGGCTGGCCTCCAGCCCCACGTGTAGCTTGCGGGGGCAGGGAGGGAGGGAGGAGAGGTCCCCTGGGGAGTCTCGGCTGGACCCCGGGCTGGGGAAACGGCAGCCTTGCATACTGAAGAAACCTGAGATTTGAGCGCTGTAGGATGCTGCTGTCAGACCAGCCTGTAGTTGCGTCTCTCTGGCTTGGGTGCACCGCTTGATTTTTTGGAGATTTAGTCTTTTGTGTGTGTGAGTGTGAGGGGTCCATTCTGCTTCCGCTTCCCTTTATTCTGCAAGGTGCTACAGCCCGCCCGCTGCTCAGGTGAACCCCGGGCTGAGGACGGTGCTTTGGGACATATCTGAGAAAGACCGAGATGGAAGGGGATGGGGAGATGGATCTGAAGTCAGTGACCAGGATGGGGGAAGATTCTTGCTTTGGAATTGGACATGGAGTGTGGTTTCTTAAGTTTGGAATCATCACATCTTTTGGGGGATGTATGTGGTAGAGTAAGAGTGGGCACAGGTTCAAGTTCATTTACTTCTGTCAAGTTGAAGTTTCCTGTTTTTATGAGTAAGAAGAAATGTAGACCATGAGAAGCACAGGCTGGAAAAGCAGGTTGTTTATCCATTAAATTTCCCAGAAAATAAACAAGGGTTTAGAATGGAGGTACCCACGGTGGAAGACGCAATGGTGGGTTAGTGTTTGAAGAGAACCTCTGGGCTGGAGATGGGCTACCATGTCAGAGCTTCTGGACCCAAAGCAGCAGGTCTATTTATGTTAGGAAAGTCACCCTGGGGAGTAAGGGCTGTGGACTTGAGTATCCAGAAGGAGGCATGTGTGTGTGCAGGCGTGTACACATAAGCATATGTATGCGTGTATCCGCATGTGTGCACGTCTGTGTGTTGTCATGTATGGATGCATGTGCATGTGTGTGCATGAGTGGTGCGTCCACTCTCCACCCTGAGGACCAGCTTCTCTTTGGCCAGCTTCTCTGATGCTTTGCGAAGGGCCAGGGAGCAGTGAGACAGGACCAAGAGGGAGTGAGGTGCCCAGACGATGCCCTCGGCATGACCGCAGGCCCTCTTGGGGACCCTGGATCTTCCTCTGCACGCTGGCCACCCTGCTGGTGCTTTCAGGACAGAGCTGGGTGAGCAGAGAGCCCTACTGGGGAGTCTCCAGTGGGTCTGTCCCAGCTCTGCCCCCTGCTAACGGGGTGATGGCGGCCCTTCACCTCGGTCTTGCAGCCTGGGTTTCCTCACTTACTGAACGGAGGTGCGGGAGTTACCTAGGTTCCAGCGTGTGCACGGCGCTCAGCGTGGGGCCTGGCGCTGAGGCCCCGGGAAGGGCACCTTTGCCCATCCTCCTGGGACCGTCATTGTCATCGTCGGTGGGGAAGGTGTCTTCTCCTTCTCCACAGTGACCCGGGCTGAGGGAGGGCGTGGTGATGAAGGCTGGACCCCTGCCCCGGAATCCGCCCCCGTGCTGTGTGTGGAGACCCCAGGCTTTGGAGTACCCAAGTGTCCCTGCTGGACCAGTGTGAGCTGCTCTGAGGGGCTCGCCTGGACCTCCTCGTGCCCCTTGGGAAGTTGTGCCCTCAGTACCCTGCTTGGGAGCCCCTGCCCTCTGCCAGCTTCCCAGTTTTGCTGCCTGTGTCTCTACCCTTGAGAGGCCCTCTGCACTTTGCCATGGGCCCAGTTCTCAGGATGGTGGTTTCTTGGTCCTTGAATGCAAGTTGCTTGGGTCCTCTGGGAGCCTGTTCCAGACCCAGAGCAAAAGGGCTGAAGCCAGGGAGGTGGCTAGCTGAGCAGAGAGATCTTTTCCCTGTTATTTCTCCCTGGAGAAAACCTTCTCTGTAAACACCTCTGCAGGCAGATGGACTAGAAAACCCGTGGCCTTGTGTTTATTGTTGGCTGGTAAAGTTCAGAATTGATGCTTTTGAACTGTGGTGTTGGAGAAGACTCTTGAGAGACTGCAAGGAGATCCAAGCAGTCCATTTTAAAGGAAATCAGTCCTGAATATTCATTGGAAAGACTGATACTGAAGCTGAAGCTCCAATACTTTGGCCAGCTGATGTGAAGAGACTCTGATGCTGGGAAAGATTGAAGGCAGGAGAAGAAGGGGCGGGCAGAGGACAAGATGGTTGGAGGGCATCACTGACTCAATGGACATGAGCTTGAGCAAGCTCTGGGAGTTGGTGATGGACAAGGAAGCCTGGCATGCTGCAGTCCATGGGGTCACAAAGAGTTGGACATGACTGAGCGACCGAACCACAGTCGTTCAGAGATTTATGGAAATTTTAGGCAACTCTTATTCCTCCCCTCCCTGGTCTTGGCCATTCTCCTGGACCAACTGTCCCCGGTTTCCTATTTTCTATAATCCGTGTTCCGTCTGTGTTTATTTCTCCCTGAAGGAATGCTGTTGTCCAGAGATGTGTTAAGATCAGGTATATACGTGCGCCTCCATTGCCCCTTGCTGTACCCGTGGCAGACATTACTAGTCAGTCATAGCACCTTTCTCCTTTGGGCCTGGGCCTGGAAGGGCAGTCACTACTAGTCGACCACATCAGCCCAGAAGTTGAAATTTCATTTCCACTCTGGCATGACTTTGCTGTGAGGGAATATGATGGGAGAGGAGATACTCATTGCTTGAGGGGAACTGGGTCTTGTGGGTCTTTCTGGGTTCACTGGACACCTTGGGGGAGGTCGTTGAGAGCCCTTGGCTTAAATGTAGTTGTAAAGATGATGGCTGACCCGCTGTGGGCTGGCGTGTGTTGGGGCCAGTCTGATGCTCTAGGGCAGCGATGCGTTCAACATGCAGAGAGGGAAAGGCCTGGCCTTTCCTCCCACTTCCCAGAGCTGCCGCGGGGCTCCACGCCTTGCACCAGGCCGCCTGTTGTAGCTTCGTTTGATAAAAATACTCGAGTGTTCTGAAGGGCGCTGACCGAGAGGCAGAGAGGACGGTTGACCTGGCCCGTTCAATCCCAGGCCTCTCTCCTGAGCTGCAGGAGAGCTCGTTGAACTCACTGGCGTCCTGGCCCCACCTCGCTCTCCCGGGTCTTGCTCTGACTCGGCTGCCTGGAGACGTGGGCGCTGGTCCACCCGAGGCTGAGGATTCCCCCGACCCGGCACCCGGGGACCTGTGTTCGCCGGTCCCTGATTGAGATTATCGTGAGCCCTAGGGGGCAGGGGCGGGAGTGCGGCTGCCTGCGTCTCTCTGCTGCTCATCAGAGCTGCTGCGGGCGGGGGAGGCCCTCCCGCTGACCTGATCCTGGTTTGGGACTCGGCTTGTTCTGTCACATGGCCTCCGTGGTCTCCAGGGGTTTCCACCCTAGAGCCGTGGCCTGCTCTTCAGTCGCCTGAGAATTCCCTGCTGATGTCAGCGGAGGCTGTATGTTTTGATCAACAAGAAGAGTTTTGGGGTCCAGTAGGAATGTGAGCTGAGAGAGATGGGGGCCCTGTGGGGCTCATCTTTCCAACCCTTTACCACCTGAGTCCTCATCATAGCCTCCCTGAGGTGCAGTGGCCACTCCCATCTTACAGATGTGGAAACTGAGGCTCAGATGGGTCGAGGATCTCCTGTAGAACCACAAGGGTATGAAGCAGCAGCAGAGGGAGGCTGGTCCCAGGTTTCTAGGGCCCCAGCCCTCTTTCCCTCCCTCTAGATGTAGTGAAGAATCTGCCTGCCAACGCAGGAGACACAGGAGACACCAGTTCAATCCCTGTGTTGGGGAGATCCCCTGGAGGAGGCATGGCAACCCACTCCAGTATTCTTGCCTGGAGAATCCCTTGGACAGAGGAGCCTGGTGGGCTGCAGTCCATGGGATTGCAAAGAGTTGGACATGACTTAGAACATACACACACACACTCACGCACTCACTCAGACCTGGTTGGAAGCCGCCTCCCTCCCTTGCAGCTGTCTCTGCTCTCTGCCTGCAGGGAGCCGCTCCTTCTCTCCTCCTGGGTGTCCTGGCCTGGCTTCTGGCTGCGGCATAGGTTCCTGCTGTGCGTCCCGTCTCCCCCGCGCCCCTCCGCCTCAAGACTGAGGCACGGACCACTCAGTCACTTCTGCCTCTCTGACGTGAACATCCTGCCTGGCTCACTGAAGGGGCCTGCTGAGGTCTGGGGGACGAGTGGGTGGACAAGCAGAGTGGTCCTTCCGGCGAACACCCCTTCATGCCGCCCATGGTGCCCTGGGCCAGGAGTGCCTCAAACAAGTCCGCCTGGATTCTGGGTGGAGGCTCTGCCCCCAGCCTCCCTGGATGGGATGGAGGCAGCTGGGCAGGTCACTTCCCAGGCGAGCGCTGTTAACCAGAATCCCCAGGTCGAGCCAGAGGGAGCCCCAAAGCCCCTCTCCTCCTGTTAAACACAGCCCCGTGCCAGGCTTTGCTTGGGTTAGTCTCCCTGTCTGCGTTGCGAAGGAATGGCTCTTTTATTACCTCTGCACTTGGGGAGACCTGGAGAAAGCCAGGTGTGAATAG
>SJYV01034671.1:0-11632 GCA_006410875.1 Neotragus pygmaeus | reverse complement strand
CGGTAGCCTTCTGCAGTTGTCCATGTTGTGTGCTGAGGTCTCCCTGCGCTGAAGTCTGGGCTGTGTGCCACGGTTGCCCTGAGCCGAGGTCCTGGCTGTGTGCCACGGTCACCCTGCATCATGGTCCGGGCTGTGTTCAACGGTCAGCTAGGGACAAGTTTTGGGCTCTGTGCCCCGTTCACTCTCCTCCGAGTTCCAAGCTGTGTGCTGCGGTGGCCATCTGCTGAGATCCGTGCTGTGTGCCAGTGTTGCCCTGCGCTGAGGTCCAGCTTGTGTGTCGCAGTAGCCCTTCTCTGTGGTACGTCTTTGTGCCAGGGTCACCCTGCGCCAAGTTCTGCGATGTGTTCCGCGGTCAGATTGCAATGAGTTCCAGGCTGTGTGCCGCTGTTGCCCTTCGCAGAGGTCCGGGCTGTGTGCCACAGTCGCCTTGCACCGAGGTCTGGGCTATGTGCCGTGGTTGTCATCTGCTGAAGTCCGTGTGGTGTGAAAAGGTCGCTCGTGGCAGAGGTCGAGGTGTGTTCCACAGTTGGATTGTGAAGAGTTCCGGGCTCTGTACCGTGGTTACTCTGCACCGATGTCTGTGCTGTTTGCCTGGGCACAGGGGTACTGGGTACAGGGGGTACAGGTACTGGGTACAGAGCAGTACTGGGTACAGGTGCTGGGCACAGGGGTATTGGGCACAGGGGTACTGGGGGTACAGGTACTGGGTACAGAGCAGTACTGGGTACAGGTGCTGGCACAGGGGTACTGGGCACAGGGGTACTGGGTACAGGGGTACAGGTACTGGGTACAGAGCAGTACTGAGTACAGGTGCTGGGCACAGGGGTACTGGGTACAGGCGTACTGGGCACAGGGGTACTGGGGGTACAGGTACTGGGTACAGCACTACTGGGTACAGGTGCTGGGCACAGGGGTGCTGGGCACAGGGGTGCTGGGCACAGGGGTGCTGGGCATAGGGGTACTGGGCACAGGTGCTGGCCCGCCGGCTCTCCTCTGCTCCTCCTGTGGGAGAGGCTGAGCACGCCTGTCTGGGGCCCTGGGGCTGCGCTGGCGGTCAAGGCTGGCTGCCTGACACCCGTGCCCTGGGCCCTCCTCCTTCTGACCCCCACACCCGGCTTCTGATAGCTCTGAGCTGTCTAAGGGCAGCTGGCCAAGCTGCAGCGTCACGCCCTGGGCTCCTGATGCCGGGCTTTGTGGGACGGAGTGCCCACCGCGCTGCCCGCGCCCTCCCCCCGTCCCAGAGCTGGCCGAGGAGTCCGGGGCACCAGCGCTCATGCCGGGGGCAAGCTTCGTGCTTCGGTGCCTCATGCCCTGGGGCCCGGAGTCCAGGAGCGCCTTGCCTGGTTCCGGATAGACGGACAGGATCAGAGCCTCCCTCTCAGGCCGTTGCCTTCGTCCTCCCCTCCCCGTCTGCCTCCTGCTCCCCGGGGTGGAAGGAACCCCCAAAGGCGCTCTGGGGCCTGACCCAGCATCTAGCTCCCGAACCTCGCTGCCAAGCGTGGGGCTTCACCCCAGCACTCTGGCCCGGGGGCCTGCCCCTGGTGGGCAAGATGCTCGTGGATCCCGAGCCCGTCCCTTCTGACCGTCAATGTCCCAGGTTTGGGCCAAAGGGCGGGGTGGCGACCCGCCTCGGCTCCTCCGGGCCTGTGTGTCTCCTCACACGCACGTTCCCCTCACCTGCTCACAGCCCCTGGGGCCTTGCCTGTGCCCCTGCCCAGCCGTGCACCCAGGAGGGGTGTGTGTGGAGCCGGGCAGGGGCCGGCTCCGTGACACGCAGGCTCGGGAGTCCCTGGATGCGCCCTGCTCCCGCCGGGGCGGCTCTGGTGGCCAGGCTTTCTCCCGCATCTGCATCCCTGAGGGGAGCCAGCAGCCCCTCGTGGGGGGACCAGCCCACCACCCCTCCCGTTCTGAAAGCGCCCCCCACCACACTGAGGCCTGTCCGGCCGTATGAAGGACTCTGGGTGCTTGCTGCTCCGGGGCCGTCTCAGCGGGAGGTGGGACGGGTGGAGGCCAGCTCTGCACTGACCGCACAACCCTGAGCCGGGGCCTGGCCTCTGGTCGCCGCTGGCAGCTGCGAAGGGGAGCTGATAGCTGTGTCTCCTTTATCCAGGTTCCATGTGGGTTCAAGGGCTCGGAACACAGCCCGGGCTCACAACATCTCCCCTGTGCAGAGGGGGATGGTAAGACGCCCTGTTCCTTGAGGCTTCTTGCAGCTACGGAAAGGGCAGTGGGAGCAATCCCCTGCAGGGGGTGAAGGGGGTCCCGGCAGGCTGGGCTTCCCATGGCTCTCGTTAGCACACAGATGTTGATGTGGGCGCTAGCCTGGGGCCGGGCACTGGTCCCCAAGGTGACATACACGTCCCTGGCTCTTAGAGAGTTCCCACGGGCTAGTGACCCCCCCTGGGGGGTGGGAGCCTGCCCCCGGGCTGTGGGTACAGGGTGGGGAGACTGGCACAGGCAAGCAGAGGGACTTTCTCGGGAGTTTTAGGTCAAACAGGGAAAAGAAAACAAGCGTGCAGAGAGCTGCTGCAGACCAGGACATAAATAAGGGTTCGTGCACCCTGCTGTGAGCAGAGCTCTGGAACCCGAGGCCCCAGAAGGACCCTGGCGTCACTGTCCGCACCCCCCCCCCTCGCCTGCCTGCCCTGCGATCACGGCCCCGCAGGTGGCTCTGAGCCAGAGATGCACTGGGCCGGGGCCGCCGCCTCCGAGTTCTCAGGCTCCCGGCCCCTCTGCTGCAGCCTGCGTCACCGTCGCGGCTGCCCTGCGGCCAGGGCGCCAGGTCCCGTCTCTAGGCATGACCGGCGTGCTGAGCGCAGCAGCCTGGCGTCCCTGAGCCCAAAGCGCTGCCGAGAACGGAAGCACGAGGTGTTACGCCCACGTGACAGAGCTCGTGAGGTGCGCGGTGACGACCCTACGGGGACAAGCAGCGGCGCTCCCTGGCGGTCCGGGGTTAGCACTTGGCGCTCTCACTGCCGTGGGCTGGGTTCAGTCCCCGCTCAGGGAACTGAGATCCCACGAGCCACTCAGCTCAGCCAAAAAGAAGATGAGCACCAAGCAGCGAGGGGAGGCAACGCTGGGAGAGCGCCCGGCGCCCGACAGGGTGGGCGCTGAGCCGTGCTCGGCCCAGTCCTCCTGGAGGAAGCTTCAGGCCCCTGAAGGGCTGAGCGGCCTGACGCGTCACGGTGTGGGCCGCCCACCCCAGACTCGNGACTGAGTGACTGAACTGAATTGAACTGAACTGATACTTACTGAAAAAGTCAATCTCAAATGTTACCTTAATAGAACATTCTAAAAATGACCCCAAAATAAATAAATAAATAGAAATGGAGAACAGATTAACAGTTGCTAGGAGACAGGGATAGGACTGAAATGGCACGGGGGTGGGCATTCATACGAAGATGCAGCAAAAGGGTATCCTTTCGTGGTGATGGAAGAGTTCTGGATCTTAACTGTAGGAATGGTTATACAAATCTTTACATGTGATAAAATTGCACAGAACTATATACACACACAACCACAGAAGTGAATGTGGATTTTTAAAATGATAAAACAGTGAATGAGATCTGTAGTCTAGTTAACACTAATGTACCAATGCCAAATTTCCAGTTTTGATATCATACTACAAATATATATGATGTCACTGTGGGAAGCTGGCTGAAGACTGGCACAAGATTATTTGTACTATTTATTTTTCTTTTTAGCTATGCTACTCAGCTATTGGGATCTTAGTTCCCTGACCAGGGAATGAACTTGTGGCCTCTGCAGTGAATGCCCAGACTCCTAACCATTGGACCACCAGGAAATTCCCTATTTTTTCACAACTCCTTGTGAATCTATAAGTGCTTCAAAATAAAACCTTTTGTTTTAAAAAATAGGGAAACTAAAATATAAAAATACATTTAAAAAAATGACCCATCTCCTCAAATTTTCAAAGGCCTCTTAGTCTTCTGAAGCAGGCTAAACTGACTTCAGAGATTCTCTTCCTTACGCTGAAGATAGAGGCAGATGTGGAAAGAAAGTCCAAAAAGGAAGCAGCCGCTAAAGAGAAGAGAGGTTGTTGTTCAGTCGCTAACTTGTGTCTGGCTCTTCATAATCCCCACAGGACTGTAGCCCGCCAGGTTCCTCTGTCCAAGAGATTTCCCAGGCAAGAATACAGGAGTGGGTGGCCATTTCCTTCTCCAGGGGATCTTCCCGACCCAGGGATTGAACCCACATCTCTTGCATTGGCAGGTGGATTCTTTACCACTGAGCCACCTGGGAAGCCCAAAGAGAACAGAAGTAAGTAGGCCAAATTTCTGGAACTAACAGGAGAAAAACAATATACCTTGAGCGAGGATGCGGGCTACAATTTTAGTAGAAGGGGGCTGTGTGTTCATGTACATCCAAACATGGAGAGAATAACAGGGTCAGACAGGCTGGCTCAAATCTGGGTTTGGGGAGTCGGAATGGGAGGAGGGAAGACCTCTGTGAGGCCATTTCCTTCTAGAGAGACACTAGAAGAAAATCATTTTGAAATGAGAACACAGAGTCTGCGGTTCGGGTGCTGCAGGGATGAACATTCAGCCTTATGAGCACTGACTGTCTGGCTCCATCATTTGATCCCTGGCTGATGAGGACTTAGCCCCCTCCTGCCCCCGTAGCGTGAGCTCTTCCTGCTCCCTCAGCGGCACCCTCACCCAAACCCAAGGCATAATAATAATAGCCATCATCAAAACCTGCATTTGCACAGAACCTTCTCATTTTTCTCAAAATCGTTTCACATCTGTGACCTCATTTGAGCCTCACTATTCATTTGTAAGGTTGTCAGGGAAGGTGTTTCTGAAGGTAAGAGATTTAAGAAATCTAGAGATTTCACTGACTCATGATGTATGGAGTTTCATTTCAGGTCTCTGGGCTGTGGCGATCAACTCTGAAATAGGAATTGTGGTCACTAGTTTCCTATTGGGTCGTATCGGCTCTCATTTTATAGCTTCCTTTGCCACCTGACGTACAGGGAATAAGAAATTCAGAGAGAAAAGCTACCAGCTAAATCCTGCCTCAGAGAAAGGGCTCTGCTTTTCAAGGAGACATAATGATAAAGAAAAAGCATCAGTTCATTTGTTTGTAGGTTTTAGTTTTCTTAAGAAAGGAATGGAAAACATGCAGATTTCACTCCGACCAGGGGTTTTATGTTTTCAGGTAATTCCTGAACCTTAGTCATACACGGGTCCTGGATTAATCAGAATTTATTTTTATCTCCTAACCTTCCGGCTGAAGATTAGAGTGCTGTTCTTTGCCTGCTGGATGAGGTTGCCATAGAAACTCTTTCAGGGGAAGCAGTGTCTCCCTTTATAATGTTGTGACTGCAAATCGAGGACTAATGCAGACCAGCCACTCTGAGGCTGGAATAAGAACTCTGGAAGTGGGAAAGCGCTCATCT
Source organism: Neotragus pygmaeus (assembly GCA_006410875.1). Classification (NCBI taxonomy): domain Eukaryota; kingdom Metazoa; phylum Chordata; class Mammalia; order Artiodactyla; family Bovidae; genus Neotragus; species Neotragus pygmaeus. Next base: position 6,210 of record SJYV01034671.1, on the reverse strand, counting down.
CTTCTACTCCAAAGATTTCCTGTGCCCTGCGATGTGAAGTGTTTCCCAAACAGATGAGTGTCTAAACACACAAACGGAAGTACCTTTTACCTTTCTGAGCTTGATCTTCATTAGCCCCTTGCCGGAGGTTGGCTGGGAAGCCCAGATTAGAATTAAGAGCACTGCTATCCTGCCGTTGGTTCCTGCTGCTATCCTTGTATTGGTTCACAAGACCCATATGTCCATTTCTTCCCAATTCCATGCTCAGGGATGTCACATCAGTAGCTTGAAATTAGTCCTGAGGACTTCGCTAGTGGTCCAGTGGTAGAGAATCTACCTTCCAATGCAGGCACATGAGTTCAATCCCTGGTCAGAGAACTAAGATGCCACATGCTGCAGGGCAACTAAGCCCAAGCCCCCAAACTAGAGAGTCTGTGTGCCAGTACTGGGCCCTAGCANGCCGAGCAGGGGAGAGTCAGGCCTCCAGGCTGCGGTCACCCCATCAGGAAACTCGGGCCTGCAGGCGGCGGTCACCCCATTAAGGGAGAGTCTGCCTCCAGGCGGCGGTCTCCCCGTCAGCAGGCGCGGGCCGCAGGCGGCGGTCTCCAGGCCCGACCCCGGCGGGCGGGACTCACCCTTGCGCGCGGCGAGCAGGGGCGCGACGGTGCCCTGGTGCCACACGGTGACCAGCAGCGTCCAGGGGAGCACGATCAGCACGGCGGCGAGGACGTCCCGGCGCTTCGGCATCTCCAAGGCTGGCTGGGCCCACGGCTCCTCGTGAGCTGGGCGGCGGCCGCGGAGGGAGGAAAGCACACGAGTGGGCCGGGCGGGTCGGGCACGGGGCCGCGGGAGCCGCACACCAGCCCGCGCGCCTGACCGCTCCACCCACCCATTGCCGTCGCGGCTCCGCGGAGTCCAGCCCGACCGGAGTCTGGGAAGGGGTGCTGTCCGCGGTGGGTCAGGAGCCCTGCGGGGTGGACACCTGCAAGAGGGGACAGAGAAGCTGGCCAGAGGCCTGAGGGGCCGCCCTGCGGGGCCGAGTACAGGCGGTGCCCCCTCAGTCCAGACACCCCTGCCTGGGCTCCCCCGGCTTACCCCCGGGCCTGTTTGCTCCTTTATGAAGGGGGCACCTAGTTTCCAAGGCTTTAACGCCTGTGGGCCTCGCAGCCTGCCGCTGGGCAGATGCAGCGAGCACTCAGGCTGAGGTGCCTGTGACGGCCGCAGCCTTGTGCTCAGACCTTGTTTCACAGCTTGGACGAGGGATCTGCGCTGAGTGAGTCCTCAGAGGACCGGAGGTGGAGGTGGACTGGAGGTGGACTCTGGGAGGGTGCATCCTCAGCAATCCTGGGTGGGACAGGGCCCAGGCTGGAGCCACGGCCGGGGGCTAGCTGAGGGGCCCGGGGGCCAGCCGAGGGGTTGCGTGCCGATAGCTCCCCTCCAGGCTGGCTCAGCTCATGACGAGGGACCGCCGCCCTGCCTCCCGGCCACCTGGGAGCTCTCAGCCCCTACCCTGCCCCCACTTCCGTGCTGAGAGCCCTGCCAGACGCCTCTGGGTCCACAGGGGCGGCCTGGGGGAGGACAGGCTGTCCCCGCGCGTGGGTCCCCCAGGCGGCCAGTCTGGCAGGCGGGGCCCCCGAGGGTGTGCCCACCCGGCCGCAGGCGGGCGGANCCCTACCCTGCCCCCACTTCCGTGCTGAGAGCCCTGCCAGACGCCTCTGGGTCCACAGGGGCGGCCTGGGGGAGGACAGGCTGTCCCCGCGCGTGGGTCCCCCAGGCGGCCAGTCTGGCAGGCGGGGCCCCCGAGGGTGTGCCCACCCGGCCGCAGGCGGGCGGACGTCCGTCTCTCCCGGCTGAGGGCCAGGCTGAGCAGGACTCTTGGAGGCGCTGCGTCCCTCCTCCCCGCCCGGTCCTCTGGCCTGCAGCCCTCCCGGGGGGCGGGTACGCCCCGGTGGCCGCCCCGGCCCATCTGCCTAGCCTGCTTGGAGCGGACGGCGGATAGGCCCTGGGGTCAGACGATATGGGCTCAGGGCGCGTTCCTGGGCCCGAGCTGCCTCCACGCTCCCGGCCGCGGCCCCGCGGGAGGAGCCCAGAGGCCACGCTGCCTGCCCGTCTGGGTGTTGGGCCGCCTCCCCAGCAAGCCCCACCTGTGCCGAGCCCCCGGGTAGGACGCCCAGCGCCGGTTCGGGGCCCCGGTCTGGTTGGCTGCTGCAGCCGCACAGGGAGGCGTCCTTGGCTTGTGGGGTCCCCCCGGGCTTTTCTGGGTGTCTGGCCGTGGGGGTCGGCCTGACCTGGGCACCCGGGGAGCACTTGCCGCTCCGAGTCCTCTCGCATCCCCTTCCTCCCGATGCTCCCGAGGCCACAGGGGACGGCTCGTGCTGGGGCCAGGCCTGAGCCCAGACAAGAGCAGGGGAAGGGGCGTCAGGCCCCAGAACCCCTTGGGGGGCAGGCCCCTGCAGGTCCTGACCCCCTGGGGAGTAGAAGGGGACAGAGGCGATGGCCTGAGGGGGACGCGCTCATCCTGTCCAGTCTATCTGGTCAAAACATCCATGGTGGGAAGGAGGGAGAGGCAGGGAAGCTCCAAAAATAAGCTTAGCCATAAACCCAGTTGTGCATTAATCACTTTGGAAGCCTGTACGGCTTGAAAACCCCATAACTTTAATGGAGGCTATTATAAGCACGGCGGCGAAGTCGTGGTGCTAATTACCAGGCAGTTATGATGTGAAGCGGGGAGCCCCCAGCCTCTGAGGGAGCCAGCTGGCCAGCAGGGGTCTGTGGGGGGCAGGCCTGGGGCTGGGTGGCTGGGAGTGGGGATCAGGGTGCCTGGGGCAGGCGGAGCACCCCAGACGCAGAGGCCTGAGCCTGAGAAGGGACTGCAAGGATGGCCGTGGCCGCGGCCCGGGAAGGCTGGTGGGCAGCTGGCCTGGGGTCCAGCCTCGAGCAGGCTGCCCGGAAGAGCTTGGCTCCGAGGCTCACAGAAGCCTGCCTGCTGAGACTGCAGGGATTCCGGCAGAAAGCTTGCCCATGCCCCACACCTGGGGAGGAGCTGGTTTCGTCCCACTGGTGGTGGGCAGGGCCCTGCTGGATTCAGGGGCCATGCAGTGGCGGAGGTGGGACGGGTGGCTGGACATCAGCACCCGGCCCGCAGGGAAGGAGGCTCCACACAGCTCTGTCCTGCCACTCAGGGAGGTCACTGCAGAGCTGGCATGTGCACATGTTTGTATGCATGTGCATGTGTGTTTGTGTGCGCACATGCGTGCGTCTGCATGTGCTGCATGTGCACATTTTTGTGTGCATGTGGTGTGTGTGCACGTGTGTATGCATGTGCATGCATGTCTGCATGTGCACATGTGTGTGTGTGCTGTGTGCGCACGTGTGTGTGTGTGGTGGAGGTCAGTTACAAACAGATCTACCCCCCGAGCCCTCGAGCTGGGCAAGGGCCATGGTGCCCGTAGGCCTGGGATCGTGGCTGGCAGGCAGGTCGCAGGAGGCCACAGGGAGAACCCCCGGAGGTATCGTGTACAAGCTGCACACGCCCTGACCAGCACCCAGCCGCGGTCCTTTCCCCGATCGAGCACCCGTCGCCAGGCAGCGTGGCTCTGCCTGCAAGGCCAAGGATGTCCCAGGAGCTCACGGCCAGCGGGGAATTGCCCTGTGGGGCACAGCGCCCACGGCCCCAACACTGACTTCCCCGAATTGGTCCGCGACCAGGGGACACTTAGTGAGTGACCTGCATGGCATCCGTCAGCATTCGTATGATGTTTCCCACCAGTCTTCACCTCTCTTGGAGAACGTTTTCCCTGACTCGACTTATGGAAACTTTGGAGAGCATACAACGTAATTCTCATAGAAACGAGGGCTTTCTTCCTTTCCAGCTCATATTTCATTTTTTCTGCCATATTCTGTGATGATAAGGGGCTTGCAGCTCAGCGGTAAAAAATCTGTCTACAGTGCAAGAGATGCAGGAGACCCGGGTTCAATCCCTGGGTCGGGAAGATCCCCTGGAGGAAAGCAGTCTTCTTGCCTGGAGAATCCCTATGGACAGAGGAGCCTGGTGGGCTGCAGCCCATGGGGTTGCAGAGTCGGACATGACTGAGTGTGCACAAAGATGACCAGGGCTGTTGGGGACGGATGAGGAGCAATCTTACAGACTCCGGGGAGGCGGCAGCTCCCTGGCCCGCAGAGGGCCCCCCGCCTGCCTGCACCGCGCAGACAGGCCTGGGCGTCGGTCCTGAGTGGGTGGAGGTGACCCTGCTGAGCCTGAGGAGAGCAGCCGCCCCCTGTCCCTGGGAGCCAAGTGCCCCGGGGCTGGGCTGGGGAAGCCGAGTGGAGGTCAGCAGAGGTCAGCGAGCAGGACGGTGGGAAGGGCCGGCTCACCCCCAGCCTCAGTTGATCCCTGAGACTTAACAGGACCCCCAGGAGCCCTAATGGGACTCATCGACCCTGCGGCCCCTGCACAGGACAAGCTCAAGCCACAGCTGACTGGCTCCCGCCCTTGAGGGTCGACATGCGTCAGCTGGCCCCAGGCCTCACTCCCCAGCCTCCCCGCCCCCCTGGCTCTGTGGGGAGAGGGCAGCACACGGCAGCCGCTGACCCCTGGCTCTGCCCTCACCCCCGGAGCAGGCGGAAGAGGGGGCCTTCCACTCCAGGAGGGCTCAGACGGCCCCTGGGGCTGCAACCCTGCCCTGGCAGGCTGGGTTCCTTCTCTGCAAGCCCCAGCGGCCTCTGAGGCAGGCAGGGCAGTCTGGGCCCCACTTCACAGGCTAGGAAGCTGCGGCCGAGGTCAGTCTTCGAGCACTCACACCTGCTCCACGCGTCCTGCTCCTGCCGGCCCGCCTGGCCCCTCGGGCAGCACCGAGGACCCGGCTCGGCCGGGGGGGCTCTCCACTGGCCCTCACGGTGGGGGCTGGAGGGACCTCGTGCCTGCTGCCGTCCTCCCCCACTCTGGCTGAGACCCCAGCCCCGGCCTGGGCGGAGGGACGCCTGCTCAGCACAGGCTGCACTGACGGCTTCGGGCTCCCTCCACCCGGGAGCCTGGAAACGACCATCCGTTGGCTGTGCTTGAAGGGGCTCCTGGGTTTCTCTCCTGGTTTTTCAGAAATGGCCTTGGGTCGGGTCTGGATTCTGACTCAGCAGGGAATGGAGGCAGGGTCTGGCGTGTCTGGTCCCCTGTGCTCTCTGAATGGCATAAACCAGCAGCACCAGCGGCCTGACTGACGTCCCCGTCTCCAGGCAGAGGGTCGTCCATGCGCCCCGTGGCCCTCGCAGGAGGGTGTCACCTGGGGTGCGTCCTGGGTGCCCTGGGCTGGGTCCGGAGCACACGCATGATGCGCAGCGTGGCTCCAGGTGGGGACACAGGCTAGAGGGAGAGTGGGCCACCNTGGTTTTTCAGAAATGGCCTTGGGTCGGGTCTGGATTCTGACTCAGCAGGGAATGGAGGCAGGGTCTGGCGTGTCTGGTCCCCTGTGCTCTCTGAATGGCATAAACCAGCAGCACCAGCGGCCTGACTGACGTCCCCGTCTCCAGGCAGAGGGTCGTCCATGCGCCCCGTGGCCCTCGCAGGAGGGTGTCACCTGGGGTGCGTCCTGGGTGCCCTGGGCTGGGTCCGGAGCACACGCATGATGCGCAGCGTGGCTCCAGGTGGGGACACAGGCTAGAGGGAGAGTGGGCCACCTGACAGTGGCCGCCCGGGCGAGCGCCCCCGTGGGGCGCCGCTGCAGGAGGGCCTGGGGCAGCTGGCCCCCGCGAGGCCTGCCACGGCCCTGCTCGGGGGTCTGAGCGTCCCCCAGCCCGCTGGCCTTCCCGCAGGAAGCCTGGGCACCGGCTGGGCACTGCGCCTCACCTCAGCGCCATCCAACTGTGATGCAGCCCCAAGCGGCTGCAGCACCAGCTCCCTGCCCCCGGATGCAGGCTGAAGTTGCACTCGGGAGGCGCTGGCATCAGGTCCATTCTGCGAGCTCCTCGGAGCACCCCCCAGGTGACGTCACTCACGTGTGCACACGAACGAGCTCACAGCCAGGAGCTGAGTGGGTTCCCGGACACACGCGTGGCCTCGGGGCGCAGAAGCCTCTGAGGAACGTCCCCCAGGAGAGGCTGTGTGGACTCAGCAGACAGTGACCCTGGCCCTGGGACACGTCCCTGCCTGAGTCCAGTGCGGCCGCGCCCAACACCCTGGAACGTGCCGGCCCTCAGCGTCCGGCTCGCTGCACTGCCCCAGGCCCTGGAGGCTCGGGG
>SJYV01034667.1:0-21664 GCA_006410875.1 Neotragus pygmaeus | reverse complement strand
AAAAATGTCTGACACTTCTAGGCTATTTCCTCCATTTGGAGACCCCTGGTCTTCCTGCCTGTTACCCTCTCAATACGAACACTCATTTCTCTTTGGTATAATTCCTCAGAGTACGAAGCTTCCTCTGTTCAGAAGATTTTTCCCAGGAGTTACATTCAAAAGGTCTTTTCCCAGTATGAGTTTTCTGATAGTGCCTGAGACAAGCTCACATGTAAAAGGCTTTGGCCCATTTCTTCCGCTCACAGGGCTTCTCCCCACGGTGAACACTCTGATGCTTGCTAAGGAATGAACGAAGGAAGAGGGACTGTCCACATCCACTAGATTCACGTTTCTCCCTCATGTAAGCCTTCCCATATGGAATCAGGGAGGCACTCTAACAAAAGGCTCTCTGATCTTCTTATACTCAAAGGGTTTTTCTCCAGCACGGATCCTATTAGGCCAGACAAATAAGGGTGAATGAAGGCCTTTCCACATTCACTGTACTCTGGGGTCCTCTCTCGTGAGAACCCTCACATGATGAGTGGAAAAATAGTTGTCACAGAAGGTATACCCACATACTTTGCGCTCAAAGTATGACTGTCTGGGGAGTGGGGAATGTTACTTGGAACAAAAGCGGAGCAGACACAAGGTACTTTCCCACTTTCTTGGCATTTATAAGGCTTCTCTGTGAACGTGCTCTTGCTGCATGAGCCTGGCCACTCCTGTGGTTCTGCTGAGCGTAAGTCCTCATGTGCCGGCTTGGGCCCAGCCTCAGGAGAAAGGCCCAGCAACATGCGTTAAGCCATCCCACATTTTCTTCCACTTGCAGAGATTCTTGCCTGTGTAGATCATGGAAGCCTTCCCTGGTGCATGTGAGTTCTGTTCATGAAAAGCATCTGCCAGAGGATTGCTCCAGTAATTGCTGGAGTGCAGCCTGTCACCTGTTGTCACACCGCTGTGTTCACAGCTCATCCTCCTGCAGACCCTCCTTGTAGGAAACTGTCCCTGGGCTCCGGGGCCCTTCTTGCATTTCTGATTTCTAGTTTGCTCCAACCCAGAGTCCCAGAGTGAACTGACCCTGGAGCAACATTCCCTCCAAGGGCCCCTGAGAGGCAGAAAGCATTATGGCCTCAGCTGTGCTTTCCGGCCCAACAGGAATCCAGTACCGAAAAGGACCCCGTGGCGATGACAGCAGAGAATAAACTCCCAACATGCCCACCTGGCTTCTCCCCATGGCGAGGGGCCAGGTGCTGGCTGGGAAGTTCTCGCCACCTCTTGCCAAGTGAAGGCTGTCTCTGATGTACAGGATCCNCAGGAATCCAGTACCGAAAAGGACCCCGTGGCGATGACAGCAGAGAATAAACTCCCAACATGCCCACCTGGCTTCTCCCCATGGCGAGGGGCCAGGTGCTGGCTGGGAAGTTCTCGCCACCTCTTGCCAAGTGAAGGCTGTCTCTGATGTACAGGATCCGTAGTGCTTTACAAATGAAGCCTGCGTTTCCTTTTCTGAAGATTCCATTCCACCACTTCTGCATCTGGTCAAGGTTTACACTACACCCGAAATCTCTCCCCATGATTCACCTGCTGGGAGTTCCCTGTGGCTCAGCCAGGGGCCAAACTGTCTTTCAAGACCGGGCCATGCATGTCACAGGGGTGAGCCATGTGGGTGGAGGGCTCAGCCTGGGCAGTTCTCATCTGCAGCTGGCTCACAGGAACCCCCTGCTCAGAAGGTGCAGCCGCACCTGCCACTCCGTGCCAGCAACCTGCAGGAAGACAGAGGGGGCTGAAGCGCGCGTTCAGCTGGTGCCTCCAGAAACAAATGTGCGTCTGATACAACTGGCAATGGGTCTGGGGCACTGCGGGCCTCACGTGGGGCCCAGGACCAGGAGGACAGGCCTCTGGCTGTTACAGAGGAAGGGAACCTCGGAGGAGGGGACACCAGGATGGGACGGTGTGGCCGAGGGCACTCTGAACCACACCATGCAGATGGCCTCCAAGCAAGGCTCCTGGTTCCTGGCGCCAGGTGAGTGCTGTGCAAAAGGGTCTAGCCAGGGCCAGAAAAACCTGGCCTGACAGAATATCAAACCTGGCCCAGAACTAAATATCTGGCCTGATAGTGTTTAAGGAAAATGTAAGGATATGTGCACNCAAGGCTCCTGGTTCCTGGCGCCAGGTGAGTGCTGTGCAAAAGGGTCTAGCCAGGGCCAGAAAAACCTGGCCTGACAGAATATCAAACCTGGCCCAGAACTAAATATCTGGCCTGATAGTGTTTAAGGAAAATGTAAGGATATGTGCACATCTCATGACATGTTAAAAGAAACCCAATGCTGTGGAGTGCTGCATGGAGGAGCAAGGGGTCAGACAAGATGTGCGACTAGAAAGGGGGGTGGAACAGACAGGTACCTAAGGGCAGAGCAGAAGCGGCAAATGAGCAAAGCATCGAAGACGGGGAAGGAGGCACTAGAGACACAGCGCAAACTGCTGTTATAAAGCAAAGCCAGCCCTGAGGCCCGCGCGCTCTGCTCACCAGGCCCGGGCCTCCTCCAGGTCTTCTCTGCTCTGACTGGAGCAGTATCTACCTCCTCAGGCACCCCAGGCTCCGCTCCGGCTTCAGCTGGCTGGCCCCGTGAGACCTGGAAACCGCAAGTCCTAATGGGAAAGAACAGCTGATGAGGGGCCAGCAGTGACCCTGGGAGACCCCCTGCACAGAGAAGACGGCAGAATGGCGCAGAACCCAGGGTGCAGAGGCCAGAGATCTGGCATGTCGGGGCAGACCGCAAGACTTCTCACCCCCAAACACTGCATCGCAAAGCTCACGGCAGCAGAGGGTGCGGCGGCTCTGGGAGAGGAGGGAGGTGGCCCTCGCCCTGGAACTCACACTCTTACTCCAGGGAACAAGGAAAGAAGCTGCGCCGTGACAGAACTGAGACACCAAGACGTGCCCATAAGAAAAAACAACACTCAGCTCAGGAAACTGGGAATCACATCCCTTCTAACGCCTTCCAGCTGAGTGCTGGCTGGGTTTAAACATTATTTTATAATGAACAGAAAATAATTTTGTTCATTAGAAAATAATGAAACACTGTGGGACGGCACTTCCGAGGGCAGGTTGTAAAAATATCCGTTTCTCTCACGGATTCTGTCTCTTGCCCGTCATCTCAGAAATCAGCTGCCACACAACATGGCAAGAAACTGAGGGAGGCTTTGTCCAACAGCCTCCTGATCACGTGCACGACCCTGAAGGAGAGTCACCACCAGCTGAACTTTCAGATCAGATGGAAACCCTGGGCAGCTTGCCAGCAAGGCCATGAAAGACCCTAAGCTAGGGGTACCCAGGTAGAATATGCCTGATTCCTGACCCAAAGCAACTGTAAGATAGATGTTTGTCTACTCAGTGCACTCAGCTTTGGGGTAATTTGCCAGGTAGCAACAGATGACTAAAAGAGGGACTTACCCAGCGATGACACAAGCGCAAAGTTCTCCAGCATCACATCGCGGTACAGGAGTCTCTGAGCTTCCTCCAGCAGCTCCCACTCCTCCNTCTACTCAGTGCACTCAGCTTTGGGGTAATTTGCCAGGTAGCAACAGATGACTAAAAGAGGGACTTACCCAGCGATGACACAAGCGCAAAGTTCTCCAGCATCACATCGCGGTACAGGAGTCTCTGAGCTTCCTCCAGCAGCTCCCACTCCTCCCGGGAGAAGTACACGAACACATCCTCAAAGGTCACACTGCCCTGCCACAACGGGGACAGATAAGCTGGCAGGCAGCATCTCTCCCCAGAGCACCCCAGGTCCCTCTCTTCCCTAGTCTCCCAACTCAGAGGAGACGCCCGACTTTGCACCACACTGTTAGTTGCTCTCTTCTCTTTTCCCTCTGATTACTGTGTGCAGCCCAGAGCAAAACCAGGCAGGTGGGCAGAAAAAAATACTTCCTAAGCTAAGTACAGTATGACGGACCTCAAACTCTCCCCTGCCAGCCTGTTGTCCTGGCGTCATTCAAACTGGATCTCCCAGGTGAGCTCGCACTCACCTTCTCCCACCAGTCCCCAGGACTTGGATCTGAAAACTATAGGCTCACAATCCTCCCAGGGCTCCCTGCCTCTTCCCTCACTTCCACAGCCTCCTCAGAGGCTCAGAGGTTTCCACAGAGGAAACCTACACAACGAAACGTGTTAAATCACCTCCACCTTCCCTCCAAACTTCCAGAAGGGAGGTCTAGCTCCTCTGGCTGTGATTCCAGGCCTGACCTCAGCCCGGGTGCTCCCTGTTCCCCTCAGGCACAATGTAGACCCTGGTCACTCCCAACTCTGGCTCACCCCTGAGAGTCGGCACATGGTGCCGAAACTTACCCCCGTAGTTGTCATTTCAGGGGTCTACTCATACGCTTGCATTCGGTACCCTACCCCAGAAGTGACTCCCTCCAGAGACCCGCGACCAAGAACTGGGAGAAGGGAAGGCAGAGTCCCGGGGAACACACCAGCAGGCGTCGCCCGGGGCGTGGCTCCGGGTGGCCCTCCACTCACCTGCGCCGGGTTCATCAGTGCTGCCGCACCTCCCGCTGCCCCGGGACACAGCGGGCGGAATGGGGCCCCGAGAGGCGGGAGACCAGGGCAGGGTCACCTCGGGCCGCGCCTCAAACTCCGAACCTCGCTATAAAATGAAGTCAAACAACAACCCAGAAAATGACGTCAAACGCCCGAAAGGCCCAGGCCGCCGTCCTCGGGGCCCTTGGCGACGGAGCGCGGGTGGAGGCCTGCAGAAACGTGCAGCCTTGGCGGAGCCTGGCCAACGCCAGGCGCGAAGTCTCCTGTCCCATAGACGGGGACACAGTGTCACGGCGAAGGAGCTGGAGCTGGGGCATCACGGCTCCGATGCGGGGCCGAGACAGGCCCGCTCTCTCGCTCGCCTTCCACGCCCGGCCCTAGAGACACGGTCCTGGAGCTGNAAGTCTCCTGTCCCATAGACGGGGACACAGTGTCACGGCGAAGGAGCTGGAGCTGGGGCGTCACGGCTCCGATGCGGGGCCGAGACAGGCCCGCTCTCTCGCTCGCCTTCCACGCCCGGCCCTAGAGACACGGTCCTGGAGCTGCGCTCCGGTCCACGTGGTCGCCTCTCAACCATCAACCGCTCCCGGAAGGAGGCTCCACCGCAACGAGACCGGAACTCCCGCCCCCACGCCGCCGGGAACGTCCCTTCCCGGATTGTGATTGGCCCGGGGTGAAGGCGGAAGTGCCTGTGGCATCCGCTTCTGTGCAACAGTTAACGCCCAGCCTGTGCCCACGCGCATGCGCCATTTCCCTTCTCCTGGGCGAGGGCCCCTCGGCACCACGCGGAGACTGGGAGATAACTTAGCTTCACTTTTCCTAATACAGGGCGGGGCTTCCTCTTAAAGGAGAGTGCCCAAATTGCCATAGGCCTGGGGGCAATGCCCCGCCTTCCCTGATCACTGCAGGACTTAGGCTCCATCCAGACGCAGGGCATGAGGAACTCGGACTGGTGCTAAGTTCACAAGCTATGGATAATTCTTAAAGAGATGCGAATGCCAGACCAACTTACCTGCCTCCTGCAAAATCTGTATGCAGGTCAAGAAGCAACAGACAATGGACATGGACCAACAGACTGGTTCAAAATCCTTTCCAGCAGTCACGTATGGATTTAAGAGTTGGACCATAAAAAAGGCTGAGCGCTGAAGAACTGATGCTTTTGAGNTGTATGCAGGTCAAGAAGCAACAGACAATGGACATGGACCAACAGACTGGTTCAAAATCCTTTCCAGCAGTCACGTATGGATTTAAGAGTTGGACCATAAAAAAGGCTGAGCGCTGAAGAACTGATGCTTTTGAGCTGTGGTGTTGGAGGGCTCTTGACAGTCCCTTGGACTGCAAGTGGATCAAACCAGTGAATCCTAAAGCAAATCAATCCTGAATATTCATTGGACGGACTGATGCTGAGGCTGAAGCTCCAATACCCTGGCCATCTGAAGCAAAAGAGCCGACTCATTAGAAAAGACCCTGATGCTGTGAAAGACTGAAGGCAGGAGAAGGGCATGACAGAGGATGAGATGGTTGGGTGGCATCACCAACTTGAGGGACGAGTTTGAGCAAGCTCCGGGAGATGGTGAATGACAGGGAAGCCTGGGGTGCTGCAGTCCATGGGGTCCCAAAGAGTTGGACACGACTGACTGAACATTACTACTGTCATTAGTATTAACATGGGGCTTCCCTGGAGGATAGGACAATAAAGAATCTACTTGCAGTGCATAAGACCCAGGTTCAATCCCTGGGCTGGGAAGATCTCCTGGAGAAGCGTGCTTCCCTGGTAGCTCAGATGGTAATGAATCTGCCTGCAATGCGGGTCTGAGACACAAATTCGATCCCTGAGTCAGAAAGATCCCCTGGAGAAGGGAATGGCAACCCACTCCAGATACTTGCCTGGAGAGTACTATGAACAGAGGTGCCTGGCCGGCTGCAGTCCATGGGATTGCAGACACAACGCTTTCACGTACAAGGCTAAGCCATGGATACCTCTTTGCAAGAAATGTTGGCACTATTTATGAAAACATGATTCTTTGACTTGGCAAGTAGCCTCTCAGGACTTCCCTGGTGGCTCAGATGGTAAAGTGCCTGCCTACAGTGTGGGAGTCCCAGGTTCAATCCCTGGGTTGGGAAGATCCTCTAGAGAAGGAAATGGCAACCCACCCCAGTACTCTTCCTGGAAAATCCCATGGACGGAGGAGGCTAGTAGTCGACAATCCATGGGGTCGCAAAGAGTCAGACACGACTGAGCGACTAGACTGTCAAACTTTTCAAACTCTCAGGTACTGATTAAATGCTTTACATAAAAAGCATACATTTGTATGTACTATTTTGCACAGTCCTTTTTTTCTATCCATGTTTAGTTATCTCTTAAAGAGCAGATAGACTTCTTAAACTACAGGTAGGCACGATGCCCAGAGTTGCATTATTACAAGTAGGAGTCTGATCTTGGGAACATCAGGACTAAGTGCCCTCAGGTCCAAGTGGAGTGGAGTTGATGGTTTCACGTTTATGACATGATGACATATCATCAGTGACTGGGGCCTCCTTCTTGCCCTCCTGTCCTCTTCTTCTGACCCTAAGGACTGGCAGACTTGGGTACAAATATGTGATGATGAGATGGCCCAGCTGGAAGCTCAGAGGCTTTTCAGGTCATGAGGACCTGTCCTCATCAAGACATCACTGCCATCAACCCACCTTCTGAACCTGCAGCCCCCGAGGGAGCACTAAGTCCCGGGGAGGTGAGACTGAGAACCACTGAGGAGAGTCCCAGAACGGTGCACAGATGCACGAAAGGCTAAGACACGCATCCACAGCCACTTCTGCCTGTATCCATCTGGCCACAGCCCATCCACACGGCCCCAGGGCTAACTGCTAAGGAAAGCTGGGACATGCTGACCGCCCAGGCTGCCAAAAAGAGACAGTGGGCTTTGTAGTCATCTAGTCAATTTACGTCACAATCCATCAGTTTGGTTGCCAGACATCATTTCTCCTATGCATTCTACACAGTCATCCTTTCATCACTCCAACAACTCAAAATCAGATCTAATTACTGAGCCGGTTAGAATTTCTAGGATGTGTTGTTCTTGTACCATGTTCAAATACTGTTCCTTAATACCAGGAACTATTAACACAAAATCAATCACCTCCAGTCACATACAACATAGTGGGTCCAGGACTTAGTGGAAGGATATACTGAAAATGTTTCTCAAAAAGAGAATGAAATAGTAGATAACTAACCCACACATAACACAAGACTGTGAAACAACTATATTCCAATGAACTGCATTTAAGGCCAGAGGAAAATGATCCCAGGTGAAAGGTCTGCAGGGACAGAAGGACCGAAGATCCAAGAAAAGGGCACCTGTGAATAAATGCAGTTAATTCATTATCTGTGTAAAACATGAACATCTTGTTGAGGAGAACCATGGAATTACCATGTGATCCTCAATAACATCCACTACATCATGCAAAAGATGAAGATACTAACTTATACTTTGTTGTGTTAAAGACATGTATATAATTTTTAAGCTTAAACACTAATAAAACAGAAGTATATATATTACCAACTAAAAGTGAAGTTTAGAATGTAAATAATCTACAGAAATTTTTAAAAGAATGTGTAAGACACACAACTGAAAAGCACAATAGGAAGATGCATGTTCAATCAAATGTGCTGGCTGTCACGTGAAATGTGCATGTAATGAATGTGTGAACTGGTTGTCAGTAGTTTTTAGTAGGCTGAAAACTATCCAGCAACATTCAGTTTATAAGTCACAGTTTTGAAGATACGTTACAGAGATAAAGCAAATAAAAATTTGGAAAATAAATATATTAGTTATTAAATAAAATCAAAATACAAAAGTGTGTATTTGCGTTTGAAATATAGATTCAGGAAAGAAAATAGCAGGAAGACATTTTAAAATTTGTGTACAATCTTAAACATCAATCTATGTAAAACAATTTTACTCTAAGAATAAAAAGTTACATCTATAAGTAAATTGAAACATCTTAATGCTATCTCAGTTATTTTTATAAGGTAGGAATAACATTGGCAAGGTTCTATCAGGTTCATACACCAAGATGAGTAAATCTGGCCTGATAGATACATATAGAACTGCATACACTAAATGCAGGATTTTTTTTTTTTAGCACAAAATAAATATATATAAAACTGACAATACACAGGACCATAAAAAGATAAATCTAATTTGCATAGGATGAAATAAAACAGGACAGATTAGTAACAGAAGATCTGAATGAAAACATCTAAAGATGTGCTTAAAATTGTTACAGAATAACCTATGCCTGAAGGAAGCAAAGATCATCAAAATGTGCTTTTTGAAAATAATCACATCCTCACTGCCAACTGGATAGGGCTTTTATAAGCAGTATAAAGGGCAGAATTCCAACAGGCTAGGAGAAACGGACACCATCTGGCCTTATCTTGTAGAATATGGGCTGGCACTAGTCACCTGCCTTCTCTGCACCTGAGTTTTCTAATCATTAAATTGAAGAGGGTCTCTATGGTCCTTTGAAGTGTTCAAGTCCTATTATTCAAAGCGTAATTTTGCTGGCTTTAAACCATTGTAAGATATTCAACTTGAAACTTTGCTTTACAATGTATCAAAGCTAATGACATCCCTACATATTCTCATGAAGTACAGTTAATGCATTCTATTAAATGGAATCTCCAGGCCAAAATGGTTTCACCAGAGAATTCTACCAAATATTTAGAGAAAAAAAACAAAAACAAAAACAAGGCCGATTTGACGCATAAAACTTCTCAATGAAATACTGGCAAAAGGAGAGAGAGAGAGAGTGTGTGTGTTCCATAAACTACAGGGTTTACTGCAGAAATGCAACGCTGGGTCAACATTCAAATCCAGTCAGACAATCCATCATATAAACAGGCTACAGAAGAAAAATTGTATGATCACATCAGCTGAAAGAGAAAAGGTATTTGACAAAACTCAACACCAATTCATAATGAAAGCTCTTTGCAAATTAGGAGGGAAACCTACCAAACCTGGTTTTAAAACATCTATATAAAAACCCATACTGTCATCTTATTTAATGGTCAAGCAACACTGAATGCTTTCNAGAAAAGGTATTTGACAAAACTCAACACCAATTCATAATGAAAGCTCTTTGCAAATTAGGAGGGAAACCTACCAAACCTGGTTTTAAAACATCTATATAAAAACCCATACTGTCATCTTATTTAATGGTCAAGCAACACTGAATGCTTTCCCCTTAACATTAAGAATAAGACATGGGTGTCCTCTTTCATCATTTCTATTCAACATTGTACTGGAAATTCTAGCTCGCAGAATAAAAAAAGAAAAAGGAAAAAAGGAAGAAGACATAAGATGTTCACTATTCGCAGGTAAGTGTTATTCACTCAGTTGTGTCCCACTCTTTGTGACCCCAGGGATTGTAGCCCACCCAAGTTCCTCTCCGTGGATTTCCCAGGCAAGAACACTGGAGTGGGTTGCCACTTTCCTGCTCCAGGGATCTTCCCAACCCAGTGATTGAACCTGGGCCCCCTGCATTGCAGGCAAGTTCTCACCATCTGAGCTGAGCTGCAGATAGATAACTTATTGCTTATGAAGAAAATCCTGAGGAGTCTGCCAACAAACAAACTTGCTAGAACTAATAATGAGTCCAGCAAGGGCCTAGGATACAAAGTCAACATATAAAAATTAATTATATTTCTCAATAACAGTAATGACAATGATGAAACTGAAGTTAAAAACTCAATAAAAACCTAACAAATATGCTTAGGATCCGTAAGCTGAAAATTATACAACACTTATGAAATAAGTCAGAGATCCAAATAAAGGAAGAGACATACCATGTTCATGGAGTGGAAGACTCAACACAATAAAGATGCCAAATCTCCCCAAAAATGATCCATAGACTAATGGAATTTCTATAAAAATCCCACAAGATGTTTTTAATATATAGATCAGCACATGTTAAAACTTATACAGAAAACCAAAGGAAAAATTGACATGGGAAGTTTATCAATTTTAAAAACTATAAAGAAAAACTATAAAGAAGATGGAAGTACTTTATCCAATTTTAAGGTTTAACGATAGCTACAGTATTCAAGATTATATATTGGCAGAGGTTTAAATACACACATCAGTAGGATAACATAAAGAACTCAGAAACAGTCCAAAAATTAATATGCCCAACAGATTTTTTTTTCCCCACTAAGTTCAGTTCAATAGAGGCAGGACAGTCTTTTCAACTACTCAAACGGTGCCAGAACTGAACATCCTTGGGCAACAAAAACACAACCTAATCTGCACACAGTTAATACAAAAAGTAACTCAATATGTATCAGAGATTTAAGAACCTAGAGCTTGCTGAAGACTTCTTAGACAAGACATGAAAAGCATGAAGAGTGGCCTTCACAATAATGCCAGAGACTAACACAACAGAAATGGCACGGCCTGCACGGCCTACAATGGCCTGCAAAGGCCTGCAAAGCTAGACACGCACTCATTCGGAAAGCCCTGAGAAGGCTCCGAGTGACTGCTGCTCGGTCGTGTCCGACTCCCTGCAACTCCATGGACTGTAGCCCGCCAGGCCTCTCTGTCCATGAAATTCTCTGGGCAAGAATATTGCAGTGGGTTGGCCAGTTCCTGCTCCAGAGGATCTTCCCGACCCAGGGATCGAACGTGTGTCTCCTGCATTGTGGTGGATGCTTTACTGTCTGAGCTACGAGAGAAGCAAAGGGGACTTCCAGTAAAGCTTTTCAGATGCACCCTCAACTGTTTAACTCTCCTGACAGTGGACAGCAGCGCACGTGTATACCAGACGAAAGGAACGAGGTCCTCCGCTCTCTGCAACAACACTGCTCTTACCTCAGATACACTAAGGGATGACAAACTGCCACAGGCTCGTCATGGAACTCTGAAAGCTGTCTGCATTTCTTCTTCTCTTCCATGTCTCTCCCTCTTTTGTTTAAATATCCCTGAGATAATTGTGCAGTGTCAACTGAGGAGGAAGGTGTGCCTAAAGGCTCTGCTAAGTGCGCAATAAAGATTGGCTCACTCTCCCACGTGAGTTTTCAGATATAGAATTAAGTTTCTAGGCTGACTCCATTTCTAACATGATTCTTTCGATGACAACTGATATCCTGCAAAAAGGTCTTCTCACAGGGAAGAAAAATGAGGGGATTTCTCTTTGATATAAATGATCAGATTCTGAGTAAAGTGTTTCCTTGGCAAAAGATTTTCCTCAGGGGTTACAGAAGAAGGCAATGGCACCCCACTCCAGTACTCTTGCCTGGAAAATCCCCTGGACGGAGGAGCCTGGTGGGCTGCAGTCCATGGGGTTGCTAAGAGTCGGGCCCGACTTAGCGACCTCCCTTTCACTTTTCACTTTCATGCACTGGGGAAGGAAATGGCAGCCCACTCCAGGGTTCTTGCCTGGAGAATCCCAGGGACAGAAGAGCCTAGTGGGCTGCCGTCCATGGGGTCGCAGAGAGTCGGACACGACTGAAGCGCCTTAGCAGCGGCAGCAGGGGTTACATGCAGAAGTGTTTCCCCAGAAAGAGTTCTTGGAGGTTCAGCTCTACCCGTGGAAGGACGTAAGCGTGCAGTCAGCCCACATCTGTCACGGAGACTGGGCTTCCCTCAGCATGAGCCTTTGCTGCTGAGTGAGGGATGAGCTGCGACTGAAGGCCTTTCCACACTCACTTCACTCACAGAGCTTCTCTCCAGTGTGGATGATGGAGTGTCGGACGACGCTTGACCTCCACCAGAAGGCCTTCCCACACTCCATGCATTTGTAGGGCTTCTCTCCACCGTGAATCCGCTGGTGGCTCCTGAGGTATAACCTGCGGTTGAAGGCCTTCCCACAATCCGTGCACTTGTAGGGCTTCTCTTCACTGTGGATGGTGAAGTGTCGGTTAAGGCTTGACCTACTGCTAAAGGCCTTCCCACATTCTTTGCATTCATAGGGTTTCTCTCCAGTGTGGGCCCTTTTATGTGAGATGAAAGTGGAGCTGTAGATGAAGGTCCTTCCACACTCGGTGCACACATAGGGCCTCTCCCCAGTGTGGATCCGCTGGTGGTCCTTGAGGTAGGACCGGCGGTAGAAGGCCTTCCCGCACTCGAGGCACTTGTAGGGCCTCTCCCCAGTGTGGATCCGCTGGTGGTCCTTGAGGTAGGACCGGCAGTAGAAGGCCTTCCCGCACTCGAGGCACTTGTAGGGCCTCTCCCCAGTGTGGATCCGCTGGTGGTCCTTGAGGTAGGACCGGCAGTAGAAGGCCTTCCCGCACTCGAGGCACTTGTAGGGCCTCTCCCCAGTGTGGATCCGCTGGTGGTCCTTGAGGTAGGACCGGCAGTAGAAGGCCTTCCCGCACTCGAGGCACTTGTAGGGCCTCTCCCCAGTGTGGATCCGCTGGTGGTCCTTGAGGTAGGACCGGCAGTAGAAGGCCTTCCCGCACTCGAGGCACTTGTAGGGCCTCTCCCCAGTGTGGATCCGCTGGTGGTCCTTGAGGTAGGACCGGCAGTAGAAGGCCTTCCCGCACTCGAGGCACTTGTAGGGCCTCTCCCCAGTGTGGATCCGCTGGTGGTCCTTGAGGTAGGACCGGCAGTAGAAGGCCTTCCCGCACTCGAGGCACTTGTAGGGCCTCTCCCCAGTGTGGATCCGCTGGTGGTCCTTGAGGTAGGACCGGCAGTAGAAGGCCTTCCCGCACTCGAGGCACTTGTAGGGCCTCTCCCCAGTGTGGATCCGCTGGTGGTCCTTGAGGTAGGACCGGCAGTAGAAGGCCTTCCCGCACTCGAGGCACTTGTAGGGCCTCTCCCCAGTGTGGATCCGCTGGTGGTCCTTGAGGTAGGACTGGCGGTAGAAGGCCTTCCCGCACTCGAGGCACTTGTAGGGCTTCTCCCCGGTGTGGATGATGGAGTGCTGAGTGAGTCTCGTGCTGTCACAGAAGCCGAGCCCACACTCGCTGCACTCACAGGGCTTCTCCCCGGTGGGGATCAGGTGGTGCTGGAGGGGGTGTGTGCTCTTGCTGAAGGCTCTCCCATACTCTGTGCATCCATAGGGCTTCACTCCAGAGTGAAGCTGCTCGTGTTGAACAAGGAAGCCATGTGTGTGGGAAGCTTTCCCACATTCCCCACACTTACAGGGAAAGTTCCCTTCAGGAGTCAGGGGTCCTTTCACCAGGCCACGTGACTTCTGTTCATAGAGAATGTCTCCTGGAGGGACTTGCTGCTGTGCAGTCCTCGAGGGCAGACAGTCATCTGTCCCTAAACCATGATGACCAGGGTTCACTTTCCCAGGGAGCTCCTTCCCCTGGGGGCCTGTCCCTGGCCTCAGGGGACCTTCCTGCGTCTCCAGTGGCCCATCCCCATCCTCGGTTTGCCCCAGCTGGGAGTGCCCTGAGGCCCGCTGAGTCGGTCGTTTCTGGGGCGAGACTTCCTCAGATGAGGCTGGGCGGGAAGGGGCAGGCTGTGGGGCCTCCGGTTTTGTGTTGTCACCTGGAGGGAAGACAATACACAAAAAGGCTCCTAAGTGATGGCAGTGTAGAAGAAACTAAATCACCAAGCCAGTGAGAATAAGATGGAGACAGTGGCCGTCTTTTCGGGTCTCTGAAACTCGGTTTGCAATTCCTTTCTCCTGTTTGAATTCTTGAAAATTTTAAAGGGAGGGTATGTCCCCGGGGAGAGTATGGACAGGGGACAGAATGTCTGGAGACAAGGAGGGCAGACAGAGGGGTGAAGACACTGCGTGTGCTGAGTCTGCTCCAAACCACAACAGCCCGAGGCGCTGTGCACAGGGGAGCCAGCGAAGGGGTACCTAGTGCTGCCCAGATGGGAGACAGGGATGGGCTGGGGAGGCTTCCTGGTAAGGGCAGACCTACAGATGCGGTAGGAGCTGCAGTACAGAGACAATCAGGAGGTTCTTTCAGCCTCAGGAAAGAGAGCGAGCAAACGCATAGAGTCTTCCGGAAGCAGGGAGCTGCCCTGCTCGAGAACACAAGGCTGGGGAGAGGAGAGTTCCTGCGCTGGGATCAGCGTCCTTACGAGAAGAGAGACGAGACAGCTTGCTCCTTTTCCCTGTCACATGAGGACAGAACGAGAAAGCTGCCATCTGCACACAGAGGAGCAGGCCCTCCTCAGCCGGGATCCGCCAGTACCTTGATCCAGGCCTTCCCGGACTCCTGAACTGACAGACACGGAAGTCTGCTGCTTGAGCGGCCTGGGCTGTGGCTTTCTTGTTACAGCAGGCCACGCCGAGACAGGAGGGCATGAGCAAGGCTCTCGCACTGGCGTCTAGGGATGTTAAGTGCATTATGCTCGAAAAGAAATGAACGAGCAGGGAAATAACTTCATTCCTACATCAATTAGTCAAGGTCACTCATGCATCAGTGACGACAATGAGCCCGCAGAAGATGAAGTGAAACCTGCACCTGGGCTCCACCCGACGGAAGTTAGAGGCCACGTGAGTCTTATGGCCTCTGACCATAAAAGCCGGGCCTGCATTCCAAAAGAACTCAGTGTCAGCTTTATGGCATCTGGCAAGGTACTCAAATGTCATAGGCCTTCATTTTCCTCTTTTGAAAATTAAAGCTAAAGCGAGAACTGCTGTGAAGACGAAACAACACACCGCCTGTGCCGTGCGCAGTAGGGGGCCAGACACGGGGCTAAAACGCCAGCCAATCAGACCTCGCTTTGCGTTAGGGATGAGTCCAGGGAGCATGCGAGCTGAAGGTGTGAGGCCAGGAGGGTGTGGGTTAGCCTTGGAGAGTTACTTAAGAACAAAAAGATGACCCTGCACGCAGGGCAGCCGTGGGCGCAGGCACAGAGAAGAGCCGCGCGGCAGCGGGGAGGCGAGGGCGCAGCACTGGACCAGGCATCCCGCGGGGAGAGGCGGCGGCGGCGGCGGCGAGCGCGGGGCCCCCGGACTCGCAGGGACGGGCAGGGCCAGGCTCTGCGTCTGACACGAAGACGGGCCGGGGCCAGGCTGTGGGGGTCAGTGTGCGAGACGGGACAGACAGACAAAGGGGCGCAGGGCAGAGACGGGGAGCCAGCCAGGAGCCGCGGGCCCCGAGGCAGGAGCCGCGGGCTGGACTGAGCGTGGGCACGGGGCTCGCACGGCAGGCGGGGGTGCTGCACTGGAGACGCGCGTGCGGGACGGGCAGGGTTTGCTGCCTCCCGGGTGGAGGCGCCGGTGGAGACGGGGTGCCAGGGGCCGTCTGAGGCGCCCGCCTCCTGACCTGCACGCGAGGCAGGAGGAACGGGCAAGGTCCGAGCTCTCTCTCGGGCGTGTGGAGCGTGAGGTGCCTGGAGGTTTAGGCAGAGGACAGCAGACGAGAGCAGGGGGTGCGCCTGTCCGCTCGCTGCGGGCCTGACGGCGCTGGAGGCGGTGAGACGGGCCCTGCTGCCCTGGAGGACCCGCGGGGCACTGCCCCGCCGCCGCAGGCTCAGGCCCGCGAGGAGCACGGCCACACACAGCCAGCTACTCTCTGACCACCCAGCGCGGCAGAAACCACGACGGCTGCAGTTTTCCAGGACCGGACAGAGCGTAAGAAACCACGGTCACCACACCAAGTCCTTGCTCTCCGTGGACACACTCAGCCTCTCTCCCCAGCCCCGGGTACCAGACGACAAGGTCAGGGCTCGAGTCAGTGGGATGTGGGGGGAACAGCGTGTGATACTTCCCCTTCTCAGTCTCCCCTGCGCCAGCTGGAGGCTGCCAGGAGCCCTGGAGGGCCCACACGAATGACAGGAGGCAGCCGGGTCCCTGAAAAACTGCCTGCTCACAGATCCCCACGGACCCACGTGGTCCTTGGCTCAAGAAGAACACTTTTCCATACGTTGTGCCATGGAGACTCGGGAACACGCCTGTTCGAGCAGCTGGGTTTACTTTGGCCAAACTCACATACAAAGACCCCGGAACATCCTTGGACCACAAGGCCGTGTGCTGTGTTACACCTAGTCTTTAAGCCCCAGCTCATGGAGCCAAGAGCCAGAACTTTTCTGACACAGCCCACACCTCCCAGCAGCGTCACAGGGTAGGGCGAGCATGGGTTCAGAGGCCGCAGGGATCCCCCGCGCCTAGAGCAGCCGTGACAAGAAGATTCTCACAGAGCGGACGGGCCCCAGCCCCCGCGAGGGGCNGCAGGGCCAGGCTCTGCGTCTGACACGAAGACGGGCCGGGGCCAGGCTGTGGGGGTCAGTGTGCGAGACGGGACAGACAGACAAAGGGGCGCAGGGCAGAGACGGGGAGCCAGCCAGGAGCCGCGGGCCCCGAGGCAGGAGCCGCGGGCTGGACTGAGCGTGGGCACGGGGCTCGCACGGCAGGCGGGGGTGCTGCACTGGAGACGCGCGTGCGGGACGGGCAGGGTTTGCTGCCTCCCGGGTGGAGGCGCCGGTGGAGACGGGGTGCCAGGGGCCGTCTGAGGCGCCCGCCTCCTGACCTGCACGCGAGGCAGGAGGAACGGGCAAGGTCCGAGCTCTCTCTCGGGCGTGTGGAGCGTGAGGTGCCTGGAGGTTTAGGCAGAGGACAGCAGACGAGAGCAGGGGGTGCGCCTGTCCGCTCGCTGCGGGCCTGACGGCGCTGGAGGCGGTGAGACGGGCCCTGCTGCCCTGGAGGACCCGCGGGGCACTGCCCCGCCGCCGCAGGCTCAGGCCCGCGAGGAGCACGGCCACACACAGCCAGCTACTCTCTGACCACCCAGCGCGGCAGAAACCACGACGGCTGCAGTTTTCCAGGACCGGACAGAGCGTAAGAAACCACGGTCACCACACCAAGTCCTTGCTCTCCGTGGACACACTCAGCCTCTCTCCCCAGCCCCGGGTACCAGACGACAAGGTCAGGGCTCGAGTCAGTGGGATGTGGGGGGAACAGCGTGTGATACTTCCCCTTCTCAGTCTCCCCTGCGCCAGCTGGAGGCTGCCAGGAGCCCTGGAGGGCCCACACGAATGACAGGAGGCAGCCGGGTCCCTGAAAAACTGCCTGCTCACAGATCCCCACGGACCCACGTGGTCCTTGGCTCAAGAAGAACACTTTTCCATACGTTGTGCCATGGAGACTCGGGAACACGCCTGTTCGAGCAGCTGGGTTTACTTTGGCCAAACTCACATACAAAGACCCCGGAACATCCTTGGACCACAAGGCCGTGTGCTGTGTTACACCTAGTCTTTAAGCCCCAGCTCATGGAGCCAAGAGCCAGAACTTTTCTGACACAGCCCACACCTCCCAGCAGCGTCACAGGGTAGGGCGAGCATGGGTTCAGAGGCCGCAGGGATCCCCCGCGCCTAGAGCAGCCGTGACAAGAAGATTCTCACAGAGCGGACGGGCCCCAGCCCCCGCGAGGGGCACATGCTGCTGCGACCCCCGCCAGCGGTGGGGCTCACCCGAGCAGAAGCTGGGGGCGGGCCCTCTCCTCGGTGTCTGTGACTCAGGGCCGGCCTCCGCTGCGGAGATCAGCTCTGGCTCAGGCAAAGGACACCCTGTTCACAGAGAAAAAAAGAGAATGTGGGGAATGTGCGGGAAGAAGAAAGAAGCCTCTCAAGCCAGACTAGGACTGCAGGGTTTGGAAGAGCCCCCAACATGTGGCTGCTCCCCTCCAGGCAAACAGAACCCTGCGCCTGGGAAACACGTGGGACCACCAGCCTCAGTCCCCAAGACGGCAGATGTGACTGCCAGCTGCACAGACAGGCCCCCTCCCTGATCTCCATCCCCAGAACCCCGCACCGCTCAGACTATTTCCTGAAGACTTTACCTAATTCAGTGGAGTCAGGGTCCTCCGCTGCCTCCCTGAACACCAGGACACCCAGGGTGTCCCGTTACCAGCACAGAACAGGTCAGACCAAGTCTGTTGGGAAAGGTCCAAGTACCAGGGGACTTCAACGCTCCCCAGGTGCTGGCGGCCAACCCGGCAGGCTATGGAGCCTGGTCTCCATCGTCCCACAGACGGCAGCTAAAGTCCACAGGTGACCCATGTCGGGAAGCATCTTGCGATGTCTGCGAGGCGACTGGCCTGACCAGGGTGTGGAGAAACAGACGCCTGAGTTGGCACCCCCCGCCTGGGAGGCAACATCACCTCTGAGCTTCTTAGACAACACGATGCATTTCCTCTGGGGCACAGACTGCTTGAAGCTGGTCTGCCATGTGCAGCCAAACACACATCAACAAATGAGGGGGTCAGGGACGCAGACAAGTCGCTGGCAGAGGCGCCGGGACCCACACAGAAAGTGCGCCTGCAGATCCTAAAGCAGAGCCCAGGACTCACCAGTCACCACGAGGCAGATGCTCACCCCGTCTGCTTGTGTGCTCAGGGGCAGGGCAATGCAAATCGAGGAGCCTGACCTCTGGCCGTCAGGAGTCACGCCCCCTGTGACCGCAGGGCCTTTGCACGCGCTGTCCTGTGAGCTGGAAGGCTGTTTTTTCCCAGTTTGCTCCAACTAGCTTACTATTCATGCTTTGGGTCTCAGCTCAAACGTCACTTCCTGAGAAGCTTTCACTGAACTGAGGCTTCTGGGTCTAGGAGCTTCATCAGTCTGCCATGTTGCCATGGCATTTTTTTTACCCTAATGGTTAGTCAAAAGTCATATTTAGTGGACTTCCTATTTCCAGTTCTGCCTGTAAGGGGCTTCCAAGTCTGCAATCCATCTTAACAACAAGTGGAAAGCTGAACAGACAGAAAAATTGTCATCTTGGGTCAATAGCAGAAGCGAGGGAACAGCATAAACTTCTGTCCCCAAGACTGGAGACACAGGGAATACAGAGAGTCACGGGAGCAGAGAACAGTGAGCAGAAGCTGTCATGGGAAGCAGTGCCAGGTGAGGAAACCTGAATTATAATTAAAAGGCTGCTGCAGGTTCAGAGCAGACAACGCTGAGAGTAAAAGAAGGCAAGTGGGACTCGGTAATAGGCAGGCCCGAGATCTATCTCCACATCACGTGCAGCTATGAAGAAAAACCTATGACCATGCTAAAAGCCAAAGGACATAATCTGAAGAGGGAGAGCAAGCCTCAGAACCCGACCTGCCAGGGATACTGCCTTTATCAGGTCAGGAATTTTAAATGACAATGATTAACATGCTGAGGGCTTTAATGAACAAAGTAGCCAGCATCCAAAAACAGATGGGCAATGTAAGCAGCTAGAAGGAAATCCTAATCAAGAAGCAAAAAGACATGGCACAGATCGAACCCCACCGATGAGTGCCTGTGATGAACCTATTAGCAGGCTGGACGCGAGAACTGACGCTATCCGACCTCGAGACTTACGGTCAAGTTACAGTAATGAAGACAGTGTGGAACTGTGGAAGATAAATGGGATAGCGTGGAAAGCACAGAAACGCACTCACGTAGTACACTCAAGGTGCAGAAGCAACACGGCAGAGCAAAGCTGGCCTCCTCCACAAACGGTGGAACAACAGAACATCCACGTGTAATTTCGACAGAGACCTTACCCCTTCACAAAAATTAACTCAAAGTGGATCACAGATCCAAATGTAACACAAACCCATAAAACTCCTATCAGATATTACAGGAGAAAACCTAGGTGACTACAGGTACGTGATACCTTCCTAGATATAATACCAAAGGCACAACCCATGAAGGAAATGATTGATAAGCTGCACTTCATAAAAATGATAAACTTCTGCTCTCCCAACAGATACGAGAGGACAAGCCACACACAGATAGCAGAAAATATTTGCAAAAGACATACCTGATGTAGGACAGTTGTCCAAAAATACAAATATTTCTTAAAATCAGACAGTAAGAAAAAACCCCATTTTAAAATGAGCCAAATACCTCATCAGACACCTCCCCAAAGGCAAGAGCAAAGACCTTAAAAGACATCTCACCAAAGACAATATACAGATGGCAAATAAGCATATGAAAGGACGCTCCACAGACAGTCATCAGTTAAGTCGCTCAGTTGTGTCCGACTCTTTGTGACCCCATGGACTGCAGCACACCAAGCTTCCCTGTCCATTACCAACTCCCAGAGCTTGCTCAAACTCATCGAGTTGGTGATGCCATCCAACCATCTCATCTCTGTCGTCCCCTTCTCCTCCTGCCTTCAATCTTTCCCAGCATCAGGGTCTTTTCCAATGAGTTACTTCTTCGCATCCTGTGACCAAAGTATTGGAGCTTCAGCTTCAGCATCAGTCCTTCCAATGCATATTCAGCACTGATTACCTTTAGACTGTTATCAGGGAAATGCAAATTAAAACTAGACACCAGTGCACACCCATAAGAAGGGGAAAACACGAACACCAACATCACCAAATGCTGCGGAGGATGCTGAGCTCCAGGAACCCTCATTCCACGCTGGTGGGAATGTAAATGGTGCCATCATTCTGAAGTCTGGTGGGTTCTCAAAAAACTAAACATACCTTCACCACGGGATCCAGCAATCACAGTCCTCACTCTTCACCCAAAGGTCCTGAAAACTTACGTCCGCCTAAAAACCTGCATATCTGCACGCGGCCATTTACAGCAGCTTTTCTCATAACTGCCACAATTTGGAAGCAACTTAGATGTGCTTCCCTATGGCTCAGCTGGTAAAGAAGCCGCCTGCAGTGCGGGAGACCTGGGTTTGATCCCTGGGTTGGGAAGATCCCTTGAAGAAAGGAAAGGCTACCCACTCCAGTATTCTGGCCTGGAGAGTTCCGTGGACAGTCCATGGGGTCGCAAACAGTTGGACATGACTGAGCGACGTTCACTTTCACTTTCGGTTTCTTCAGTGGGTAAGTGGATGAACTATGGCACATCCAGGCTTTTTATTCAGCATCAAAAAGCCACGACAGATGCCCATTACTGAGTGAAAGAAGCCAGTCTGAAAAGCCTTAGTACTCTAAGATTACTGCTACATGACATTCTGGAAAATACAAACGAAGACAGTCAAAGAGATCAGTGGCTGGTGAGGGTTAGGGGTGAAGAGAGAGGACTTTTAGGGCCACAGAAATAATCTGTACGATACTATGATGGATACATGTCATCCGTCCAAACTCACTGACTACCAAGAGTAAACCCTAATGCATGCTATGGACTTTATGTCATTATGTGTTAATGTAGATACATCAGCTGTAATGAATGCACCATGTAGGGAGAACACAGATAATGAAGGGGGCTATGATCCCCTGGAGGAGGAAATGGCAAC
>SJYV01034666.1:661-17327 GCA_006410875.1 Neotragus pygmaeus | reverse complement strand
ATGGCATCTGGTCCCATCACTTCATGGGAAATAGATGGGGAAACAATGGAAACAGTATCATACTTTATTTTTGGGGGCTCCAAAACCACTACAGATGGTGACTGCAGCCATGAAATTAGAAGACAGTTACTCTTTGGAAGAAAGTTTATGAGCAACCTCGATAGTATACTGAAAAGCAGAGACATTACTTTGCTGACTAAGGTCCGTCTGGTCAAGGCTATGGTTTCTCCATTGGTCATGTATGGATGTGAGAGTTGGACTGTGAAGAAGGCTGAGTGCCGAAGATTTTATGCTTTTAAACTGTGGTGTTGGAGAAGATTCTTGAGAGTCCCTTGAACTGCAAGGAGATCCAACCAGTCCATTCTGAAGGAGATCAACCCTGAGATTTCTTTGGAAGGAATGGTACTAAAGCTGAAACTCCAGTACTTTGGCCACCTCATGTGAAGAGTTGACTCATTGGAAAAGACTCTGATGGTGGGAGGGATTGGGGGCAGGAGGATAAGGGGACGACAGAGGATGAGATGGCTGGATGGCATCACTGACTCTATTGACGTGACTCTGAGTGAACTCCTGGAGTTGGTGATGGACAAGGAGGCCTGGCATGCTGCGATTCATGGGGTCGCAAAGAGTCAGACACACTGAGGACTGTTCTGATCTGATGATTTCCAGTAAGAGATAGTTAAGAAAGAATGTTAAACCTTACTTTGGATTTTTAATTTCAATAAAACTTATTTGTCTTTGAATCAAATGCCCTCTGAGCCCTATTGGACCTGGTTGGAGCTGTGGGAATAAAGCCTGGGATGGATGGGCCGGCTAGTGAAGGTTAAGAGCATAATCTTTAGGATTTTTATTAAAACTCCACTTGCAAAATTCTATAGACACTCTTACTTTTAGTGTTCAGCTTTGCAAAATTGATTTGTGCTAATAACAAGAAAAGAAAACCCTTGTAAATCATGCCTATTCTCAGTTCTTTAAATTTCATAAGAGCCTGTTCAACACTAGCAATTTTAGGGAAAATGTTCAATTATTTTGACATGAACAAAGAAGTTTTTGTGACTAATTCCATTTCTCTTAAACATGAATGAGTCTAAATTGCAACTTCAGACAGTTGCTTTTAAAGACACCTGTTAGCTTGCACTGCTGCTAAAGTCTTCAGCTTAACTGACTCTCATCATACAGAAAGCACTGTGTGAGTCCTTTCCCTTCTTGTCACTTTCCATGCACTCCCTAAACCCAGAGCTTCTATTTAGCTGCTTTTTGACAGGAACGCGAGAACTTATTTTTCCTCTTTATGCTTCCACCACTGTATGGCTGTCCCCAGTGGCTAGCCATAGATGCAGTAAGAGCAGCTGGACAGGCAGAAATAACATTTCATTAAAAATCTAATTAATTAATTTGCAAAAGAAAAAAAAATCACAGACATAGAAAACCAACTTTTGGTTACCAAGGGGTAAGGGAGGGAAGATAGATTTGGAGTTTTTGATTAGCACATACACAGTACTGTGTATAAAACAGATAAGCAAGAACTGACCGTAGAGCCTAGGGGACTATATTCAATATTTTGTAATAACATGTAAAGGAAAAGAATCTGAAAAAGAATATATGTATATATATACACACGTATCTATATTTAATCATTTTGCTGTACACCTGAAAAACTAACAGAGCTTTGTAAACCAACTATACTTCAATAAAAATTAACTTACTAAATTAAACAGACTTTTTACCTACATTTTTCACCTTAAAATCACCTTACCAACTATCTATAAGTTTGGCTTTAAAGGAAAATTTGCTTTTGGCTCAAGGACATCCTCATTATTTTACCTGCTTTGAAAAATAATGTTGAGAGGCTTACTGTTTTCTAACATTAGAACTGACTACTATTTTCAAGTTAAACTTATAGTGCTGATATAAATGAATCCTAACAAATATTCCTTCCACTCTAGCAAAGACCTTTGCATTAATTATTACAGTATTGTAACTGCAATTTCTCACCAAATCCTAGGGAGTACTGACATGTGTCTAATAATAATCTCTATGGATCAAATAAAGGGTCCCTCATGACCATTATCTGACTTTTTCCAGCCTTCCATTTTCTTACCGGATGATAAAGACAGAGAATGACTTGCCATTCAAGTATAAAAGTCACTGAGTTGAAGAAAATTATGTAAAATTTGGAGATAAGAGAAAAGACAGTACAATGTGACTTTTCACTGACAAACTGGAGTATTGTTTAACAAGGCCAACCAGAGTTTACTTCCATGTTTGGCTTGTTATCGTCTGTTTGAATATATTCCAGACAGTGTGAAATGACGTATTAACTTTTTTTTTTTTTTTTTTGTAGAAATGGTAACAGCAAACAAAGGTTATGGGTGCTTTGCTCTATAAGACATTTACCAGATTTATATTTATCTAAAGCAGTAATCTCACTCTTTCTTAAAGAAAGAAAGAAACAGTTCCCTGAATATCATACTAACTTCTCATTTGTATAAGAGAGATGTTCAAGGTAGTGGTGGAGATGGGTAATAAAAGTAAATAATTTAGTAATTATTACACACACACACACACACACACAATACTACAAATTTGGGTTATAACAGACACTATATAGAAACAGTGTAGAATCATAAGAAAAAGCTCACTCATGAACCATGGAATATCTTGTCTGGTAAGGAGATCTTTGAACTTAGGCTTACATTGTAAGAAGAAGTAGCCCTGTGATATTCTTCATGAAAGAGGGACATGCCAGCCAAAGAGAGCTGCAAATACCAACATGCTCTATCAAAAACAAATCTGGCAACTTAAAGGAAAAGAAAGGCTAGTGCATTGGAGAGTAGTGATTGAGAGAAAACTGGCAGGGTTAGATTTGGAGATTATATCACATGGAATCTTGAAGATAATGATACATTATTCTTAATTCAATGGAAAGACTCTGTTGTGCTGTGCTTAGTAGGTCAGTCGTGTCCCACTCTTTGTGACCCCACGGGCTATAGTTGGCCAGGCTCCCCTGTCCATGGGATTCTCCAGGCAAGAATACTGGAGTGGGTTGCCATGTCCTCCTCCAGGGGATCTTCACCACCCGGGATCAAACCCAGGTCTCCCGCAGCACAGGCAGATTCTTTGCCATCTGAGCCACCAGGGAAGCCCGAAAATACTGGAGTGGGGAGTCCATCCTTCTCCAGAGGATCATCCCCCTCTAGGAATCAAAATGGCGTTTTCTGTATTGCAGGTAGATTCTTTACTAGCAGAAACACAAAGGAAGCCATAATCTGTTTCACATTAAGATAAAGATTTTTCTTTTGGTTTAGTGTTGCTAGATTTCGCAAATAAATATACAGAACATAATATATCTCATGACATATTTGGGACATATTTATACTTAAAATACATTCTTGTTCATCTCTTTCAAATTTAGCCGGTTGTCTTATCTGGCGGCTTATGCTGCTGCTATGTGAAATACACATAGCAAAACCAGGGTGAAATCACGAGGAGTTTGAAGAGCAGAGTGATAATCCCACGTGAGAAAAGGCAGCAAAAGTGGCGTTGACCTGGAGATAACGGTGGCTATAAAGAGAAGAGGAGAGAGTCTAGAAATACCTTGTAAACAGAGCTGAAGGACTAATTGATCATCTATGCCCAGGTTATTTAACAGAGAACAAAACAAACAAACAAACAAACAAACAGGAAATAGAATCCAAGGATTAGTCTTGATAAATAGGAAAATCACTGAATAATGTGAATGTTGTTCTACATGATTTTGATTATTTTATAACTTCCTCAGGGCTTATTTTTTCACAAAATGTACAATTGAACATTGATATTTTAATCTGTTGCATTTAGGTATTGATCTTGTACTAATGGATTTTTCAATAAAATAACACTGCTTAGCTCAGAGTGGAATTTATATCCATGATAACAGAATGAAGAAGAGTTGTCCTGGGCTTCCCAAGTGGAGCTAGTGGTGAAGAACCCACCCGCCAACGCAGGAGACGTAAGAGGCACAACTCAGCCCCTGGGTTAGTAAGACCCCCTGAAGGAGGACATGGAAACCCACTCCAGTGTTCTTGCTTGGAGAATCTCCATGGACAGGGGAGCCTGGTAGGCTAAGCCCACAGGTTCGGACACTGCTGAAGTGACTGAACATGCCCGTGCAAGAATGCAGAGATCCGAGTAACTGGAAACCAGAATCAGGGAGTCTTCCTATATCTTGTGAATGAAAATAATAATATATAATTAACTACCTATACTGGGAATACAAAAGAGTTTTATTTGAGCCAAACTGAGGACTACAGCCCAGATTACTCTGATAGACTTCTCTGGATAAGCATGTTTTTCAGCACAATTTTATATCTTTTTGGAAAAAAAGAACATTACACCAATCAGGATGTCAAGATTTAACAATCAAACATTAGACCTGCACATGCACAGCATGGCCTTGGCACCCGGGTGCGGCATCTTATCAAAGGATTAGCATAGGCATCCCTGGAAGGAAGGCACTGAATCTGTATTGTTAACATGGACATATTTTACTTCTGGTCAGTGTGCCTTTCCTTAATATTAAAGTAGATGGACAATGAATTTTTAATAGACCACAAGCAGACGTGATATTCAAGTTAACTCATGTATAAGTCAAAACGATTGCCCCATAACCTCAATATGTGAACATTTCTTTTATCTTCCACAATAAGAACAAAAACCATGAAACTAGGCCACAGGTAAGAATGAAGTCCTTCAAATACTGTAGAAGCAGGGTAACCCCAGATATAGAGGGAGAGCTTTCCATGGTTCAGAGTCCATGCCAGAGGCCATAAAGGGAGCCAGCTCAGGGAGTGGGTGAATGAAGCCCAAAGCGGCGCTACCCCTCTCTTGAGCCTGGGCAGAGGAGGGCACACATGGAGGCTGGCACCCTGCGTGTCTGATCACTGTACGTAGATACAAAATATGCTTGCACATTGATGAAGACAATGTTCTCTGTCATTCTGCTCATCAGAGATACATTCTCAGTGACAAAATTAAGTAATGTCTATTAAGCTACAGTTTTTTTAGGATTGAAAATGGCTAAAATATAAAAGGATGACTGGATTGTAGCCAAATCCCAGATCCTGAACTGACAATGATTGAATGAGCAATAATTAAATTAAAGACATTCATAAATCATATTATTTATTTTTACTCCACAAGATTTATTTTCTTGTCCTCATTTCAACAAACTCACCAATGCTAGAATTAGTATCAAAATGTTCACATAATTTCTGAGTATTGTCAGTGATGATTTTAAGAATTTAAAATCTAAGTGTAATTTTATCAAACTGGAGCCTATTATACAGAGTGAAGTAAGCCAGAAAGAAAAACACCAATACAGTATACTAATGCATATATATATGGAATTTAGAAAGATGGTAATGATAACCCCATATGCGAGACAGCAAAAGAGACATAGATGTAAAGAACAGACTTTTGGACTCTGTGGGAGAGGGAGAGGGTGGGATGATTTGGGAGAATGGCATTGAAACATGTACACTATCATGTAAGAAACAAATCACTAGTCTAGGTTTGATACAGGATGCAGGATGCTTGGGGCTGGTGCACTGGGATGACCCAGAGAGATGATATGGGGAGGGTGGTGAGAGGGGGGTACAGGATTGGGAACTCATGTACACTTGTGGTGGATTCATGTCAATGTATGGCAAAACCAATACAATATTGTAAAGTAAAAAAAATAAAATTTAAATTAAAAAAAATAAAGGGAAAAGTCAGAATATAACTTCATAAGGGTAAAATGAAATGGAAAAATAATACTTTTAGAAATATTTTCACATTATTAAAGTTATAGATATCATAAAATATACAAAATTATCTAGTAAAATTAAAATGCAGGTTGCTTCTGGCTAAGATGGAATAAGAGGGGCTAGATAAACTGTCCTATCTGAAGCAAAAAGCAAAAAAATACACTTCATACACAGGTTTTAAAGACACTGGATATTTGACAAGGCCAGCCAGTGATCCTGGGAGGGAACACTGCCTGAAGCGGCCCAACAGTGTCTGTCTTGCTCACCCCTGGCACAGTGAGACAGGGGAGGGCTCAGTGGGCAGGCAGGGCCCAGAGACCCAGGCTGAGTTCTCCTGCCACCCTGATGGGGAGAAAAGAGAGACTCAGAGAGACTGCCAGCAATTCAGAAAATCACCGTCTCCTATGCAGCTGCACCGTGAACAAACTACCTAGGGTCCTGGCAAGTATCTTCCAAGAGGATGAGACTTAATATGATGTGGTGCTCATGAAAATCCAAGAAGGGTGCCTTTTCCCAGTGACCAGACTGGGAAACCTCATGGTTTCTGGGGCACTGGAAGAGGGGAATATATTTCACATAAGGAACCTTTTGAAGTCAATCAATATGGTGTTCTTGATGATGGTACTGTGTTTATAAACATATATATATGAAAACATCAGAATATGTGCAGTTATTGTACATCAATGATACCTCACATTTTGCCTTAAAAAAGGTGAATACATATTATGTATGTATAAATTGTGTTTAGAATGTTTAAATAATGCTTCAATTTATTTAGGTTTTTAAAACAACCAAAAGTTAGGAAATCCCCTGGCAGTCTAGTAATTAGGACTCTGTGCTTTCACTAACAAGGTTCAGTCCCTGGTGGGAGAACAAAGATCCTTTGAGCTATGTGGAGAGACCAGAAAAATTAAAATTAAAAAGAAAAGAGTGACTACAAGAAAAAAAATCAAACATTGGAAGTAATTTTATGAGTAAAACTATTGCATCCATCTAGTTGTCAATGAAGGCAATCAGTTTCGTGGTCCATGCACATGACCTCTGAGTTCACACATAAATGGGAATTGGGAGAAAATGTAATGGCTTTATCTTGCATGATCCTCTGCAGCCCTGAGTAACAGTGTGAATCCACACCATCATTGGTCACCTCCAGAATTCCAAACTGGACCAGGAAAGGCTGCAGAAAATGGACCCTCCACAGTCTGGGTAAGGAAGCTCCCTTGGCATGTTGCAGGGATCTGTGGTCTGTGGTCAGTTGTCACTGAATTTGCAGGAGGAACCTCAGGTTCTTCCTCTAGGTGCTTCCCATTGCATAGGCTTCCCTTCTTTTGGAGTCTGTGATCTTTATCAGCAGCCTCAGAGCCTTCCAATGTATCACCTAGCATTTCTTTCTTTCCTTCTTTCTTTGTTTTTTAGGGTCAAGACCTTTATTTCCTGATTTAAAAAATCATCCCTATCACAGACTTCCCATGTTCTCTTGTACCTTTGTCCCATGGGCTGCTGACAGTGGCTCCACACAGCTCTTTTCTTCCCACTGCCCACCCATCAACCTGAGTTTGACAGATCAATTCAATTTGTCCTTCCAGCCTGTGGGAACAAGGATTGGAATCTTTTGGCAGGTGGAAAGCTCCTCAGCAGCCAGTGTTTAAGCNATTTCACATAAGGAACCTTTTGAAGTCAATCAATATGGTGTTCTTGATGATGGTACTGTGTTTATAAACATATATATATGAAAACATCAGAATATGTGCAGTTATTGTACATCAATGATACCTCACATTTTGCCTTAAAAAAGGTGAATACATATTATGTATGTATAAATTGTGTTTAGAATGTTTAAATAATGCTTCAATTTATTTAGGTTTTTAAAACAACCAAAAGTTAGGAAATCCCCTGGCAGTCTAGTAATTAGGACTCTGTGCTTTCACTAACAAGGTTCAGTCCCTGGTGGGAGAACAAAGATCCTTTGAGCTATGTGGAGAGACCAGAAAAATTAAAATTAAAAAGAAAAGAGTGACTACAAGAAAAAAAATCAAACATTGGAAGTAATTTTATGAGTAAAACTATTGCATCCATCTAGTTGTCAATGAAGGCAATCAGTTTCGTGGTCCATGCACATGACCTCTGAGTTCACACATAAATGGGAATTGGGAGAAAATGTAATGGCTTTATCTTGCATGATCCTCTGCAGCCCTGAGTAACAGTGTGAATCCACACCATCATTGGTCACCTCCAGAATTCCAAACTGGACCAGGAAAGGCTGCAGAAAATGGACCCTCCACAGTCTGGGTAAGGAAGCTCCCTTGGCATGTTGCAGGGATCTGTGGTCTGTGGTCAGTTGTCACTGAATTTGCAGGAGGAACCTCAGGTTCTTCCTCTAGGTGCTTCCCATTGCATAGGCTTCCCTTCTTTTGGAGTCTGTGATCTTTATCAGCAGCCTCAGAGCCTTCCAATGTATCACCTAGCATTTCTTTCTTTCCTTCTTTCTTTGTTTTTTAGGGTCAAGACCTTTATTTCCTGATTTAAAAAATCATCCCTATCACAGACTTCCCATGTTCTCTTGTACCTTTGTCCCATGGGCTGCTGACAGTGGCTCCACACAGCTCTTTTCTTCCCACTGCCCACCCATCAACCTGAGTTTGAAAGATCAATTCAATTTGTCCTTCCAGCCTGTGGGAACAAGGATTGGAATCTTTTGGCAGGTGGAAAGCTCCTCAGCAGCCAGTGTTTAAGCCTAGTCCATCACTCTTCAGTTCTTCTTGCTCTTAGCTTTGGGGGCTTTGGCACCAGGATGCTCTGGGCATGAGCAAGTTGCCTTATGGAAGCCAGTATGAGGAGTCCAGGCAGCACCAGCCATGGGACCTTCAAGAAGACAAAGTAAAACAAGAAGCCGAGTGGGCGTCCCAGCTCCCCGTGCTGGAATCCATCATGGTATTCCATCAGGAAGTAGAGCACATCTCCATATACCTGATCCACAGAGACCACAAAGCTGTAGGACAAAGTGGAGGGGTTGCTGGTGGAGAAAAGTGATCACCATCCATATGCTGAGTGGTCCCCACAGGTAAACCGTGATGGTCTCCATGCATATCATGAAATTATCATTCAGGACATATTGGCTGTCTCCCTTGGCATACTCTTTCCAGAGTTGAGATAAGATGGTTTAGTCTCCAAGAAGGTCCATGTAGCAGAGGCTGAACGAGCCTTCAATCACCAAGTGAGTGAACCATATATTGCAAACCAGCACAGGGACAGTCTCTGCCAAGCCACCAGTGAGATGACCACAACACAGCCTGACAACAGCCACGTGGTCACAACTGAGACTCAGACAGAGAAGAGGACAGCAAGGATCTGTCAGGTGGGGCAGTTATTAGTCACAGAGTTGTCCAGCCTCAGGCCCAGAGGCCAGAATGGGTGCATGGGACTGGTGGTCATGTCTTTGTAGGCCTGCAACCAACCTGCAAGAAAACCTTCTTCTTTTTTTTTTAATTGAAGTGCAGTTGATTTACAGTGTTATATTAGTTTCAGGTGTGAGGCAAAGTTACCCTGAAACTATGACACTGATGAGAGAGAGAGCACATAGAGGTGGGTCTCCTGAGCTGGACCCAGGAAAGGACACGAGTGTGTGCTTTGGGGAACTTATTTTGGGAATGTTTATAATAAGCAGAAACACATAAGGCACTGCTCTCAGGGAAGGGCCCTTCTTGCTGGGAAGACAAGAAAGATTAGCTTGACAATGCTGAGACAGTCTTCATTCAGGTAGAAGACAAATTTCCCCAGAGTGCCTAGATCCTCTTGTGGATAATGCATATTTCCAATGGAAAGAGAAGGGGGAGGGCAAGCAGGCCGGATTTTCCAGGTACCACCACATGATCCTGGTCTTCCTAGGACACTATGACCTCAGCATGAAGATGGTTATATTCCAGCTCATTAATTAAAATTACCAAAATAATGTTTTTATTTTAAAAAGTGATTTCACAGAGGGTACAAGTGTACATGGTACCATTAACAAAGAGATCCTGAGAGCTGTTTCCTGATTGCAAAAATCCATTTCTGGACCATCAAAGGAATGTAATTATGCAGATTTATGTAAATTATGTATGCAAATAACCTTCTAAATAAAGTGTGCAAGGGATAGAGCAAGCTCTGATCTGTGACTTGTCAATCTAAAGCTGTTTAGTGGGAAAGGATGCTAACAAAACCTGAGTGATGGAAGATAAACCTCATTTCTTTTGGAGATAGTTGGATTTGTGTAAGATAAGTAGTTATTCAGGCTAAGAAGATTGCAATGCCTCCCTGGTTGTCCTGAATACTAAGCAATGCAGATTTTTCTAGTACAGCAGCAGCCAACTCTGTATGGCACTGAACTTTTGGGCATAAATTTGGAACGATATTCGTACATCTTCAAGCCTCCTCTACCAGATAACGGCCATGACAGCACTGTAGCCTTGCTTGATCCTCCTGGGGTCTCAGCTTTCCCACCTGTGTCATCTGAGAGAGGGGTAAACGGTATATGGAGAAGCAGGCTGAGGCCTCATACCGCACCACGTGGTTTAATCACAGCTCTTAGTTGTATTTATCTTATCGTTTTTAAACAAACATGCTGTAAACAATCGGTTGACCTTATCTGTTGATTATAAAGGCATATGTAAGAATGAAAATGCAATCACTGCAAAGAAACAGAGGAAAACAACAGAATGGGAAAGACTAGAGATCTCTCCAAGAAAATTAGAGATACCAAGGGAACATTTCATGCAAAGATGGGCTCGATAAAGGACAGAAATGGTATGGACCTAACAGAAGCAGAAGATATTAAGAAGAGGTGGCAAGAATACACGGAAGAACTGTACAAAAAAGATCTTCATGACCAAGATAATCACGAAGGTGTGATCACTCACCTAGAGTCAGACATCCTGGAATGCGAAGTCAAGAAGGCCTTAGAAAATATCACTAAGAATAGAGCTAGTGGAGGTGATGGAATTCCAGTTGAGCTCTTTCAAATCNTAATATCTCTGCTTTTCAATATACTATCTAGGTTGGTCATAACTTTCCTTCCAAGAAGTAAGCATCTTTGAATTTCATGGCTTCAGTCACAATCTGCAGTGATTTTGGAGCCCAACAAAGTCTGTCACTGTTTCCATTGTTTCCTCATCTATTTCCCATGAAGTGATGGGACCGCACGCCATGATCTTGGTGTTTTGAATGTTGAGTTTTGAGCCAGCTTTTTGACTCTCCTCTTTCACTTTCCTCAAGAGGCTCTTTAGTTCCGCTTTGCTTTCTGCCCTAAGGCTGGTGTCATCTGCATATCTGAGGTTATTGATATTTCTTCCAGCAACCTTGATTTCAGCTTGTGCTTCATCCAGTCCAGCATTTCATACAATGCGCTCTGCATATAAGCTAAACGAGCACGGCGACAATATACAGCCTTGCGGTACTCCCTTCCCAATTTGGAACCAGTCCGTTGTTCGTCTGGTTCTAACTGTTCGTCTGGTTCTAACTGTTGCTTCTTGACCTGCATACAGATTTCTCAGGAGGCAGGTCAGGTGGTCTGGTATTCCCATCTGTTTAAGGAATTCCCACAGTTTGCTGTGATCCACACAAAGGTTATAGCATAGTCAATGAAGCAGTAGTAGATGTTTTTCTGGAACTCTCTTGCTTTTTCTGTGATCCAACAGATGCTGGCAATTTAATCTCTGGTTCCTCTGAGATCTAAATTCAGCTTGAACATCTGGAAGTTCTTGGTTCACATACTGTTGAAGCCTAGCTTGGAGAATTTTGAGCATACTTTGCTAGCTTGTGAGATGAGTTTGAACATTCTTTGGCATTGCCTTTCTTTGGAATTGGAATGAAAAAGGACCTTTTCCAGTCCTGTGGCACTGCTGAGTTTTCCAAATTTGCTGGCATACTGAGTGCAGCACTTTCACAGCGTCATCTTCCAGGATTTGAAAAAGCTCAACTGGAATTCCATCACTTCCACTAGCTTTGTTCATAGTGATGCTTCCTAAGGCCCACTTGACTTCACATTCCAGGATGTCTGGCTCTAGGTGAGTGATCACACCATGGTGGTTACCTGGTTCATGAAGATTGTTTTTGTACAGGTCTTCTGTGTATTCTTTCCACCTCTTCTTAGTATCCTCTGCTTCTGTTAGGTCCATACCATTTCTGTCCTTTATTGAGCCCATCTTTGCAGGAAATGTTCCCTTGGTATCTCTAATTTTCTTGAGCAGATCACTAGTCTTCCCCATTCTGTTGTTTTCCTCTGTTTCCTTGCATTGTTCACTGAGGAAGGCTTTCTTATCTCTCCTTGCCATTCTTTGGAACTCTGCATCCAGATGCGTATGTCTTTCCTTTTCTCTTTTGTCTTTTCTTTCTCTTCTNTGAGAGTTGGACTGTGAAGAAAGCTGAATGCTGAAGAATTGATGCTTTTGAACTGTGGTGTTGGAGAAGACTCTTGAGAGTCCCTTGGACTGCAAGGAGATCCAACCAGTCCATTCTGAAGGAGATCAACCCTGGGATTTCTTTGGAAGGAATGATGCTGAAGCTGAAATTCCAGTACTTTGGCCACCTCATGTGAAGAGTTGACTCATTGGAAAAGATTTTGATGCCGGGAGGGATTGGAGGCAGGAGAAGAAAGCAATGACAGAGGATGAGATGGCTGGATGACATCACTGACTTGATGGACATGAGTCTGAGTGATGTCCGGGAGTTGGTGATGGACAGGGAGGCCTGGCATGCTGTGATATATGGGGTTGCAAAGAGTCAGACATGACTGACCACTGAACTGAACAGTAAAAACTAATGATAATGTAATAATAAATGTAACATATGAGCAACAGTCCTTGCACGCCATCAAAATCTTTGAGGAAATCTTCACAAGTATAAAACAGAATAGGAATGAAGAGGGATAAGTGGCCAAAGAAAACTGATACCCAAATCCCAAACTGAGTTTTCAAAACTCAAGAGGAACTGATACACATATAAGAGAGGTCAATTAGAAGGGCTTGTCTCTTCACCCATCAGTCAGTTGAGCCAGTCACACTGTGTCTTCCTTCTCCTGCACTGAAATTTCCTAGTGTCTGGATTCCTTCCAGATGAATCTCTACATTGAAGGGGAGTGGCCAATCCTGGGAGTTATGAGTGCTGTGCTGAGAACTAGACTCACCTCCTGGTGGTTCCAGCCTTCCATCAGACATGAAAGACTAAAAACCATCAGAGACAGAGCTCTCCACTAGAGAGGGATGCATCCAGAGTCGTCACCCTTTGCTCTAAGGACAGCAGAGTTGTTGCGGGGAAACAAGGTATCCAACATGAAAGTAAGTTCTGAATAGCACTTCATTAATAAATATGAATCAACAGTTAGGGAACATGAAATGTATGAAGACAAGACCCTCAAGAGATGGGCCTACAGACCATAGAGGGAGGAAGCAAAGATAATTAAAGTTTCTATGACAGTTTAAGGATGTTTTGATTAGTATCCTAATAATATTGTTTCTAAGCTACCTATGGCACTGGCTTCAAACAGGGTGATCTTGCTACCTCCCACTGCTCCCCTCAAAAGTATTTGGCAACTTCAAGCTTGCATTTTTTTTTTCCTATTGGTCTCTAGTGGGTAGAAGTCAGGGAATCGTTCTCTACAGGTTTATGCGTGTAGTGCATACTCATTAGTATCTAACTTTGCACTCCCATGGACTATAGCCCACCAGGTTCCGCTGTTCATGGGATTTTCCACACAAGAATAATGTTGTGGGTTGTCATCTCCTACTTCAGGGGATCTTGATGACCCAGGGAGTGAATCTGTGTTTCTTCAGTCTCCCATATTGGCAGATGGATTCTTTACCACTGCACCACCTGGGAAGACAATAGTGTCCAGGATGATTAAACATGTACATAAAATACAGAAGAAAACAAAGGATAAACTTACTGATTGTATGTGTGTGTGTATTCAGTCCTGTCTGATTTAAAAGCCAAACCAGTAATAGGTATTTTGATAATAATTAAAATGTATGCAAGATCCTTCCTTCCTGTTTGCTTTAGTCTCCTAGGCCTCCCCTGAGTCTCAAAAGGTTGACTCATGAGCTAGTCAATAGGAAATGTGAAGATATAGAAAGGAAAAAATAGTTGTTGAGCTGGAAACCAGTAACAATTTAGACTATAAATCCACTCCATAGCAGAATCACTAAGCTTCTAATTGTCTAAAAGATGTAGATAGGTGTCTGACACGCATTCCAATGTTGTTTTTACAGGAAGCAAATCCTCACCAGATGAAAACTTCTGATTGCAAGAACTGAGACGTTGGACTGGTTTAAACTAGAGGCTGATGATGTGTGAAACTTCACCTTGGTGCCAACCAATAAGAGAATTTTGCATAATCCCACACCCTGCAGCTCCGTCCCTCACACTGCCTTTAATACCCCTTCCCTGAAACTATTGAGGGATATTCTGAGCATTAGTTGCCCTTTCTTCTTGCTTGGCCCCTCCATAAATACTGCATTTTCCTTTCCCATAATCCAATGTCAATAGATCAACTTTTCTGTGCACAAAAAAGCAAACCCAAACCAAATCTGGTTCAGGAGCAATAAAAGTCAAGGAAATCTCAGATAATTGAGATTTGAAAGATAAGTTTATCAAAAAAAAAAAGAGAGAGAGAGAGAGAGAAAGAGAGAGAGAGAGAGAGAGAAGAAGGTTGAAAGCCATAAATAGAAGACGAGCGGTGTCCCAGGACCATTAATGATTGTACAATCATAAAACAAAGGAAAAAGAAGTAGGTGATGAAGTAAATCACAGAAGAATATTTTCTTGAGTTTACGTTTCAAAAAGCCTATCTTGACTAATAATAATGACTCACATTCAGAAAAATCCTTCTCAAATTAAAAATATATTGTGGTGATGAAAAAGATAAAATTCTGAAAGAAACTGAATGTAGAGAGAGGAAGGAAGATGGTTAGGTACACTTTACTTTCTCAGAAATTCAAAGAGTAGTCAGACAAAGGTAAAACTTTAAAATTTCTAAAAGAAAATTACAATTATACTTTAAAATCAACTTAATATATTTTGAGAACAAAATAAAATTTATTTTTGGCATGTAGGAAATATGTAGAAAAATAAATGTTTATGTTGAATAATAAAACAAAATAAATTATCTTTACCCTTTTAAAGTTGACAACATAACTGGCACAAGGTATAGAAAAAAATATTTTAAAATAACACAGTTATGTAGTATTTTTCCTATAGCTTTTGTATAGAACTGAATGAATGGCTTCATTGTATTGAGTAGCAAGACTTATAAAGTTTGGTATTTACTATCGAGTAAATGCGGCTATATTGAGAAACTGAAGAGATACAAACCACAGAAATAGATTCATGTAGATACTTGATAAATGAAAATACACCATTGTAGAGGAGAGAGAAATAGTTGATTTGGGTTCAATTAGATAGCTCCCCCTCAAAAAAAAAAATTAACCTTCCCTCATTTCATATTCAAACATTAAGTTGTAGGTACATTTAAGATTTTAAAAGGAAAAGTAATAAAGCTTTTGGGAAATATAGTGTTTTTATAACCTTGGAGTAGAAAAAGTCGTTGAAAAGACTTGAAAGTCCCCAAAGTACTAATCATGAAAAATAAACAATAGATAAATTAGCCTATTAAAGTTAATTATTCATGTTTAAAAATTATTAAAAAATGAGAGTGAAAAATTAAAATTCAAAGTGGTAAAAGTGTTTGCAGCATATATAACCAACAGTAGCCTCATGACCAGAATATAAAATAACTCCTAATATAAGAAAATGGCAACAGAGTAAGGGATGGTGGGATAACATTACCAACTCAATAGATATGACTTGAGCAAATTCCAGGAGATGGTGAAGGACAGGGAAGCCTGGCATATTGAAGTTCATGGGGTCACAGAGTCAAACAGGACTTAGCAACTGAACAACAGCAATTCTAGGGGGGAAAAATGTCAGGTGGTTCAGGAGGAAAAGTATTTGCAAGAGATTTGAACAGATGATTCACCAAAAAAATATTTGAAAGGCCATTTAGTGTACAAAAAGGCATGCAATCTCTTTAACAAATGGGAATTACAACCTAAAATTTAAAAACTGCATTGAAATGCCACTACTAACCCTTCAGAATATCCAAAAATTAAAGAGTGGCAGTACTGTGTGCTGGTGATAATAGAGAGCAACTTCATGCACTGCTGATGGGAGCATTAATTGGAAATTAGCTTATATTCTAAATTTAAATATAAATATACCTGAAGTGCCAGGAATTTCACTCGTAGTTATATATCCAACAGAAATGCTTGCATAGCAAGAAGCATGTCAATGAAGTTCAAAACAACATTACTCACTTAGTAAAAAATGAAAATCAAATTGATTCCTTCATAATAGGTTCTATGAAAAAAAATATTGCAATG
The DNA here is from genome assembly GCA_006410875.1 of Neotragus pygmaeus. Lineage (NCBI taxonomy): Eukaryota > Metazoa > Chordata > Mammalia > Artiodactyla > Bovidae > Neotragus > Neotragus pygmaeus. The sequence goes on along the minus strand of SJYV01034666.1, from coordinate 1,129 downwards.
GCACACAATTGAATACTCTCTTCTCTATTTCAAATTTTAAAATCAATATTTTTTTTCCCACGGCAAATTTTCTCTAGCTCTTCGATAATCCTGTTAAAACCAATTGAAAGTCATTAATATCTTTTGGAATGTAATTTATCTGACTAAAAGGTTTGGCTCCATTTTTAAATACCTCAACCACTTGGATTCACAAGCAGATTAAGGGACAGATTTTTGTTTCTACTGACTGTGGTTTTCCTCTGTCTTCATTTATCTCTATGCCTTGTACGGAACATAGACATAAAGCTTTGTTACGATGTCTTTAGCACTTGTTGAAATACTCAATTCTAGTTTTTCACTGTATTCTTATACATTCAATTTATACAAATGCAAGCAATTTCTGCTCTTTTTGATTTTTCTGTATTTCTCTTTTTCACTAGTTTTTTTTTTTTTTTTTTTTTTTTTTTTTTTTTTTTTTTTTTTTTTTTT
>SJYV01034665.1:475419-496826 GCA_006410875.1 Neotragus pygmaeus | reverse complement strand
GGGGGTGGAGGTGAGGGGGTGCCGGCGGGAGCGGGGTGCGGAGACGCGGCGAGGGGGACAGAGCCCACCCGACCTCCTGGAGAACCGGGCAAACAGCCGCCGGAGGCTGGTGCCAGGGAGGCCACCGTGGGGCGCGTGGAAGTTGGTACCTGGAGGTGCAGGTTGTTGATGAGGCAGGTAATGCCAAAACCCACGAGCAGCAGGTTGGTCAGGGTGAAGGCGTTGATGGCGTTGGTGAGCTGCTGGATCTCGCGGTAGTGTGGTCTGACGGACTTGGTGGCCGCCCCGTCCCTGCGCAGGACAGGCCGTCACTGGCCCCAACCTCCTCAGCGGCCGCCCTCCCATTTCAGGGCACCAGGAAAGGGAGAAAGTCTCTCTTCCAGCCTCGTGCTTCTCAAAGCCTGGCTCCTCCAGCACCACCTGGTGCGGCTGCACGCGTGCCTGCGCGCTCAGTCCTGTCTGACTCTCTGCGACCCCTTGGACTGTACCCTGCCAGGCTCCTCTGTCCCTGGGATTCTCCAGGCAAGAACACTGGAGTGGGTTGCCGTGCCCTCCTCCAGGGGACCTTTCCCACCAGGGATGGAGCCAGGTCTCTGGCTTTGCAGGTGGGCTCTTTACCGTCCGAGCCACAACTTCTATGGAGGACAAGGAGAAACATGCCACCTTGAAGAAGGCCCTCACCCCCCATGCTGGCACCCCATACTTGGACTTCCAGCCTCCGGAGCTGTAAGAAATAAATTTCCACCGACCCCAAGCTCCTTTGTCTGGTCTTTTGTTACACCCGTCTCAACAGACTCAAAAAGACTCTGAGCGAAAACCACTCAGCTAAGTCATTCCCACATTCTTGTCTCTCAGAAACGATGAGATAATGAATATTGTTTAAAGATGCAACGTTTGAGAGTACTTTGTTACACAGCAGTGGATATCTAATACACCAGCTCTATTTACTCCTAACCTTCAGAAGGCTCCAGAGTGTGCTCATCATGACAGAGGTTCTGGAACCTCCTACTAAAAGCTGCGTGATCTTGAGTCACTTCCTGAACCTTTCTGCATCTCGGCTCCTCTGGGAAGCGAGCATAATAATGTGTGTACCTAGCTCAGGGAGCCGGCACAAGGTTAAGCAGGACAGTCCAGGTGCCTGGTGCACAGGCAGCATTTACTGCCAGCTATGCTCATCATCAAGGCAGCCGCGCCCCCTCCTGGTCTCAGTTTCCTCATCTGTAAAATGGGCATGAGCTCCTCCTCTCCCAGGTTCCTCGGGAGAATGGAATAAGACACTGGGTGTGAAAGCACAGAGCTGGTCCCACCCCAGGGCAGGTCACCTGGGAGTGGAGGGGTCCATGCAGTCCTTGATCCGCCAGTCCATGACGTAGCCGATGAGAGGGCAGGTGAGAAGGCACAACAGTTGCAAGGCCCCGAAGACAGAGGAGTAGAACTCCACTGGAAGGGCAGGAGGGGAGCGGGGTCAGGGGCTGACAGGCGGGGAGCCGGCAGCCCAGCCTCCACAGAGCGGGGACACCAAGATCTCCCCCTCGGACCCCCGGATTCTCAGACCCCCCACACAGCCAGGCAATCCAGTGGGTACTGCCACCCACCTCCAGCAGAGGCGGGGGGAGGCCAAGATCTCCCCCTCTGACCCCCGGATTCTCAGATCCCCCACACAGCCAGGCCGCATGACCCAAGGATGGGTCACCCAGGGGCAGGGAGGGTATGGGTCCGGGCCCAAGCCTTTGTCCTCCTACCTGTCTCTTCGGCCCTCTGCTTCAGGTCGTCCGTCTCTGTTGGGCAGGGGGGGGGTGCGGGGGGAAGCCAGGGTGAGAGGAGCTCGGCCAGCATGCCCCCCACACCCCCAGCCCCCCGGGGGCTCAGCAGCACCTTACCATGCTCCTGGCCGCCCGTCACCAGGTACTCGAGCATCTTGTTCATGGCGGCCATGTAGAAGATGATGCGCAGCTGGGTCATGCCCATGGTGAGGAGGCTCCACAGGAAAATGGGGGAGCAAAGGCTCCTACGCAGGGGCACAGACTCTGGGGGGACAGCGGGGGGCGCCCCTGAACCCCAGGGCTCCAGTGTGCCCCACCCCAGGGGGTGCCGTTCTGGTGGGCACTGCTGCAGTGACCTCGGAGAGGAGCGGCCTGAGCCTCTCTGGCCTCCGAGTCGCCCAGCTCTGTAACTGTCTCACTAGGAGACTTTTTTCTCTGGCTGCGCTGCGTGACTTGTGGGATCTCAGCTCCCTGACCAGGGCTCGAACCCAAGACCTAAGCACGAGACCACCAGGGAATTCCCTCCCCAGAGCATTCTCAGGTGACCTCCAGGCGTGTACCCCAGGCTTGGCCCGGTAGTCGCTCTGGCTTCCATTCACCAGCACTTGCACGTACTGCACCCGGGACAGGCACCATCCCATGTCGTGGAACTGCCGAGCTTAGTCGCCCAGTCATGCCCAGCTCTTTGCAACGCCACAGACTATATGCCACCAGGCTCCTGTCCGTGGGCTTCTCCAGCAAGAATACTGGAGTGGGTTGCCATGCCCTCCTCCAGGGGCTCTTTCCAACCCAGGGAGTGAAGCCAGGGCTCCCGCACTGCAGGCGGCTTCTGTACTAGAGCCCAGTCTGCAGCACATCGATGGATGGGGACCTGCAGCTCAGCACAGCCAGTGACCTGCCCACGGCCCGGGGCTGGGAGCCGCAGGTCAGACGGACTCAGCTCAAGCCCGGAACAGCTCTGCCTGGGGGGCCCATCAGTGGGGACCACCTCAGAACCTCACAGCATGCCTCGGTTTACGGAGGGCTCACTTCCTCCCTTCGTTCAATCCTCCCAACTAGCTTCCCTGTGAGGCGGGTGTTCTCGGTTCAGCTCAGTCGCTCAGTCGCGTCAGACTCTTTGCGACCCATGGACTGCAGCACGCCGGGCCTCCCTGTCCATCACCAGCTCCCGGAGCTCACTCAGACTCGTGTCCATTGAGTCGGTGAGGCCATCCAGCCACCTCATGCTCTGCTGCCCCTTCTCCCGCCTTCAGTCATTCCCAGCGTCAGGGTGTTCTTAGTGCTAGCTTAAGGGACGGGAAGGNCAGCTCCCGGAGCTCACTCAGACTCGTGTCCATTGAGTCGGTGAGGCCATCCAGCCACCTCATGCTCTGCTGCCCCTTCTCCCGCCTTCAGTCATTCCCAGCGTCAGGGTGTTCTTAGTGCTAGCTTAAGGGACGGGAAGGTGAGAGTGGGGTTAAGTGACCCACCAAGTCACGTGGCCTGGAACCGAGGAGCTGGACTCAACCCCCATCTCGGGACTCGCACCCCACGGCTGACGCCGGCCCAGCGCCGGGCGGGGGGCAGGCGCAGCTCCCCGAAGCGGCCAGCAGGGGCGCCGGCCAGCCGGGTCGTGCGGACCCAGCCTGGAGGCCGGCTCCCGGCGGCGTCTGACGCAAGCGGCTTGGAGATTGCAGGGAGCCCCGCGGAGAGAACCCCGCTCTCCCATAGGCTGGAAGGGCCCTGCCCCATTCCGGAAGCGGCCGCCGGATTCCAGGAATCCGGCCGAGGACCCGTGAACCCGAGCATCCTGGAGGTCTCTGAGCTTCGACTTTGCCCCGGTTCTAGAAACGGGAGGCGGGCCCACCTGCCCGGCAGGGGGGCGGGGGGGGGTGTTGTGAGAACTCAGCAGGGAAAGTGAGCACCAGGCAAGGGTGCTCAGTCCCCGTGAGGCCCCGCCTCTCCCCCCGCCGAGGCCGGCCCGGCCCGGACACTCACTCTCAGCAGAGCTGTCTGCGCCGCCGCGCACGTCCCGGGAGGAGATAAAGAGGACCCCCTCCTCCAGGCTGGGGGCCTTCTGGCTCAGCCGCTGGCCCACCGTGCTCACGTAGGAGTAGAAGCGGTCCCCGGTCACCCTGTGGTCCAGGGCCAGCCCGTTGAGCTTGGTCTTCTCCCTGCCGGGAGCCGGGCAGCAGCTGGTGGGAAGCAGCCCCCGCAGCCCTGCCCTGCAGCCTGCCTCTGGCGCGGGCTGTCCTGGGGCTGCTGGCGTGCCCCCCAGCGCCGGGCTTGTGTCTGCGCAGCTGGGAGCCCAGGGTGCGGCTCAGCACCCGCTACGTGAAGGGTGGATGGAGCCGCTTCCACTCAGGCTGTCGCCTTGGAGGCCGCCCNCGCGGGCTGTCCTGGGGCTGCTGGCGTGCCCCCCAGCGCCGGGCTTGTGTCTGCGCAGCTGGGAGCCCAGGGTGCGGCTCAGCACCCGCTACTTGAAGGGTGGATGGAGCCGCTTCCACTCAGGCTGTCGCCTTGGAGGCCGCCCTAAGGACCCAGACTCTGGTGAGGGGCCGGGCAGGGGGAAGGGTAGATTAGGAGTCTGGGGTCACATATACACACTGCTCCACCTCAACATAAAGCAGAGACCCAGCAGAGACCCACTGCCTAGCAGAGGAACAGAGACCCGATATTTTATAACAGGCTGGCAGAGAAGAGAATCCGAAGAAGAATACATGTATGTCTGAATTACCCTGCTGTACACCTGAAGCCAACACAACATTGTAAATCAACTATTCTTCAACAAACACACTTTTTAAAAAGAAGAACTCGGGCTCTGAAGGTCTATCTTCCTTTTGGCCGCACCATGCAGCTTGTGGGATCTTGGTTCTGTGACTGTGGATTGAACTCAGGCCCTTGGAAATGAAGGCATGGAGTCCAGGGGAGTCCCATGGTTCTGGAGTCCTGATCCCAACCTTAGAGTCACCGTGCGGGCCCCAACCCCGCCCCGCTCCAATGGTGTGACTCCAGGAAAGTGACTGTGTGCCCATGCGCCTGTTAGAAATGGAGTTAATATCAGAACCCACGTCCTGAGTCTGAGAATGACCACTGGGCACAGGGCCTGGCACACAGAGGACGCTCGATCAGCATCAGCTATTTGGCGCCCAAGGTGCTTGGTTGCGGAGCATCGGCCCAGTGCCCTGGGGAACTGACAGGGGCAGTGTGTGTGTGTGTGTGTGTGTGTGTGTGTGTGAACTGACGGGGTGGGGTGTGTGTGTGTGTAAGTTGACGTTCGGGTTGCCCCACAAGGGGTGGGACATCATTCCTTTGCAGACCCCTTTTCTGGGTCTCCGTGGCATGCGTCCCTGCCACTCTGACCCCGTCCTCCAGCCCGGACAGAAGCACAGCGCTCCCCGTGTCCGGCTGCCAGCGTCATGCCCCAGCCACGCAGGACACCTGCAGGGGCTCGGATTGGGCCCGAGGTCCAGGTGAGAAAGCAGAGCTCGGAAAGGTCAGGTAGTGCACAGAGCTCGCTTCCCTGGCTCCGAGCTTCTCCTGGCATTGTGCCACCTGGCTTCCAGCTCTGCAGGCGGGGCCCCCTCCATCTCCCCTCCCCCCCACCACCACAGGTGCTCACTTGTAGTTGACTTCCTCAGGAGAGGGAAAGGCTTCCCTGGGCCAGTTGAAGGCGCAGTTCAGAAAGATGAGGCAGGCCAGGCCCGACCAGGCGAGCATAATAGCCATGAAGGACACACCGGCATCGTAGATCAGCTGTGGGGGAGCAGGGAGGCCCGTGGCGGAAGCTGCCGGGCCCCAGGCCCACCCCCTCCAGCCAGAGCTGTACCCGGGCCCCACAGGCCTCTGGGGAGGTCTTTTCGAGCCCATCCCATGTGCCCAAATCGCANCAACACCCACACACTTTGTATATGAATATTGTTACATCTTACATAAGTTTTTTTGCAATAAAAAGAAAAATAAAATAAGTTTTTTCTGAAACTGTGTCCTATGTTTGCATCTTTACTCCCACATGCACACAAATACTCTTAATACTGTTCATGTCCAGTGCCACTAAGAAATCCCAGACCCTTCCAACTGCTTCTTATCATAAAATGTAACTTTTTTAGCTTAGATTTTATGATAATGTGATTTTGCCTACTACTTGAGGTAGTTAGGAGGAAAAAATATGGTAATGGATAAGGAACTATGTACGTTTAAGCTATGACTGTTTATCAAGTTAGTTGAATTTGAAGTGTATTTGCAGTTGAATGTGATCTATAGTGCTAAATGTAATTCTTTTCAAGATTAGTATATACTATTTCCATTATTAGTGAAATGAGATATTATATCAAAAGAACTTATATCAAATCCTCAATAATATGTAATTGATATTAACTGAAAATCTTTCTCCTGGATTTTACTTAGGAATCTATGTTTTACTTACTTTACTGAAAATCAAACTAGTTAACAAGAACATAAAATATTCCAAGCACAGATTAATAATTATAAAACAGGCAGTTTAAAAAAGTAATCTGCATAAATAATCAAGAGAGAATACCCAAAGGTAGTTATTTTTATAGTAACAGAGGTATTCAAAGAAAATATTACCTTCATCCAGCATTTTTGAAGACTTGAAATAATTATTACAAAGTAAAGAAAGCAACCTTGAAGTAAGGAATTGTCTCAAATAAATTGAAATACTTGTATCTTAGTTTTCAATTAATNGCACGCACGCACACGTGTGCATCCGCGTGCATGTGTGTCCCATGACCCTCCCAGTTTCAACAGAAACTATAATTAGCTCCTCGGAGACCAGATAATCACTCTGCTTTTTATACCTGTAAATGCTCATTTGGCTTTCGGATTTTTGTTAATGTCCCAGCTTTAAACCACCTAGTATTGAGTTTTTGGCACAATATCAAGTTATCAGAACACAGAATGGTAATCTAGGAAGATAACTGAAAGACTCCAGAGTCTGTGATACAGATTGTCTCCCTCCCTTTTTATTGCCTAAATTTGAAGGAAAGCTTTTGAGGGATTCTTTTTGAACATATCTACTGTATCCCCCTCCCAGCTGGAATACTGTCCTAGGAAAGCACTGGAATATAGTCATTAAGGCCAGACACTTCAAAGCAGATAGACTACACAGGCATCACAAATAGATCCCTGGCGTTCTGTGCTAGAGATCACAATCCATACAACTAGGGCTTCAAAAAATAAGTTTCTGAACCAAAGTAAGTGTCTACAGCCCAGTTTTCATTTCTGCCAGCAAGAGGGAATTCTGATAGTATTACTTCTCGAAGTTAGTCAAAGACTGTTCAAGAATTATTTGTAAGAAGGAAGAACAAAATTGCAGCTTATTGATAATTAGCAATATGCCATGTCAGCGACTGTCCAGTAGAACTTTCTGCAACGAGGGAACTCTTCTATCCGTGTGCTCTCCCATGTTGTAGCCATTATGGGTCATTACAGAGCATTTTAAATATGCTTAGTAAAACTGAGGAAGTGAGTTTTTTATTCGATTCGATCTTAATGGGCTTCTCTGGTGGCTCAGACGGTAAAGAGTCTGCCTGCAGTGTGGGAGATCTGGTTTCAATCACTGGGTGGGGAAGATCCCCTGGAGAAAGGAAATGGCAACCCACTCCAGTATTCTTGTCTGGAGAATCCCATGGACAGAGGAGCCTGGTGGGCTACAGTCTATGGGGCTGCAAAGAGTCAGACACTGACAGAGAAACTTCAGTTTTTCACTTTCAATATTAAATAACCCCATTGAGGAGTGTCTACCATACTGGAAAATACAGCTCTATATGGCCTGATCTTATAACTTTAAAAAAATGTGAATACATCTTTATTATCTCTGTACATGTACATACAATGCACTTAAAAATTGTAGACAAAGAGCCTATAAAGATACACAGATACACATCAAACTGTTAATACCTAAAAGGTTAGGATTAGAGAGGGGGTAGANGCTGCAAAGAGTCAGACACTGACAGAGAAACTTCAGTTTTTCACTTTCAATATTAAATAACCCCATTGAGGAGTGTCTACCATACTGGAAAATACAGCTCTATATGGCCTGATCTTATAACTTTAAAAAAATGTGAATACATCTTTATTATCTCTGTACATGTACATACAATGCACTTAAAAAGTGTAGACAAAGAGCCTATAAAGATACACAGATACACATCAAACTGTTAATACCTAAAAGGTTAGGATTAGAGAGGGGGTAGAGAGAGGATTTTAACATCTTATTTTGCCAAGAAGAAAAAGTGATGGGATTAAAAACTAATCAAGCAAAATGAGAACACTTCTAGAGTCAATTTTGTCAAGCCATCTCCTTGAATTAACCTCAGAAGAGAAAGATGGAGGATTATACAATTATCTCTGGATCCCAGACAGCCTTCTACCACCCTTTGTCCCAGTCATTTCAGAGAGCGTGAATTTGGGGTCTTAGCCAATATAGTCCTTCTGTTTTCTGCAATAAGCACTGAAAAACAGCCATCTCAGTGGCCTTTAAGGCTGTGAACCCGAAAACAGGGAGCAGTGAGGAGAGAAGGAAGTCACACAAACAAATGCATGAACCACACAGTCAGTCCCAGAGATAAAATCCTTGTGTTTTATGAAAATCCCCTATTGTGGAAAGCTATTTGCAAAGCCTCCATAGGCTTCGCTTGGCTGATACACGGCAGTGAACGCCTCTTTCTAAGTCTCCTGCCAGTGACAGAGAAATGGCTAACCAGGGCTTGTGTGCATGGGCTTATTGATTCCAAGTTTGATCCCAGCCACAAATTTCTTTCCTAGGTTCTGAGGAAGAAATCAACACTTTACTGGAGCATGGGTTTTTAAATGTTAAGTAGGATCGAAATTAAGGAAGAGAGAGAGAGAGAAAAAAAAAAGAGAGAGAGAGAGAGAGAGAGAGAGAAATACGCTAAGGAGAAGCAAAGGGNCCTAGGTTCTGAGGAAGAAATCAACACTTTACTGGAGCATGGGTTTTTAAATGTTAAGTAGGATCGAAATTAAGGAAGAGAGAGAGAGAGAAAAAAAAAAGAGAGAGAGAGAGAGAGAGAGAGAGAAATACGCTAAGGAGAAGCAAAGGGATGAAATTGACAATGCCTAGAATTAAAACACAAGGAAGATTTGCTAGGATCACAAGAACTTGACCAGATCCCATCCAGGGTTTACACTGTTTCCTGGGGGATTTGGAGACCCAGCTGACTCTCTGGGTAGTCAGTTTTCTTCATCCATGACAAATGAGTATGCCATCTCTACATACTTGAATTATTGCAACAACAACAGTTTAGAAAGCTATGCACGTCTTTTGAGGCTCAGTGCTTTCCTGTGACTAAACCACACTAGGGTGCTAAACCTTTCTGCATAGATGCAATCAAATTAGAAGTTAAATTTGATACTCTAACAGGTTACCACCTGGGACCAGAAGTAGCTTGCGTTGTATCTTTTCTTCCTAGCAATGTGAAATGAACAAGGGATATGGCCCATTTTCATTTCAGTAAATATCAATTTTTAAGGGGAAATTTACACCTGTTACTGTATAGTTCCTGAGTTATCCCTGAGGTCAAAACAATTTGTGTTTGTGATTCTTATGCAATTGTGGGCTTTCCTAGTGGCTCAGACAGTAAACAATCTGCCTGCAATGCAGAAGACCTGGGTTCAGTCCCTGGCTTGGGAATATTCCCTGGAGAAGGGAATGGCAACCCACTCCAGTACTCTTGTCTGGAGAATTTTATGAACAAAAAGCAGGCTACAGTCTATAGGATCTTAAAGAGTTGGACGTGACTGAGTGCCTAACACTTTCATTTTTTATGGAGTTGTAATTACAGTGAAAAAACTAATATTCTTCTCTCATGGATGACACATTGATCTGAAAGCTGCCTGTGGGGAGGGATTCTGTTTTAAGTGTTATTCTCAGTTGAGTAAAATGCCAGGCTTAAACAGTCCCCTATACTATCTTCAAGATACTCTATCTCTCTGCATCCTGACCCTCAGAAAAATTATAATATGACCTTAGACAGAAGATAATTGCTGAGAAAAGAGGAAATGCTCGCACATTCTCTGGCATTGCTTTAAAAATAAATAAACAGTAATTGATTGGTATGTAAGTGCATGAACAAGTTACTTTCCTCCTGTATCTAACAGAGAGTGTTTAAGGTACTAATATTTACCTGTTCCTGAGAAGGCAAACTGGTAAAGGTGGGGTGGATGGGCAGAGGACAAACAAACCAACACAGAAAAACACTGGGGATCAGTTTGCAGCTACATGTACACTCAAGTCATTTTTTAATGATTTTATTAGGCGGCTTCTATATTCCATTTTGTAATTCATTTCCCGGAGGCAACTTTAGACCTTGCAGGCCTGTTTGCAATTCCTATCAGAGTAGGGGGAAAAAAAGAGAGGATAATGGAAATTTCACAAGTTATTCAGTTGTTGTTGTTGTTGTTTTTAATTCGGTTATTTGCCCTGACAATTTCTTAAATCTGCAGACCTTGATGTTTTAATCTCATGCATGTTGATAGTGCTTGATATTCATAACTGGTAGATTTGATAAATTTTTAACCAGGAAGCTGAATATGATGAGAAAACACAAGGGGAGGTTTGTATTTTGTACCTTGTAGTGGAGCAGCCTTCCAGTTTCATTTTCAGTCTTTGCACTAAGAGTGTTCCCGGGAGGCATCAGGATTGCCCAAAGCTGACTTCCATCCGTATGGAAATGGCTTCGTCNATGATGAGAAAACACAAGGGGAGGTTTGTATTTTGTACCTTGTAGTGGAGCAGCCTTCCAGTTTCATTTTCAGTCTTTGCACTAAGAGTGTTCCCGGGAGGCATCAGGATTGCCCAAAGCTGACTTCCATCCGTATGGAAATGGCTTCGTCTAAGCTTTTCCCAAATTCCAATTGCAGTGCAGGTGGTAATATCTATGCAAGAACAGCAGTGTAGATATCAGTTTAAACTCATATAAATATACATTTATACTCCAGGTGTGAACTCATAACACGTGGGATAAATCTTATCATTTCAACATAAGTGGAATAACAGATTGAAAGTAGGATGTATTGTTGGAAAAATAAAAAATAAAAACATATTTTAGATTCACAGTGCCAAGTCATGCAACAATGGTTTCATAAGAATTGATTTCCAAAGATCAAACAATCGATGATAACAATTCAGTCTCTCTAATCACTTTCATAAATAAATTAAAATATTTCTTTTATCTCAGGAATGTCTCTCAGTGTTTTATTATAGAAAACAACGCTGCATATCAATGTAGAGAATAGTAAAATAAACCATTACATATTTCAATAATTATCAGCTCATGACCCATTGTATTTCATCTATATCCCCATGTATTCCCTTCACATTCCTAGATTTTTTAAAATAATATGTATTTACTTATTTGGCTGTGTTGGGCCTTAGTTGTGACACATGGGATCGCCATTGCATCCTGTGGGATCTTTCTTTGTGGCACATGGACTCTCTAGTTAAACAGTGGGCTTAGTTGCTCCAGAGCATGTGGGATCTTAATTCTCAGATCAGGGATCAAGCCCAAGTCTCCTGAATTGCAAGATGGACTCTTAACCACTGAACCATCAGGGAAGTCCCTCCTGGATTGTTTTGAAGCCAAGGCCAGGCATTGTACATTTCATCTGTAAATGTTTCAGGGTGTATTCCTAAAGGAGCAGATCCACTTTCAAGACAGCCTCACGCCTAACTCTACAACATGAACGTTGATCTGGTCAGTGTCCACGTTATTTTTTCCCAATTATTTTACATATTTGTAAAGTTAGTTTGAAAAGTGAAAGTGTTAGTCTCTCAATCATGTCCAACGCTTTGTGACAGCATAGACTGTAGCCCGCCAGNTGATGACAGAAGATTAAATGGTTGGATGGCATCACCAGCTCAATGGACATGAGTTTGGGTAAACTTCGGGAGTTGGTGATGGACAGGGAGGCCTGGCGTGCTGCAGTCCATGGGGTCAGAAAGAGTTGGACATGACTAAGCAACTGAACTGAACTGAACTTGTGATAATAACACATACCAATTTATACATGGCATATAATTTATATAGAAACTGCTTTCTTCCCTTACAACTTCTCACCATTTTCATTTTCTAATTTTATGTATTTATTTTTGGCTGTGCTGGATCTTCATTGCCGCTCAGGCTTTCTCTAGCTGCGATGAGAAGGGGCTACTCTCCAGCTGCAGTGTGTGGCCTTCTCACTGTGGCGGCTTCTCTGGTTGAGGAGCTTGAGTTCTAGGGCACGTGGGCTCAGTAGCTGTGGTACACAGGATTTGTTGCCCCGCAGTATGTGGAATCTTTCCAACCAGTCATCGAACCTCCGTCCCCTGCCTTGGTATGTGACTTCTTAACCGCTGGACCACCAGGAAAGTTTCATTCTTGTTTTCCAAACGTGCCCTCCCTGCTATCTTCATGCATAGAACACAAGGTCTAGATCTGTGGATGCTGCTATGAAGACCAGAAAAAAGTAGTACCTCAGCTTGGTGGTATAATATTACTAAAACTTGCTTTATGTCGACTGCAGGAAGTCATGGAATCAGGCCTTCCCTTGGTCTGATTGCTCCAGTCTAGTGGGGCCTCAGGAATAGAGGCTCCAGCTTATTCAACCATCAGTGACTTCATGGAGTTTTGCTAGTACTTCAGAGTCCCATTGACTGCAAGGAGATCCAACAAGTCTATTCTAAAGGAGATCAGCCCTGGGTGTTCTTTGGAAGGAATGATGCTAAATCTGAAACTCCAGTACTTTNGTGTTTCTCTATATAAATAGAAAGTAGGATTCACCTCTGAAGCCATTGCCATTTCCACTCTGATATCTGAGGGAGGTTTCGTGCAGGGTTGAAGCATGTTGTTTAGGTTGGTGAAAGGCACTGTGTCCGGGCTCAGCAGCCTGAGCTGCAGTGCGTTCCCCGGGCAGGGTAAAGACCCACGCGCCCTGACACAGGGCCCCTGAGAGGGCAGGCGGTCATCCTTTCCTGCAGAAGTGCCAGCCCTGCTCTGCCTACCAGCTCTTTCTGGTTTCCTGCTTCGATTTTTATCACTCATCATCACGTAATGCGTATCCTTTACCTTCAAATGCTCCATGTACTGTGTACAGCTCTTCACTGAGAAAGAAGAAGAGGTACAGGAAGAGTAAGGGATCTTCCCCCCAGGAGAACAGGGATAAGTGAAAAGCAGGCAGAGCAGGCTTTGCTCCAGAGGGCCTCACAGTACAAAAACGCAGCACGGGAAGTGGAAAAGGAAATGGCAGCCCGCTCCAGGGTTCTTGCCTGGTGGGCTGCCGTCTCTGGGGAGTCGGACACGACTGAAGCGACTTAGCAGCAGCAGCAGGAGGCAGCTGGGTAAACAGAGAACCAACTAGAAAAGGAAGGCAATGGCGGTGGGCGGGGAAGAACACAGCTCCACTCCAGGTGCCGTGGCACATCTCCAAAGGCACCTGAGTCTTTCCAAACATAAAGATGAAATTTAAGGAAGTGAAGGGCAGCAAGGGTTATTCTTCCCTGAAGATTCAGAGGGCAGATTTCGGACCTCCTCATTCTCCTTTCTCCATTGATCAAATCCTAAAGAGCTAAAAGCTTCATCTGAGCTGTGCTGTGCAGAAGAGCTGAGGGGAGGGGCAAGAAATAGAGAGTGTGGGTGGCCACTGGCTTCCCGGTCAACATTTGCCAAGTCCAGACCAGCGAGCTCCTTCTGGCAGATGGCACTGCGGACAGTGCCCACCCCTCAGCTGCTCACATCCAGAGCCTCTCCTCTTGGAGGTCCTCTCCATGAGTCACAGGTTTAAGAACTCGATTCTAGGGCATGCTGTCTGGGCATCGGTAGCTCCCTGGGACTCCCGACCCTGAACCTGGGCTCTGATCTCCATGCCAGAGGGGAAGCTGGTGGTTCTCCTTGCGTCTGATATCCCTGAAGGCAGAGCGGAGTTGAAACATACACTATGGATCTCAGAGGAAGACCTGAGCGTCCTTCCCCAAGCCTGAAATTCCTTTGACGATGCCAGATCTCTTTAAAAAAATAAGCGTGGAGTTCACACTTTATACTCTGAAATATCTGGCTTTTGGTTTACATGTGGAAATGTTTCCCAGCCTATTTCCTGTTGTAAGAGGAACTCTCCAGTAAGGCTGGTCCTGCGTGTTCTGTGGTTTCACATAGTCCTCATCTTCTAGATCCCAGCCTCCCTGGGGGAGAATGCTGTCTCAGGATGGAACAAAGTGGATATCCCTACTTCCCCACACCCCTGCTTTCTCACCCTCTCCTGTTGCATCCCCAGTGTGTCACACTGAACAAAGACTTGGGGATCCAGACAAATGGCTGACAGTGGCCTGAGACCAAGAGGAAGGGAACAGCTATCTCTCCTCTGGGAAAAATGAGCTGGAGAGGAGGAAGAAGCATGGGCATGGGAGACCCTGAGGCCAGCATGTTACCGTTTAACCTCTTGATGATGCTCTTGCCTGTGTGGTTATAGCCTGCCCCACCCCCTGGGCTCTGGATTCAGGGCTCCAGCAGCTCCCTGATGCACCTGTACCCCCAATGGCCACACTGCTCCCCGTCAGAATTCAGGCCGAGAGGACAGGGGCACCACGGAAGGGACGAGGCAGGGGCAGCCCTTGGAGCAGTCTGCATGCTTCTCAGACCAGCACTGCTTCCCACTCCCGCTAGAAATGTGATGGGCTGCAGGCCCTCTGCCAGGCAGAGCCTCGTTTGTGATGGGTTTTAGATTTGTACACTTTGGAGAAATTTAAAAAAGGGAAAGGACAGGCTAATTTTTACGGATATTTCCCTCAGCCCTTTCCCTCCCAAGTCCTGCACTGCCCTCACCAATGCCAAGAGAGTCTGGAGGAATTAGCAGACCCTCTAGTTCACCCGGCTAGTTTCAGAGGCTGGAAAGGCGTCTGGGCCCTGAGCCCCCACCCCACGCTCCCCCACACTCTGTGCCCTGTGCCCTTCCCCAGCTGTGCTCGGGTGGCCGGGGACAGCCTCCCCAACAGAAGTGGGCTCGAGGTCAGCACTAGGGGTTACCGTTCAGGGGTGGCGCTGAACCAAAGGCTGCAAGGGGGCGAATTATGGAAAACATCAGCTGGGGCCAGACTGAGGCGGGACCTGCTCTTGGAGAAGGTCCAGGCTCCCCAGGACCATGCTGCTGGGGTTTGAGGCCACTCGGATGGTCCCTTAGCTGCGCTCCTTGCTGCTTCTCCAGTCCTCCTGGTTTGCATGCTCTAGCTGGAGTGGGTGGTTCTGAACAGCTGAGAATGCCATCTGCCCTCCCCTCTGAGATGCGGACTGGAGGTGGCATGGCCTTTATCCATCTGCTGACCACAGCTGGGTGGCCTCTGGCTTAGGAGGGGCCATCTCCTCTATCTCCAGAATTCTACTTGCTCTCATTCTTCCGCTGCTTTTGCTGCATCCACCTGCCTTCTAAGTGTCTGTCAGCCTCTGACACTATCACTCAAAGGAGCAGGCTGGTCCATCAAAACCCTCTACTTGAGAAGGAATAAGAATAACAACAGCGAGAGAAGATAACGTTTGTGGGGTTTCATGTGTCCGGCATGCACCACTTCATTTTATTCTTACAACTATTCTATAAGATGAGTCCTAATGTTCTATTTTATTTCTTGGCCTCACCCCACGCATGTGGGTGCCCTGACCAAGTATTGAACTTGTACCCCCTGCATTGGAAGGGTGGAGTCTCACCCACCAGACTGCCAAGGAAGTCGCCAACAACTGTATTTTAAAATGAGGTCATTAAGGCTCAGAGACATTAAGTAACTGGCTTAACATTCAACAGCTTATGAGAATGGACCCAAACCCTTGTCCCTCAACTCTAGGATTTCGCACCTCCTTGCTGCGTTATGACCCCTGAGCCTGGAGAGCCGGGACACATGAGAAGCAGAGTCAGGGGGTGACATGGGGGCCAGAATGGGCTCCTCTCAAACACCAGCCTCTGATGCCGTGTGTGGCCACAGCCTCCCCAGCATTTGAAGATAAACATTTGCTCTTCCTGGTCTGTCCGCCTGATGCAGACCGGCTGCTGTTTTCCAGGAACCACAAACTCTTGTGACTTGAGCGACTGCCTTAGTAACGCAGGCCCTCTATGTGGCCTGCTCCACAAACATCTGTTCTCCGTGTCTGGGTGACTCTCGGCCAGTGTGCTCAGACATCAGGATGGAAACGAGTGTCCATTCCCTTCAGTCTCTGGCGATGGCCCGGCAGGTGGTGGTTAGCTAACCTAGCAGTCCGAGAGAAGTCTCAGAGAAGCGTGCATGTTAGGCCTCATCCTGGGCTCAAACCTCCATCTCTTTCCCCAGGGTGACCTCTGTCACTCTGCCCAGCTGCTGGCACCTTACATATTTTTTTCAAGCTCTCTGAACTCCTGATGATAAGAAGCGGGTGCCCCACCTTGACTTGGAGTGGGACGGTCTTGGAGGACACATCACTTCCAGG
The DNA here is from genome assembly GCA_006410875.1 of Neotragus pygmaeus. Lineage (NCBI taxonomy): Eukaryota > Metazoa > Chordata > Mammalia > Artiodactyla > Bovidae > Neotragus > Neotragus pygmaeus. Next base: position 480,625 of record SJYV01034665.1, on the reverse strand, counting down.
AGGGGTGACGATAATCAGAAAGACTTCGAACTGCATGGTGCTTTACAGGTTGGTAAATTCCATCCCCGGCACCGGCTCCTGGATCTTTATTTTGGTGCTGGCCTCGTGCCGAAGGCCTCGATATGAAAATCTGCTCAGGCTGCAGTGGGCAGTGCAGACCAAGCCAGTGGCCAGGATGGCAGGACCGAATCTCTGCTCAGGGATGTGAGGGGGATCTTGCATAGCAATGAGACAGATCTGGGTGTGTCACTCTGCTCTCTGTGAGTCAGCATTTTCACACCTCCTTCTCTTAACCTCCAAAACGTTTTCTTCCGCACGATGCACAATGAACCTTGCAGCGTCTTTCCCCAATAATGCTCCCATCCAGAATCTGCCTTGGACTTTTAGAGTCATGCCCCGAGAGTGCTCCGCCATGCATTTTCTTGGCTCTTGGACTCAAAAGAAAGCCACCATGGGCCCCAGCACATCTGAGCCTTCAGTATCCAGTCAGGCAGGCTGTTGGACAGACTGCTGCTGGCTGTACCTCTTGTGGAGATGTATTCTATAGTTTATTTGCGCAAAGCTTTTCTGGGTGGTAGCACAGTGAGCTGAGTTCTTATTCCAAAATTAACACGAAGCCTCAAAACAAATTTTCCCCCTACTGAAAGCTAAAAATACAACTCAGCAGTTGACTCACGTCCCCACTGCTGTTTGAGTAACTAGGTGGGCGTGAAGCCACCATGAAGGTGATGTCATTGTTCTCAGGACAGTGAGCCAAGGACACAAGTAGAGAGCCTGGAATCTGCCCCTTTGCTGGGTGCCAGCGGGGTTCCCTCTAATGGGACTGCTGTCCAAAAGGACTCTTAGCTTCCTGGCCTTCCTATATGTTCTGAGGGTGCAGGAAGGAGTAAGTGATGCATTCTGACTATCAGAGATCTAGCCTGGTCAAATCCTTTCCGTCCGTTTGTGACAGTGATAGTGCGGCAGTGGTAGCCTCTGGCCACCAGAGGGCGACAAGCAGAAGGCAACAGGATTCTGTCACAAGTCGTGTCTGACTGCAACCCCATGGACTGCAGCCTGCCAGACTCCTCTATCCATGGAATTGTCCAGACAAGAATACTGGAGTGGGCTGCCATTTTCCAAGTCTAAATGTTGCCTATTCCTTTCATCCAGGGTGGACTCCTCTATCTGTAGGCTCGTGTTTGATAGCACATTTATCATATTTTACATAATTGTTCTAAAATATGACTCGCTAAGTTTGACTCTGTTTTAAGGGAATTTACTCAGTCTCAGAGGTGACAATGAGAGGTAATTCAAGGGGTATCATTTCATTCTCCCTTCCTCTGGGGTTGAAGCAATTGAAACTGTCCCTCCAGAATTTGAACTGAGCTTTAGTGGGTCTTAAGTGTGTTCAGAATTTGAACTGGGCTTCCCTGGNCAGAGGTGACAACGAGAGGTAATTCAAGGGGTATCATTTCATTCTCCCTTCCTCTGGGGTTGAAGCAATTGAAACTGTCCCTCCAGAATTTGAACTGAGCTTTAGTGGGTCTTAAGTGTGTTCAGAATTTGAACTGGGCTTCCCTGGTGTCTCAGTTGGTAAAGAATCCACCTGCAATGCAGGAGACCTGGGTTCAATCCCTGGGTTGGGAAGATCCCCTGGAGGAAGGCATGGCTACCCATTCCAGTATCCTTGCCTGGAGAATCTCATGGACAGAGGAGCCTGGGGGGCTTACAGTCCGTGGGATCGCAAAGAGTCAGACGTGGCTAAGCGATTTTCACTTTCTAAGTGTGTCTGGCCCACTCGGGCATTGAACGCACCGTCCAGATAAATGGCCCACCAAGAGGGCATGTCCATGTGGATGAGGACATTTAGTTTTAGATATCAGTGTTATGGCAGCGTTAGCTGAGGGCTCTGGGCTGCAGTAACTGTAAGAAGCAGGCTGAATACATCACCCCTTCCCTAAGGGGGGACCCCAACCGGCACACACTTTAGGGAATGCTTGTTGAAATGCTTGAAATGAAAGGTGCTTTAATGAACGCTTGTCTAGAATGGTTCGCAAGCAAGAAGGTTTGCAAGGCACCCCAAGAGCCTGGCCCTTGGGTGGGCTCTTTTTCTGCTGCAAATCAGAAGGAGAGTGGTTAGCAGCTTAGGCTGAACGGTCCAGCACATGGAGTTAAGCAAGCCGATGGGCAGGTTTTGGCTGGCATGACCGAGTGAGGGAGGAAGACAGAGAATAAGGAACTTACCCTCACTCCCATGAACCTGTCCCTGAGAACGATCCATGAGAGCAAGAACACAAAAGCTTTGTTGCAGCAGAACAATACGGAGGCATCCGTAGTGTTTATTTTCTTTATTGCATGTAAGTATAGGTAGTTAGTGAGTGTCCAAAGAACACCAAAGGGTGCTGCCTTGGTACAAAACACCTTCAAAGTCAAGCCATTGTCTCCAAAAAATCGACAGCATTCCCTAAAACAAGGAAAGAGAGGCAGTGTTATTATCTTCTTGGGCTGAGACAGATCATCTTAATCCCCCTCTACCCAGTTTTTTTCTGTTTGCTTTTAGCAGATGCAGGAAGGGGTGGAGTCCTTTTATTTATTATTATATTTTAGCAACGTCTTTCTACCAAAGCCCTTCAACCTAGTCCACTGAAGAAAGCACTGCACGAGGCTCCCAGCTCAGGGATTGGCCACTGTGGAATATTCCCTTGGTCCGTGTTGGGTATGGAATGGTTGGTTTCCGAGAAGGTCATGGTGGGACCATTTGATCTGAAGAAGCCCCAGTTCCATGGTGACCACCTAAAGGATTCTGCTACTTGGTTAGTAAAACGAGGAAGTCTCTAGACCAGGAAGTCTCTAGGCCTTTCTTCTCAGGGGCCTGGACACTAAAAGAGAACCCCCCAAACATATTTTTTAAAAAATTTGCCTCCAAATGAAGTTTTCTCTGGGATCAGGCAGTGGCATTCATTTCTTGGGCACGTCTAATACATTTTGACTATTTTATCAATGGTGTTAACTGTACATTTTCTCCATGAGGGCCTTTTTAGCTGGTCATTTCATGTGTGGAAGGTCCTGTCCCCACGTCATCTGACAGGTGATCACAAGAAGGATGAGCAGATCCAAGAGCTCAGCGGCTTAAGAGAGAAGGAGCTGAGGAAACACCTGCAGACAAATGTTTTCCAATATCACCTTTCCAGAATCTAGGGGAACGATTACTGGTATTTGAAAAACTGCTTGAGAAAAAGAAAGCCAACCTTGCTCAGGCAGAAGAGGATGGAGGGGAGGAGGTGGAGGGGCAGAGGGTGTGAACAGAGGACTAAGTGGCTGGCTCTGCAGACAGCTGCCCACTGCCCTGCCCAGGAGCGGAAAGCATCATTCTGCTGGGCTGGAAAAGCCAGGTCAAGGAGAGGGGCGTGAGAGGACATGCTGCCATAGCCGTCACAGCCCAAGCTCACAGCAGAGCCCAGTGTGGTCCAGACACCAGCCAGTGAGCAGGGGAAAAAAGATGGAACTAGAACAAGTCAAACACACCAAGGTGGAGAACAGCCACAGCTCAAGCCACCTATTAATAACATGAAAATGCCACAATCAAGGAGAAAAATGAAAACAAGAGTCAAAGGGGATTGGCTGCAATTGTAAATTTAATTTGATTGTTCTTTCCATCAATCTAAAATGCAACTTGCCTTTGTTCATTACATCCATGGAAGAAACGGAAAACTCATCGCTGTTTGCTGAACTCTATGCTGCTTCTAAACCAGCAACAGGCAAAACAGTCAAATCACTAAATTTACCAAGAAACGGATTCAACTGAATTGACTCCAGTTTGGCTTTCTATGAATGGAACTTTCATCTAATTGACATGATATTTCTGTTTGCCCTTTAATTTTCATACAATAGTTCAGTTGCACTTTCCATGCACTTTTCTCCAGCCCCTATTTGCCAAAGAGGCTTCCTTCTTTCCAGAGAAGAGCAAGGAAAGATAAAAAGGCCTTCTTCAATGAACAATGCAAAGAAATAGAAGAAAACAACAGAATGGGAAAGACTAGAGATCTCTTCAAGAAAATTAGAGATACCAAAGGAATATTCCATGCAAGAATGGGCACAATACAGAGCAGAAATGGTAAGGACCTAACAGAGGCAGAAGGGGTTAAGAAGAGATGGCAGGAAAACACAGAACTATACAAAAAAGATCTTAATAACCCAGAGAACTATGATGGTGTGGTCACTCACCNCCAAAGGAATATTCCATGCAAGAATGGGCACAATACAGAGCAGAAATGGTAAGGACCTAACAGAGGCAGAAGGGGTTAAGAAGAGATGGCAGGAAAACACAGAACTATACAAAAAAGATCTTAATAACCCAGAGAACTATGATGGTGTGGTCACTCACCTAGAGCCAGCCAGACATTCTGGAGTTCAAAGTCAAGTGGGCCTTAGGAAACATCACTACAGACAAAGCTAGTGGAGGTGATGGTAATTCCAGCTGAGCTATTTCAAATCCTAAAAGATGATGGGTAAGTGCTGCACTCAATATGCCAGCAAATTTGGAAAACTTAGCAGTGACCACAGGACTGGAAAAGTCAGTTTTCATTCCAATTCCAAAGAAAGGCAGTGACAAAGAATGTTCAAATTATTGGACAGTTGTGCTCATTTCACACGCTAGTAAGGTTATGCTCAAAATCCTTCAAGCTAGCCTTCAGCAGAATATGAAAAGAGAACTTCCAGATGTACAAGCTGGGTTTAGAAAAGACAGAGAAACCAGAGATCAAATTGCCAACATCCATTGGATTACAGAGAAAACAAGGGAATTTCAGGAAAACATCTGCTTCATTCATTACGCTAAAGCCTTTGACTGTGTGGATCATAATTAACTGTGGAAAATTTTTAAAGAGATGGGAATACCAGACCACCTTACCTGTCTGTTGAGACACCTGTATGCAGGTCAAGAAGCAACAGTTAGAACCGGACATGGAACAACAGACTGGTTCCAAATTGGGAAAGGAGTACGTCAAGGCTGTATCAGTTCAGTTCAGTCGCTCAGTTGTGTCCAACTTTTTGCGACCCCATGAATCGCAGCACGCCAGGCCTCCCTGTCCATCACCAACTCCCAGAGTTCACTCAGACTCACGTCCATCGAGTCAGTGATGCCATCCAGCCATCTCATCCTCTGTCATCCCCTTCTCCTCCTGCCCCCAATCCCTCCCAGCATCAGTGTGTTTTCCAAAGTCAA
>SJYV01034665.1:456722-474038 GCA_006410875.1 Neotragus pygmaeus | reverse complement strand
CCCTCCCCCATGCACTCCTCCACTCTCTTCTCGTCAAGTCTTTGGGTTTGCATGCCCTCACACTTCAAGGATGGATTCTCCTGCTATCTTCTAAATAAAATAGAGCTGTAACACTGATTTGCCTAAGAGCTATAACATTGTTTGTCCAAGACCTGAGAGCTGTGATGTGCCGAGGGCTTTAATATCCTTCACTCCAAATCTTTGTCATGACGAGACAAAGAACCGAGGAACATACACTCGCGTGACAATTGGAGAGGTTTATTCTATATAATACTTCAAATGAAAAAAACAATTTTAAATATAATATCAGGAGAAATGGAGCTAGGGTGAAATTTTTAACAAGATCAAAGTTACTGTATGCCACCTGAATGCACGAATTAGAACCTTAATTTGTTATTCACATTATAAGTACTTAATAAATGCTCTTGAAATTAATATATCTTTCCTGATCTATACATCTTTGTTCACTTAATACTAAAGATTTCATAATTTCTCTGCATAATATGACTTTTGGATAAATCACTATATTTTAAAAGAAATAGATAAAAGACTTGAATATCAACATAATATAAATAATAAAAATAGTAGATAAAGAAGATAAAGTTATGTGTGTTTTAGAAAAATATATACATTTGATTCAATTCAAATCTCTACTAATGAATGGTTAAAAATGACATTTGGTTCACTTTTTAATTCACTTTCATTATTAGGGAATATGCTTTTGTTTATTTCAATGGGGAATGCTACTGGCAAAGATGATTCCATGTGGGGACAGAATTTTCAATAGCAGTATATCTCGATGGGGATAACTTATATTTTGTTGTATCTAAAGTATTTTTTTATTTTCCCTTTTGTTACACAGAGGATAATTTTTATATAGGTTACAGACGAAAAATTCAGATTTTCTATCTATATTTAAATTTCCACAATTTAAAGTACAATCCTATATAAGTACAATCCTATATAAAATGGAAAAAAATTAGTGCTATTATAAAGAAGTAATAGCCTGGTCCAGAGTATCTTCTTTTTTTGGTTTATTTGTTTTGCTTGTGTTTTTAATTAATTTATTTAATATACCCACTGCATCCCATCTCCCTAGGTTGTCACAGAGCACCAGGTTTGAGCTCTCTGTGTTATAAAGCAAATTTTCACAGGTTTTCTGCTTTATGTATGGTAATATATATGTTTCAATGCTACTCTCTCAATTTGTCCCAACTTCTCCTTCCCCAGTTTGTCCACAAGTATATTCTCTATGTCTGCATCTCCACTGCTGCCCTGCAGTTAAGTTCATCAGTATCATCTTTCTGTTTTCCATGTATATGCATTAATATACAATATTTTTCTGATTTACTTCCCTCTGTATAATAGGCTCTAGATTCATCCACTTCATTGGAACTGATTCAGATGTATCTCTTTTCATGGCTGAGTAACATTGCATTGTATATTTGTACCACAGGGCTTCCTTGGTGGCTCAGAGGTTTACGCATCTGCCTCTAATACAGGAGACCTGGGTTCAATCCCTGGGTGGGGGAAATCCCTTGGAGAAGGAAATGGCAACCCACTCCAGTATTCTTGCCTGGAGAATCCCATGGATGGAGGAGCNCACTTCAGATATGCAGATGATACCACTCTTATGGCAGAAAGTGAAGAGGAACTAAAGAGCCTCTTGATGAGGATGAAAGAGGAGAGTTAAAAAGCTGGCTTAAAACTCAACATTCAAAAAACGAAGATCATGGCATCCAGTTTCATGAAAAATAAAAGGGGAAAAAGTGGAATCAGTGACAGATTTTATTTTCTTGGGCTCCAAAATCATTGCAGATGGTGACTGCAGCCATGAAATTAGAAGACCTTTGTTTCTTGAAAGGAAAGCTATGACAAAAAGCAAGGACATCACTCTGCTGACAAAGATCTATATAATCAGAACTATGGGTTTTCCAGTAGTCTTGTACCAATGTGAGTGTTGGACCATGAAGGAGGCTGAGCACTGATGCTTTTGAACTGAGGTGCTGGAGAAGACTCTTGAGGATCCCTTGCACTGCAAGGAGATAAACCAGTCAATTCTAAACGAAATCAACCCTAAAGATTCATTGGAAGGATTGATGCTGAAGGTGAAACACCAGTACTCTGGCTACCTGATGCAAAGAGTTGACTCATTGAAAAATACCCTGATGCTGAGAAAGACTGAAGGTAAAAGGAGAAGAGGGTGGCAGAGGATGAGATGGGTTAGATAGCATCACCAACTCAATGGACATGAATATGAGCAAACTCCAGGAGACAGTGAAGGACAGGGAAGCCTGGTGTGAGGTAGGCATGGGAGTGCATAGAGTTGGACATGACTGAGAGATTGAACAACCACCTCCTTTTCTCAGGGATGGTGACCAGGGGCAGCTTCCTTCATGTTTGTGATCATGAAGGCTCACAAAACAGTGATATCAGTCCCTTGAGTATGATCAGTAGGAAAGACAAGTATTTAATGTCATTAATATCAGTGGGCTTCCCAGGTGGCACACTGATAAAGAATCTGCCTCCTAACACAGGAGATGCAAGAGTTGCTGGTTCGAAACCTGGGTCAGGAAGATCCCCTGGAATAGGAAATGGCAACCCATTCCAATATTCTTACCTGGGAAATTCTATGGACAGAGGAGCCTGGTGAGATACAGTCCATGGGGTTGCAAAGAGTTGGACGCCAACTGAGCACACACACTTTGAAATTAAACTTAGAGGTTAGCCTTCCAAAGGGAATGTAACACAGGAGGATTTCCAAGTTTCCCCTGACTATTATAAAAAATGATTCATGTTGTGGCAGGGGGCCATACAAAGTCAACTCAGATACCTCCTCTCTGAGAATCGATGTCTGGCTCATCCGAAGTGCAATGGCTGTCTAAGTGGCAGATGGGGAACACATATGGCTGGGTAATGAACAGTGCAGGTTGCCAGTCGGAAGTAGGGAGGAGAGAAGGCCCAGATGGCGTTTTGGTAAAGAATCGGCCTGCTAGTGCCGGAGGTGCAAGAGATGCCGGTTCGATCCCTGGGTTGGGAAGATTCCCTGGAGTAGGAAAGAGCAACCCACTCCAGTATTCTTGCCAGGAAAATCCCAAGGACAGAGAAGACTTCTGGGCTACAGTCAGTGGAGATGCAAAGAGTCAGACATGACTAAGCACACACTCAGAGTGGGACTACATCCCGGAGATAGAAAAGGCATGATTTCTAGGCCCAGCAGAGCTCTGCTGGCCCTTTGAGGATTCATGGACAGGGGATTACAGATCAGGTGGGTAGATTTTGGTTCTAATGAGCCTAAGATGATTGGCCCCTGATTCAGTAAACCTGAGTTGTTTTCAGATCAAAGACTATGTACTAAGCCATGTCAGCTGGCTTGGGTATATGACCCACACACACCCTTGATAGGAAAGGGACCCAAGACAGATGATGAGCACAAATCCATTTCAGCCAAAGATCTCTTCTTGGTACACCAAGAAGAGAGGATAGTAGACACTCTCTTGACTGCTTCCACTTGGCTGACATGACAGTATAACACCATTCATTCCTGGTAGGACAAAGGCCTGAAGCTGGCAAGTTACTCCCTAGCACACCCAAGCCTTTCAGGTCCTACCACCCTGAATCATGTTGGCCAAGATTTCAATGTGTTTGCTTCCAACCCTGCTTGTGTCCATTGTTCTTGGTTGTTTCAAGTGCATAATTCAATTAAATATTTGCTAAATCAACGAAGTATGACTGAGAAAAGGAAGTTGTGCTTTCCCTACGAAATGTATGTTGAGAGCTTCAGGGAACACTTAATAAAAGGAATTCAATAAAATATCACTGCTGAATTAGGTGTAGCTGAAACAACATTCAGAAAACTAAGATGATGACATCCAGTCCCATCACTTCATGGAAAATACATGGGGAAACAGTGGCTGACTTTATTTTGGGGGGCTCCAAAATCACTGCAGATGGTGACTGCAGCCATGAAATTGAAAGATACTTACTCCTTGGAAGGAAAGTTATGACCAACCTAGACAGCATATTAAAAAGCAGAGACATTACTTTGTCAACAAAGGTCTGTCTAGTCAAAGCTATGGTTTTTCCAGTGGTCATGTATGGATGTGAGAGTTGGACTATAGAGAAAGCTGAGTGCAGAAGAATTGATGCTTGTTTGGAGAAGGTCTCATAAAAGGTAAGGTTTTGAGTTGAACTTTGAAGGACAGTTGGCATTCCAGGTGGTTCAGTGATCATGAATCTGCCCACCAAGCAGGAGATGTAGGCTTGATCTCTGGGCCGGGAAGATCCCCTGGATAAGGATTTCCCACTCCAGTATTCTTTCCTGAGAAATCCCATGCATAGAAGAGCATGGAAGGCTATAGTCCAGGGAGTTGCAAAGAGCTGGACATGACTTAGCAACTAAATAACGACAACAAAATTGAAAGATAGTTAGGATTTATACAGTTTGGGTTAGGGAGGCGGTAACATCCTTAGAGAGAGAAGAAATTGTATCCACGACACAATAATAAATGGTTATAAAAATGGAAGTAATTTTTCAAATTAGAGTAGCCAAATTAAAAAAATTAACAGAAGGGTTAGAATATAAAGTTGATTAATCTCAAGGAGGGGGAGAGAGTGAGACAGAAAAACAAAGGAAAAAAAGATAAAATGAGAAGGTCAAGCTAGAAGGTCTAATATCGAACTGAAAAGAACATTAGAGAAAATGGAAAAAATGAAATGGAGGAAATTACAAAATAAATAATTCAAGAAAGTTTTTGGAACTATAGGATGTGAGTCTTCATAATGAAAAGGCTGATCAAGTACCAAGCAAAATGAATGAAAAACCATGATGAGGCACATACTCGTGGCAAAAAAAGGATAAAGATAAGACTTAAGGCTCCCTAGAGAAATAAAACTGGCCAAAGGATGCGCTTAGTTGCTCAGTTGTGTCTGACTCCTTGAGACCCCATGGACGGTAGCACACCAGGCTCCTCTGTCCATAGAATTTTCTAGGCAAGAATACTGGAGTGGGTTGCCATTTCCTTCTCCAAGGGATCTTCCAGACCCAGGGACAGACCCAAAATCTCTTGTGTCTNCCTGGGCCCCCTGCAGTAGGAACATACAGTCTTAGCCACTGGACCTCAGGGGAAGTCCCCCAAGAGCTAGTATTTGCTGAGCATTTAACCATGCTCTAGGCATATTCTCAACAGTCATTGTATTAACTCATGACAGTCCCAGAAGTTAGCTAATAAAGTTATCTCCACTCTCCAAATAAGGAAACCAAGTTACAGAATTTGGAGCATGGCACGGCCCTACGGACAGTGGCTTCCCCCAGGTAAGATGCCACCTGGGAGCTGTGACAGGTTAGTGAGAAAGGCTGATGGTGAGGGAAGGAGCGGGTTTTCACTTCATTCAACGCTCAATGAACCGTGAGGCTGGGGCTCCCCTCCATCCTATTTTCACTTAGGCATCGTGGCCAAGGGCAAAGTCAGGGTGCACCTGGAGGGCAGACAGACCGGGGTCTGAATTCCCACCCCATCCCCCACTGGCTGTGCAACCTTGGGCAAGTAACTTCCTCTCTTTGAGGCGCGGGCCCCTTGCCTGAAACAGGGAGCGGAGAATGGCTAACCAAGGCTCCTGAGGAGATTCAGCTGGAGAAGGGGCGCAAAGAGCTCTGTACACGGCCTGGCCCTGAGAAGATGCTCCCGGAACAGCTGATGGAGGGATCAGTGGTGGTCCACGATCTGGGAGCCTCTCCTCCATGTGCTGGAGACCCCACAGTGAATAAGGCAGCTCTCAGCTCTCACGGGGTTTGTACTAGATAATAATCACGTGGACGCTGACATACAGAAAGTCCCCGACAGACGAACATCAAGTTGCGAAGGTGCGTCCCATAAATCTCAGGCATGAATAACCTTGCAGCTCGCCCTCTGTCTCCTATTGCTGATGAGCCTTCAGCTCCACCGTCTCCCACCTTTTCTCTCTCCTCCAGTCAGTAGCTTCTGCTGCCTGTTCACTCGATGCCAGCCCCCGTGTGCCAGCCGTTGTCCTGTAGTACTGTGCTTTTCAAGCACTATGCTGTGCTAAGTCACCTCCAGCGTGTTCAACTCTTTGCAACCCTATGGACTGTGGCCCGCCAGGATTTTCCAGACAAGACTACTGGAGTGGGTTGCCATGCCCCCCTCCAGGGGATCTTCCCAACCCAGAGATCGAACCCACGTCTCTCATGCCTCCTGCACTGCAGGCAGGTTCTTTACCACTGGGGCCACCTGTACTGCAAACATTCAAAATATTTTCTGTTTTGTGTTTTTTTTTAATGTATTATTTGTGTGAAAAGTATTACAAACCTATTACACACGGTACAACATGGCCGGCTGCGTTGGTTGGGTACCTAGGCTACGTTTTTGGACCTACTGACAAACAGACTTGAGAGCATGCTCTCAGAACAGAGCTCGGTGGCACGTGGGGGTCGCTGTAAAGAGCGACAGGTGCTGCTGCTGCTAGGTCGCCGCAGCCGTGTCCGACTCCGTGCGACCCCACAGACTGTAGCCCCCCGGCTCCTCCGTTTATGGGCCTCTCCCAGCAAGCATGCTGGAGCGGGTTGCCTTTCCCTTCCCCGGGGATCTTCCCGACCCCAGGGCTGAGCCCGCCTTGCTACGTCTCCTGCATCGGCAGGCAGCTCTTCACCACTAGCACCACCTGGGAAGCCCCTCCGGGTTCGGGCCAGCCCCCCAGTTTGGTGATCTTCATTGCCACTGTCTGTTCCTCCGCTGGGCTGCTCTGCACCTGCCCCTCCCGCCTCCACACACTTCAGTGACATCTACTACATGACAGGCAGTATGATCTGACAGCAGGTGAAACAGGAAGAAATGCAACGATAATTCAGACCAGAGGCTGCAAAGAGGCGACCGGCAAGGAACCCGACAGGTATTGTGCTTGGCCTGCAAATTTTAATTGGGTGCCACTTATTTATTTACTTAGCTGCACCGGATCTTAGTGGCGACATGTGGCATCTAGCTCTCTGACCACCTGCATTGGAGGTGTGGCGGCGTCTTAGCCACTGGACGGCTAGGGAAGTCCCCAGGTGCCAGTTTAAAATCAGGAGTTATCATCTAAAAACCCCAAAGTCTGGCTTTTCTTTACCATGTCAGAAGATCTGGCCACTGCTGGAGGTGAGTGGCAGCCACTCCTTTTCGTCGGGGCCTGCCCGCTCTACGTCACCTCTCTATTAGCTCTCCACCATTCACCATCCTGTAGCTGCCCTGATTGGCCTAATTATTATTATGGTTTTCAATGAAGTATACTTGACAAATAATGTATCAGTTTCACGTGTACAACACAGTAACTGGACATTTATATATACTGCAAAACGACCATGCCAATGTCTAGTTACCATCTGTCACCATACAAAGCTGACGTGCTATTAGTAGCTGTATTCCCCTGCTGGATAGTAACGCCCAATTGTTCAGGCCTCTGAGTCTTCAGCCCCTGAATTAGACACAGGCCCTGCTCCTAAGTCTTTCACAACCAAATGATACCTTCTCTCACTAGCTCTCAGCTCATTAACGCTGTGCCAGGCTTTTCCATATGGCAGATCATTTAATCTTCATAACCCTAAGTGAGTGCAGTGACCCTCACAGAGAGACGGTGAAGCTCTGAGAAACAAAGCAAGTCACACAGCTTCTCCCAGGCAGGCCGAGTTCCAGCTCAAGACCTTCTCCAAAGTCGACACTTCTTGGTTGCTCCACTGGGCTGCTCTCTCCCGAACACAGCAACTTAGTAAGTTTCCGAAGCCACTGCTAGTGCTGGCAAGGACGCGCGTTCTTCCAAGGGCGGAGAATTCTAGCCCAGAGGACAGCAAATAAGCGCAGGTCCATCAATGCATTCACTGCTCTGGTTTCAGCCGGCCCGCCTCTTGTGAGTTTGACTCACAGGAGAGGGTTCCTGGATGGATAAAGCCAGACCTTTCTTTTTATAATGTACTTTTTATGGCAGTATAATTGAGTTAGTTTCTGCCGTATAACAAAGTGAATCAGCTATACATATACATATATCCACTCTTTATTTTTAGTCTTGTCCCATATAGGTCATTACAGAGTACTGAGTTGAGTTCCCGGCTCCCTGTTAGTTATCTGTTCTATGTATAGCATTGTGTAAAAATCGACTCCAGTCTCCAGTCTACCCCCTACCAGCCCTTTCACCCTGTAACGGTGAGCTTGTTTTCTACAGCCAAGACTCTATTTCTGTTTTGCAAATGAGTTTGTTTCTACCACTGTTTTAGACTAAGCCAGACTTCTGAACCAAGAGGGGAGCCAGCCCAGGATGCAAAGACCTCTTAGACCTCTGTCTGTGTCAGTTACAGCCGGAGAGGTCTCTGAAATCTAATTTCCCCCATTTTATAGACAAGCGAAGCATGAGGTGTGGTGAAAGAAACGTATGTAGGAAGTTAATGATCGAGTCGGGCTCTGAAGTCAGAGAAAACTCTTTCCCAAGTGTGGTATGCATGGCATGTGTGCACTCAAGCTGGGTTTACAGGCGCCGCTGGCCCTTGAGCCACAGGGGGCTGGAGCCTCAACCCGTCCTCCGTGAGGACACCTGCCTGCAACTGAGTCAGCCCGACCTGCTCGGGGTCCCTCCGTGTCTGTGTTTCTGCAACTGCAGATTCAACCCACCAGGAAGTGTGCAGTCTTGTACGATTTACTACTGAAAACAACCCTGAGCGGTTCAAACCTGTGCTGTTCAAGGGTTAACTGTACATGATTCACAGTTGATAGTTATTTGAAAGTGCATTTTTTTTATAGTTATTAGTTATTCAAAAGGATATAAAACACATACACGTACATACGTATACATATGGAAATACATATCCCTTCACGGGTCACAGCCTCGTGTGTGGGAAAGGGGCTTGTGTAACTCAGGGAAGCTATGAGCCATGCCATGCAGGGCCACCCAAGACAGACGGGCAACCTGATGCCAAGAGTCGACTCATCAGAAAAGACCCTGATGCTGGGAAAGACTGAGGGCGGGAGGAGAAGGGGGCGACAGAGATGAGATGGTTGGATGGCATCACAGACTCGATGGACATGGGTTTGAGCAAGCGCCAGGAGACGGTGCAGGACAGAGGACCCTGGAAGTCTACCAGGTCACAAAGACTCAGACGCAACTTGGAACAACAGCAGAGAGATGTATACGTATGATGTGCATCTGTGAGTAACGTCAAACCCACAGTTCCAAGCATATCACACTTTAAACCGAGGCTTCTTCAGGGGGCTTCCTTGGTGCTCCAGTGGTGACAACTCTACCCTGCCAATGCAGGGAGTGTGGGTTCCTTCCCTGGTTGGGGAACTAGGATCCCACATGCAGCGTGGCCAAAAGTAAATAAAATGAGGCTTTTTAGTATTACATATAGCTGATCCACTTTGCTGTATGTCGGAAACTAACACCACCTTGACAAGCAACTATATGTACTCCAACAAAAACTAATTTAACAAAGAAAAAGAAAATGAGGCTTTTAAAACTTTGTTTATCTTTGTTTTCATGAGGCTTTTAAAGTGGACTGATGTAAAAGGAAATAGGAAGTAAATAACAGTACCTATGGCACACAGAAAGCATCACTACAAACAAAGCTAGTGGAGGTGATGGAATTCCAGTTGAGCTCTTTCAGATCCTGAAAGATGATGCTGTGAAAGTGCCGCACTCAATATGCCAGCAAATTTGGAAAACTCAGCAGCGGCCACAAGACTGGAAAAGGTCAGTTTTCATTCCAGTCCCAAAGAATGCTCAAACTACCGCACAATTGCACTCATCTCACATGCTAGTAAAGCAATGCTCAAAATTCTCCAAGCCAGGCTTCAGCAATANGGGAGTTGGTGATGGACAGGGAGGCCTGGCGTGCTGCGATTCATGGGGTCGTGAAGAGTTGGACACGACTGAGCGACTGCACTGCACTGAACTGATGGCACAGAGAAGCGTGAAGTCATGCAGGTGCACTGCCAGGGAGAGGTCTGGGAAACACTGGGGAAGCGGATGATTGTTTCTGGCTCCACTAGCTGTGCGGCTGAAACTCTGAGGCTCTGTTATCCCATCTGTGAAATGGGTTCAGGGGTTGGAGAGGAGGGCTGTATGGACTGCTGCGCGCACACAATACTCACAGAAAGATCCCATCCTCTCTGTCTCCTGGGTCTGTGAGCCCTTCCTCGCCGTCACCCCTCCCCCCAGCCCCAAGACTCAGCACCCTGCAGCTGACACAGCCACAGCCCCAAACGCCCACAGGGCTGGGCTCTGGCTGGCTGTCTTGTCGGTAACAGGACCCCCACAGGAGACTCTTGGGTTAAAGGCCACGGGAAAGGGTTCCGGGGTCCGAGCTGAGGCTGAACACTCACTCTGCTCCTTATTTATTCACTGTGTGACCCGGGGCAAATTACTTACCGTCTCTGAGCTTCAGCATTCTCCTCTTTGTTTTTAACATCTATTTTGTGCTTGTGTGATCAGTCATGTGCAACTCTTTGCGACCCCGTGGACTATATATAGCCCTCCAGGCTCCATTTTACCTGGCTGTGCCAGGTCTTAGCTGTGGTATGAGAGGTATTTAGCGGCAGCCTTAGCTGCAGTATTTGAGACCTAGTTCTCCGACCAGGGGTCGAACCCAGACTCCCTGCATTGGAAGCACGGAGTCCGAGCCCCTGGGCCACCAGGGAAGTTCCAGCTTGCTCTGCTACAAACACAGAGCTGTCGTGAGGGTCTCACAACATTGTGCCATCTCTCAAGACCTCACTAGCAGACAGGCAGTGCTGGGAGAGCGTTAGCTGCTGTTTTATCATTGTGGCATTTATGCAGCATATGCAGTTGTGTGTCATCAACTGAATCGCCTCTGCCTACCTTCTGAGTAACAGAGTCCTCTTTAGCTGTGATGCCCCTACGGGTGGGTGAGCCATCCACCAAAGCTGAGAAGAAAGAAAGGGGTGGTCAGGGCACCCCAAAGCCAATGCTAATAAGCGCCTTGATCATGAACTCAACATCTGTTAAACGGCATCACTGGTCCTCACGTCATTCCCCTGAAGCAAGAGGGATAAGGGTTGTCCACTCCCCTGTACAGACTTAGACGTAGAGATCCAGAGAGGCTAAGGAACTCGCCTAGGGTCACACAGAAAATGCTGGGAGAGCTGGGTGCAGAACAAAATAAGAATCCACACCTGGCGTCTGAAATCTGTATGCTGGCTGTCATTTCACTTTCCCACCAGCCTTGTGAGGTAGGGATTGTCGGTCCTACTTTATATACAGGGCAATGCAGATATTACTGGGCTTCCCGGGCAGCTCAGTGGTAAAGAATCTGCCTGACAATGCAGGAGATGTGGATTCGATCCCTGGGTCGGGAAGATCCCCTGGAGAAGGAAAGGGCAACCCACTCCAGGATTCTTGCCTGGGAAATCCCACGGACAGAGGAGCCTGGTGGGCTACAGTCCACGGGGTCCCAAAAGAGTGGGACGTGACACAGCGATTCAACAACAATATTCAGAAAGGTGAGTAACTGGCTGCAGCCAGCCAAGCAGCACAGAGCAGAACGGGAAGCCACACGGTCTCCCCCACTCACAGCGGGGACGCAGAGGCCCAGCCCGGGCCTGTGTTCTTGGGACCCTGTCAAAGGAAGCTTCAAGAAACAGAAAGCAGGTGCACTGGGCAGAGCAGCAGGTGTGGCAGCCCATAGGAGCCAGACGTCTGGAGGCTGAAGTCCTCTGAGTGAAAGAGAGCCCTGTTGCGCCCGCTTATCAGAGTGCTCATAAAGTTCTGAAACAAGGAGGGCTCACTCTGGCCACCGCTGGTGACCCCAAGGAACCAGGCTCCAACACACGCTCACGTCTGGGGACACCAGATGGCGACCGGACACCGCCCACAAAAGTAAGTTCAAGTGGATTAGAATCTAAACGCAAGAGCTAAAACTGTAAAACTCCTAGAAGAAAGCACAGACGGGAATCTTTGTGATCGTAGATGAGGCGATGGTTTCTTAAACATGACACCAAACCACAGATGTCAAGAGAAAAGATAGCTTGGACTTCACCAGTATTAAAACCTTTCATGCTCCAGACCAAACTTACGGTTACCATAAACCAGATTTAAGGTTACCAACGGGGAATGGGGGAGCGGGGAGAGGGAGAAATTAAGAGTGTGGGATTAGCAGCTACAACCTATTGTCTACAAAACAGAGAAACAATGAGGACCTACTGTATAGCACAGGGAACTATACATTGAATATCCTGTAATAAGCCATCATGGAAAAAAATATGAAAAATAATTATATATACACGTGTGTGTATGTATTAACAGATAAAACTGCATCATTTTGCTGTACACCAGAAAGGAACAAAGCACCATAAATCAACTCTACTCCAGTTAAACAAAAAAAAGTTCTGTGCTCCGAAGAACACTATAAAGAATGTGAAAAGAGGGCTTCTCTGGTGAGTCAGGGGTAAAGAATCGGCCTGCCAACGCAGAAGCCATGCATTCGATCCCTGGGTGTGGAAGATCCCACCTGTGAGGAGCAGGGAGGCCAGTGTGCGCGGGGACTGTGGAGACTTTGCTCCGAAGCCCAGGAGCCGCAGCCACTGAGCCCACACCCCCCAGAGCCCGTGCTCTGCCCCATCCCTGAAGTGAGAAGCTCCTATATCTGATAAGGGCCTTGTACCTATAATACAAGGAACTCTTATAACTCAGGAATAAAATATAACCCACTTCAAAAACGGGGAACGGATCTAAATAGATGTCTCCAAGAAAAGATACATTAGTGGCCGAGAAGTACATGAAAAAGATGCTCAACCGTCATTAGCCGCTGCTGCTGTTAAGTCGCTTCAGTCGAGTCCGACCCTGTGCGACCCCATAGACGGCAGCCCACCAGGCTCGCCCGACCCTGGGATTCTCCAGGCAAGAACACTGGAGTGGACTGCCATTGCCTTCTCCGTAGCCGCTAGGGAAATGCACATCGAAACCACAGAAAGATAGCAATGTCCACAATAAAACAGATGAGAAGTAACAAACACCGTCTAGGATATGCAGAAGCCGGAACTCGTGCACTGCTGGTAGGAATGGAAAATGGCAAACAGCTGGCAGTTCCCCAAATGTTAGAGTTACCCTACGGCCCAGCAATTCCATACAGAAGGAAAGCACATGTCCACCCAGGACTGGAGCATGAGTGTTCACAGGAGCATCACCATAATAGCCCCCAAATGGAAACAACCCAATGTCCAGCAACTGTTGAAGGGAAAAATAAAATGTGGTGGCAAAGGACTTGGAAAGGAAGTTGATACCCTTGCCAACACAAAAGAACCTTGAAAACATCATGCTAACAGGAACTAAAAAGTCTCTTGATGAAAGTGAAAGTGGAGAGTGAAAAAGTTGGCTTAAAGCTCAAAATTCAGAAAACAAAGATCATGGAACAAAGATCATGGCATCTGGTCCCATCACTTCATGGGAAATAGATGGGGAAACAGTGGAAACTGCCAGACTTTATTTTGGGGGGCTCCAAAATCACTGCAGATGACGATTACAGTCATGAAATTAAAAGACGCTTACTCCTTGGAGGGAAAGTTATGATCAACCTAGATAGCATATTCAAAACCAGAGACATTACTTTGCCGACTAAGGTCCGTCTAGTCAAGGCCATGGTTTTTCCAATGGTCATGTATGGATGTGAGAGTTGGACTGTGAAGAGGGCTGAGCGCTGAAGAATTGCTGCTTTTGAACTGTGGTGTTGGAGAAGACTCTTGAGAGTCCCTTGGACTGCAAGGAGATCCAACCAGTGCATTCTGAAGGAGATCAACCCTGGGATTTCTTTGGAAGGAATGATGCTAAAGCTGAAACTCCAGAGGTGACTCATTGGAAAAGACTCTGATGCTGGGAGGGATTGGGGGCAGGAGGAGAAGGGGACAACAGAGGATGAGATGGCTGGATGGCATCACCAACTCGATGGTCGTAAGTTTGAGTGAACTCCGGGAGTTGGCGATGGACAGGGAGGCCTGGCATGCTGCAGTTTGTGGGGTCACAAAGAGTCGGACACGACTGAGCGACTGAACTGAACTGAACTGAACCCTAACACAAGATCGCCTGTTATAAGATGCAATTTACATGCAGCGTTCAGAATAAGCAAGTGTGTGTCTGTCATAAGAAAACCTGTAACAGAAAGTAGATGTGGGGTTGCCTCGTGCTGGGGGCTGAAAGAAGAGGCAGGGAGGAGTGGGTACTGCTGTTGGGTCCAGGGTGACTTTAGGGGCAAAGAAAATGTTCTAAAAGTGGTTGTGGTGACGGTGGAACAATTGTGAGTAAACTGAAACCATTAACTTGTATCCTTTTTTTTCCGGCCGCGCCGAGTCCTCGTGGCTGCGCGCGGGCTTCCCCTGGGCACAGTGAGCAGGGGCTGCCCCAGGGGCCATGCGGGGCTTCTCTCTGAGCGGCTTCTCTTTGGGGAGCAGCAGCTCTAGAGCGTGCAGGCTTCGGCAGCTGCAGCCTGTGGGCCCACCTGCCCTGCGGCATGCGGGATCTTCCTGGACAGAGGATGGAACCTGTGTCCTCTGCATTGGTAGACGGGTTCTTAACCCCTGGACCACCCGGGAAGCCCCAACTTGTGTCCTTTCAATGGGTGAATTGTAAGCTATGAGACTTCTATCTTAATCAACATCTATCCATATTTTTGAAAAGCTGGATGACGGGCAGCAAACGGGAAGGAGTTTCGCAGGTGACGGAAATATTCTAAATATTGAATGTGGTGATGGCTCCTAACATGTGTAAATTTGTCCAACCTCGTCAGAATGTTTGATGTAAATTAATCTTCAATAAATTTGATTAAAAAAAAAAAACAGGTACAGAGGGCTGGAAGAAGCCACTGGACAGGCAGAAACAGGCATCAAGGCCAGGAGGCAACAAAGGACAGGTCTCCCCTGCCCTGTCTCCAGGGCAAACAGCTCAGCACAGACGTGGACTTCTGGCCTCCCCTGGCACACGGATGTCCCGGCCGTCTGCCTGATTCTTCCAGCCACCCTAGGATGCCCAGCACGCCACCCCAAGCCAGCACCTCCTGACCCCTCCTAGCCAGCTGCCAGCTTGAATCCCCACCTCCTCAGGCCCCCCATCAGGCTGTGCATGCCTACGCATCCTGCACCCAACCTGCCGCTTATGGATTAGTCGGGCAGGGGGTTGGAGCTGAGAGGGTGCAGAAAGCAAGGGAGCCCCAGCTCCACCCCCACGAAGGCAACGGTTTTCTCTCACAGCCAAGGCAGGCTGCAGGGACTAAGGTCAGGAGCTGCGAGAAGCCAGGAAGGACACTCACACGGATCACGTACTGTTCCCTCTCACTGCATAGACACTGCTCTTCTTCCACTTTGCAAACCAGGCGTCTAAAGCTCAATGGTTTAGCCTGTGTTTGTGCTCTCTACAGTCATGCCCGACTCTGTGTGACCCCACGGACTGTGGCCCGCCAGGCTCCTCTGTCCACGGGATTCTCCAGGCAAGAATACTGGAGTGGGCTGCCATTTCCTTCTTCAGTGCATGAAAGTGAAAAATGAAAGTTAAGGTGCTCAGTCATGCCCGACTCTTCGTGACCCCATGGACTGCAGCCCACAAGGCTCCTCTGTGCGTGGGATTCTCCAGGCAAGAATACTGGAGTGGGCTGCCATGCCCTCCTCCAGGGGATCCTCCCAACCAGGCATCAGACCCTCACCTCTATGTGTCCTGCATTGGCAGGCGGGCTCTTCACCACCAGTGCCACCCAGGAAGCGTGCAGCGCTTTAGAGACCCTGCCAATGTCAGCCAGCTCATGGGATTCTAACCCAAGCTGGCCCTCTTCCAAACCCAGTTCCTCGGCCAGGTGTTTGGAGGAAGAGGATAAGCACGCCAGGGCCAAACTCCATCCACATCCCTCCAGCTCCTTGGGCCTGTCAGCTCAGCACCCTCCTTCCCAGAAAAGAAAGATCCCCGTGTCGGACAGGAGGAGAAACTCAGCTCCCAGGTAGCAGGCAGGGCAACTCCTTTCTCCGGGCACTTGTAGACAGCCACGGTTCCCCAAGATTGCTAGAAAGTCATCCAGCCTTCAGGGCCCCTCATACAAAGCCCAGGGGACCAAAATGGGAAGCAGAGACCCCCATGAGCTGGGGCCCTAGAGGAAATGAGGCCACTAACTTTGTGTAAGAGGTGACTTGAGGCCTCCAAGGGCCTGGAAAAGGAGGCACACCAACCCCTCCCACCACCTTGACGACCAAATCCCGCTTGAAGACTCTCCTTTGCCTCCTTCAGCCTGACAAAAGCCCCAGCAAGAAAACCCTCACTCAGCTAGCAGCTGCAGCGCGTCTTGCCCTAGACCTGACTGCCGAAGGCTCCCACCCGGAACCTGGATGCCGGCAGGACGCTTGGGTTTCAGTGCAAATGGAATTCGGTTAGTGGGTTCTTCTCTAGAGAAAGTCTGGAGGAGACGTGGGGGTGCCCAAGCCCCTGCGGGCAGCTCGGCCTCCAGCCTCGGCCAGCGCCCCCTTACCCGTCTGCCGCCCCCACTGGTCCCTTCTCGGGGTACCTGAGCACATGCTGGAGTAGAAGCCCTCGTTCTTGAGCATGATCAGCAGGGAGCTCCAGCCCAGGAGCACGGCGGAGAAGAAGAGGTTCTCCAGCACCGCGGTGCACGCCATCCACCAGCGCCGCCGGTACGCCTGCTCCAGCGTGGGAGCCATCCTGGTGGCCAGCCTGCGGGGCACAGAGGACTGAGGCAAGCGCCCAGAGGACCCCGAGAGGCATCCTTTATCGTGGAGGCTCTAGAGATCCCCCTTGAGCCCGCCCGCTACGGGGGGACGTCCTTCACGGAGGCCCCCATCCGTCCTGGGCTTCCCAGCGGGTCCCGCTGGGCTGGCTCTGGGCGCACGGGCAGCGCCAAAGGCGCTGGGGTCCCCCCGCCCCCCGGGTCACTATGAGGGACCGGAAGGTCCTGTCCGCGCGCCACCGACTCCTGGCGCGCCTCCAGGATTCTCCACCGAGGCCCAGGCACGCGGCGCCCGGCTCCCGGCGCCCAAACCGGAGTCCCCAGAGGTCATCAAGGGGCAGGGCGCGCTCTGAAGCCGCCGCCGGCCGCCAGCCAGCCTCCAGCTCCAGGAAGGACCCCCCGAGGCGAGCAGGATGAGGACGGGGAAGTCCGATCGCAGCCCCGGGACACCCCCCTGCCTCCCTCCTTCTTCCCGGGGCCCCGGAGAGACCACTCCTCTCCCCCTGGCCGGGCTCCCGCGGGCCCTGCCCCTTCCCGCGCCGGGCGACCCAAGTGCCCGCGGGCTCTCGCTCCCGGCCGGCAGCTGCCACGTGGAAGGCGCCCCAGGC
>SJYV01034665.1:420358-433381 GCA_006410875.1 Neotragus pygmaeus | reverse complement strand
GGGAGCCCAGCGCTCGGCCCATGGCGGGCTTGATTAGTGAGCTGCTGGAGGAGCCTGCCCCAGCTCCCCAGGCCCGGTGGGAATGAAGCGTCCGCCTCTCCTGGGTGGAAACCGCGCTTCGACCCACACCCAGGAGCCGACAGCACGGTGCCGGTTGCGGGGAGCTCGTCCCGGGCCTCAAAGCCCTTCATTCCCTGCCTGCACCTGCCCCAGGCCCGTCTGGCTCGGCTCTTGGTCCAGCTGACTCAGCCCTGAGAGGATGCCCGCCAGGACCCTGGTGGCCGCTCCCGCTGGCACCCCGTGCAGTTGGGCAGCGGGGCCTGCCGGGACCCGGCTTCGGGGCCAGGGTGCCAGGTGCGTCCGGCAGGCCCGCGGCAGAGTCCCAGCTGAGCTGCTCGCTTTGGGCAAACCCCAAGCTGCTGTGAGTCTCCCGCTCGCCTTCTGCCGGGTGAACACGGAGGAGCGGAGTGAATGAGAGCATTCAGAAGGCATTCAGAAGCTCCCTGCTGGCCTAGTGGTTCAGATTCCGGGCTTTGACTGCCTGGGGCTGAGCCGGGTCAGTCCCTGTCAGGGAGCTGAGATCCTGTAAGCTGTGCAGTGCGGCCAAAAAAAAAAGAGGGGAGAGGGAAACTCTCGATAAGGCTCCCGGCACGTGGTGGCAAGGCCTCAACAGCGCTTAGATCCGATGGCTGGCCTCGGCGAGGCCAGAAGTAGCCCGTGGTCCCAAAGAGCAGCTGGGAAGTTAGAGAAACAGGAGTTGCTGCTAAGTTCCACGCAGTTGCTCAAGCACTCCTGCCTCAGGACGTTTGCTCCTGCTGTTTTCTGGAACCCCCTTCTTGCAAACATGTACCCGATTTACTTTCCTTTGAAAGTACTATTAAGAGAACTTTTCCTATTAAAAACCCCTTAGGGGAACTCCGGGCTTCCCTGGTGGCTCGGATGGTAAAGAATCTGCCTGCAGTGTGGGAGACCCGGGTTCGATCCCTGGCTCGGGAAGACCCCCTGGAGAAGGACATGGTCAGCCCCTGCAGGATTCTTGCCTGGAGAATCCCATGGATGGAGGAGCCTGGCCAGCTATAGCCCATGGGGTCCCAAAGAGTTGGACATGACTGAGCGACCTGTCTCTCTCTCTCTTTTCGGGGCACTCCCTGGCGGTCCAGTGGTTAGGACTCTGCACTCTCACTGCCGAGGGCCCAGGTTCAATTCCCAGTGAGGGAACTAAAATCCCAGAAGCTGTGAGGCACTGACAATAAATAAATAAATGCCATCACCAACATATTACCAAAGCAAACCCTCCTGAACACAAACGTGTCCTGTCCTTCCCTGCCTTATTTTTCTCTGTAGCATCTCTCATCCTCTGACGTACCATCAACTTATATTTGACAACTGCCTGTGTTCTGCCAGGAAAACGTTGATGAGAATGGAGGATTCTTATTCTGTTCAGTGTTGAACTCCCCGGAAGAACGCCTAGCACGTGGCGCCCCTCAGTGAATGCACAGAGCCTGACTGAGGCTGGAGAGTCGAGGCTCAAGCCCACACTCTAGCCAGGATCAGCGTTCTATGCTGTTCACTCTTCCTGGGGGGCCTGTCCTTCCAGGGGACAGACACAGGTGCACACAGACCGGTGGGTTACCGCGGAACCCCAGACCGGAGGGCCCCGCTCCCACGTGACGACACGTGGGGCAGTGAACACACGGGTTTTGGAATCAAGCCACGCTGAGTCTTGACTCTGCTGAGCCTCAGCTGTCTCATCTGTACAATGGGATAGTTGCGCCAGACGAAGTCCTAGCGCTGCCGCACACAGTCCTGTGGGCTTCATCCTTGGGGGGCTGCCCCACCCCGTCCCTTAGACCTCCACCTCTTTCCCTGCCGGCTCTCTGACCCCCACCTCTCACCCTTCCCTGTCTGCCCCTCAGGAAACTGGCCGACTGCGCCCAGCTGCTGGAGGTGGACGACATGGTGCGGCTGGCGGTGCCCGACTCCAAGTGCGTCTACACCTACATCCAGGAGCTGTACCGCAGCCTCGTGCAGAAGGGGCTGGTGAAGACCAAGAAGAAATGAGGGGCTGGCGGTGCTGGCCCAGAGGCCCCCTTCAGCTCCAGGGAGGCGGCGGGGCGGGGCAGGCGGCCCCAGCCTTAACTGCATTAAAGGCTCTTTTGTAAAATCCCGTCTGGCTCCCCGGGGCTCCCTCCCTACCCCTCTCTCACTCTGGGATATGCAGCCCCGGCCGCCTGCTTTCCTCACCTGAGGTGATTTTCTCCACAACCCTGACGGGCATCTGGGACAGGACAGTGCACTGGGTCTCATCGCCAAGCAGCTGTGCGTCCCTGGGCCAGTGAGCAAAGCTCTCTGAGCTTCAGTTCGCCATCTGAACGGGGATAATAGCAGCTCAAAATCCCGCAGGTGCTGTGAGGGTTAAATGGGATTTTGTAGGCAGTATCACCGGCCCAGTGGTCATGATTTTGAGCAAACTCTGGGAGACAGTGGGGGACTCAGCGTGGCTTGATTCTCCAGCCTGGCGTGCTGCAGTCCACGGGGTCAGAGAGAGTCAGACGCCACTTAGCAATCTAGCGACTAATGACAGCGAAGGACAGCAGGCCTGGCCTGGGGCCGCCACACAACGTTCTCTAAGCTGGTGATGCACAGGGAGGCCTGGCGTGCTGCTATGCGTGGGGTCACAGAGTCGGACATGACTGAGCGACTGAACTGGAGCAGTGGCCCAAAGCAACGCCATCCTCACGTTTCCAGCCACGGGTGGCACTTTCCCACATCTTTTTCCCTCTTTCCACACTTCTCCTACATTGGGGAATTCCAGGACAGGGAATGGAGAAGATTCTCTTGAACTCTCACTCAAACTAGGCTCGTGCGATTTCTTTGACTCTAAGATACTCCGTGTCCTGTCTCTGAAGAGCCAGTGGTTGGGGATTTCCCTGGCATCCAGGAGCTAAGAGCCCAGACTGCTACTGCAGGGGCATGCATGCAATCCCGTCAGGGGACTAACACCCTGCATGCTGTGTGGTGCGGCCAAAAAAAGAAAAAGCCCGTGGCTTTAGGAGCCCCTCCTTTGTGCCAAGGTAATCCCTGCACTCTGGCTGAGGTTTTGTTTGTTTTTCCACTGCTCACTAGAGATGAACCCTAGAGCTGAGTACACTGCCGCAGCCACTTAGTTATTTCTGTCGCGTCCGACTCTGTGCGGCCCGTGGACCGCAGCCCACCAGGCTCCTCTGTCCATGGGATTCTCTAGGCAAGGATACTGGAGTGGGTCACCATGCCCTCCTCCAGGGAGACCTCCTCCTGCCTTGCAGGCAGATTCTTTACCGCTGAGCCACCAGGGAAGCCCAGAGCTGACCCTAATTTCCTGCTAACAATCCTGTCTGGCTTTATCAGCCGTTGGGAGCATATGCGCTGATGAGAGCAGCTCAGGAAAAACAGGAATGAGAGCCGCCAGCTCGGCGCCGTGGCAGAGGTGCGGACTCCGCCCGGGTCAGCGGAGTGGATGTGGGCTGGAGGAGGCTAATCCCCTGGAGGGCTCGGTTAGCCTTGCTGCCTGCTGTATAAAACGGGGGCGTCACTCCTCTGGGTGCGTCGACGAGCCCTCCGGCTCAGGGTGGCCGGGTCCCTCACAGCCAGCTTTCCCCACAGCGCTTGGGGTCACACAAGGCTCCGTGCCCGGCGAGCCCTCCGTTGATGCGGAAGCAAGCATCCTTCATTCGACTGCAGCTAAACAAGCCTCCTCCTGATGAACCACTGGCCCCCCTCAGTGAACGCTCAGGGGTGGGCCCTTGTGTTTAACAGCTGAGCAAACTCACTTTCTCCATGGCTGCCCCTGGACTCAAGCTGGAAGGGAAACCCCTCCCGGCGTAAAGCCTGACGCTAGGAACCGGCCGCCGAACGGGGACAGCAGTGGTTTAAAAACCATGGAGCCGGGGCTCCCCTGGTGGCCCGGTGGTTAAGACTCCGCCTTGTAGTGCAAGAGACGCCAGTTCGATCCCTCATCGGGGAAGATTGCACAGCCCGCGGGGCAACCAAGCCCATGTGCGACAACTCCCGAGCTCACGAGGTGCAGCTACCGAGTCGGTGAGCCTGGAGTCCGTGCTCGGCAAGAGGGGCTCGGCAAGAGGGGCCGTGTGATGGGAAGCCTGGGGCGGAAGCCCAGGGCTGCAACGAGCGAGGAGCTCCCCCTTGCCGAGACTCCAGGAAACCCAGCAGCCAAAAACCGAAATACCTAAGTAAATCTTTAAAAACAAAACGAAAGACCGACAGCCAAATTTCTGGGGTGGAGAGGAGATTCTTCACTTTATGATTCATCAGTGGAAACGGAAAGGTTTTGGACCTAAATCCATACAGGTCTACGATGCAACCGCTCCATCCCCAGAGCACTTGGTTGTAAGAGTCCCTCCTCCCCCTGGTCCCCTCCTGGTATGCATCCCACCTGACCTGCTGCCCCCAAGCAGGGCTCCGTGGGGGGTGGGCATTCGGGTTGGCTGCTCATCTGGCCGGGAAGGTGGCCTGAGTCTCTAAGATGGACCAACCAGCGGGACCAGGAACCCCATCACGGAGCACTGGAGAGCTGGATTCTGGGTCTGCAAACCTAAATGCCTCTGGCTCTGGGGCAGAGAAAGGGGCTGAGGAAGGCACATCTGTGGCCAGTGGGTCCACACTCATAACAGCAGTCCTTCCCCATACACACACACACACGCACACACACACACACACACACCCTAATAAGGAAATCTTGGAAGACACGAGCAAGTACAAAATCGCAAAGAGGCTCTGGCCCCCCGTCCACGAGGGGCGTCCATCCGTCACACAGAAAGCAGGTGGGTCAGAAGCCGGGTTAGGAGGGCCGGTCCACTCCAAACTGGAGGGTGAACTCTTGGGCCATCCGGTCAAACAGCTCTGGGTCCTTCGTCAGCTGCTCCGCGAGCTCTAGCCGAACGGGCTCTCCTGGCTCCGGCTGATTCACCAGCACGTTGAGGGCCTCCAAGACTGGGGAGAGAAGTCAGAACAGGACATCAGGAGGGAGAGAAAAAACTGGGAAGGAAACGATGCTGCCCCCTCCCAGATCCTCCCGGAACCCACACCAACCCATGCCTTAGGACAGCCCCACTAGGATCTGCTCTCTACGAGCAAATCAGATGCCGCTCAGGGTCCCCGGTGACGGCGCCCAAAGCTCCCATGAGCAGTTATCTCCGTGGTTTCCAACCTGTGTTCCACGGTGTCACAGAAGCTGTTCACATGGTGTCACAAGCCCTGCCGCAGGGGTCGGTGAAATCAACGCAGTTTCTGGGCTCTGTTCCCTTTTCAGCCAGAGCCGCCCTGCTTCTGTTGCATCTGACTCTCTGAGACCCTGAGGACCGCAGGCCCCTCTGTCTTCCACTATCTCCGGGAGTTTGCTCAAATTCATGTCCATGGAGGCGGCAATAGGATTCAAAAATTTTTTTATTTGGGGAAATAAGGGTTCCGAGGCTCAAGACTGGAAACCACTCCTGCCCTGTGGCTCGAAACCTTTCACGGGTGACTTTGGGAACCGCGAAGGCAGTGCCCCCCGCTTGTGGCCCGAGGCATGCGCACAAGCGTGTGGCCCTGGGCTCGGGGCGCTCTGCAGAGCGCTGGCGCTCACCAAGGACCACGCCTCTGCCTCTGCCCAGCACTCGTTTCCAGGGTTAAGAACTCCCGAGCTGATCCAGAGGTGGGACGTTTTTAAAAAGCATTTATTTATTTATGTGGCCTCCCTGGGTCTTCACTGTGGATTTTAGTTGCAGCCTGTGGGATCTAGTCCCCTGGCCAGGGATCAGATCTAGGCCCCCTGCATTGGGAGTGTGGCGTCTTAGCCACTGGGCACCAGGGAAGCCCCCAGAAACAGGGCTGACCACATACTGATCACGTCCATGGCGAGGGCCACAGTGCCCGACATGCAGCTGCCAGCCGTGTGCGGCCATCTTGATTTAAGTTAATTGAAATTCATGACAACTGGGAATGCAGTTCACGGTCACAACAGCCACACTCCAGGTGCCTGAAAGCTTCATGGGGCCGGTGTCTGCGGCATTGGACGGGGCCGCTACGGACCGACTCCATCCCTGAGGAAGGTTCTGCTGAGCCGCGTGGTTCAGAGCCGGCCAAGGGAGGCCTCGAGTCCCAGCTCTGCCGTCTGCCAGCCCAGGTAAGAGCTCAGCTCTCAAAAGCCGTGTCCTGATGGGCCGATGAGAGCACTATTTCAAGGCGCTTCTAGGGGGACTGAATGAGGCTGGTGTGTTAAAAATAGCTGGTTGCCCTGGGTTAGAAAGTTCAGGTTCTCAGTGGTGCAGGGACGTATGTGAGACCAAGTCCTCAAGGGCTACCCAGCTCCATTTTTGTATTCCTGAATTATGATTAATCCAGTATAAATCCAATTTGTCACCCATAGATGTATACCAAAAATACCATGTGGAAAAAAAAGTGAATTTTTATGCTGGAGAGGGTGGGTGGAAGAGAAAACCCTCCTACTTTGTTGGTGGGATGTGTAAATTGGTGAAGCCACTGTGGAAACCAGTATGAGGGTCCTTACAAAACTAAAAGTAGAGGTGCCGAACGATCCAGCAATCGCACCCCTGAGCACATACCCGGAGAAAACGCTAATTCAAAAAGCTACGCACACCCCACCGTCCGCAGCAGCACTACTTACAAGACAAGACATGAGTGCAACCTAAGTGGCCATCGACAGTCAGGTGGATAAAGAAGACGCGGTGGGCACGCACAGGGAGATAGTACTCAGCCACAAACCAGTGACAGGATGCCATCTGCAGCAACGCACGGATGGGCCTGGAGATCTCCGTGTCAAGTGAAGGAAGTCAGGCAGAGAAGGACAAGTACCATGTGACATCCCTTACACGTGGACTCGTAAAAAGATGCAAGTGAACTCATTCACAAAGCAGGAACAGACTCACAGAGCTAGCTAGGGGAAGCAGGAGAGGAGGGCGACTCCGGGAGTTTGAGGTGAGCAGATGCAAACTGCCTTATATAAAGACAATCAGCAAGGCCCTGCTGTGTAGCCCAGGAAACTACTCAGTACCTGTGATAGACGCAGGGGGAAAGAGTATCGAAAGAATACATATACATATGGATGCCCGGATCCCTTTGCTGTGCACCATAAACTAACATGACACTGTGAATGAACCTTAAGAGTAAAGTGAAGTCGCTCAGTCGTGTCTGACTCTTTGCGACCCTGTGGACGATATAGCCTGCCAGGCTCCTCTGTCCGTGGGTTTTCCAGGCAAGAATACAGGAGTGGGTGGCCATTTCCTTCCCTCAAAATGAACCATCAGTTCAGTTCAGGTCAGTCGCTCAGTTGTGTCCGACTCTTTGCGACCCCATGAATTGCAGCACGCCAGGCCTCCCTGTCCATCACCAACTCCCGGAGTTCACTCAGACTCATACTTCAGTTAAAAAAAAAAAGTGAACGAAAAAGATACCGTGTGAAGCTTTTAGCGCCGTGTCAGAGTGCCTACTGAAGCGATGTACGTCATCATTAGGCCCGCCCCTTCAGCTGTGCTTACCGCATTGGACCTTGCTTCCATCACCATCACATCCACAGCTGGGGACTGTTTCTGCTTTGGCTCTGTCCCTTCATTCTTTCTGGAGTTATTTCCCCACTGATCTCCAGTTAAATTCTGGGCACCTACCCACCTGGGACGTTCCTCTTTCAGTGCCCTATCTTTTTGCCTTTTCATACTGTTCATGGGGTTCTCAAGGCAAGAATACCGAAGTGGTTTGCCATTTCCTTCTCCAGTGGACCACACTCTATCAGACCTCTCCACGATGACACGCCCGTCTTGGGTGGCCTCACACAGCATGGCTTAGTTTCACTGAGTTAGACAAGGGAATTCAGCGAATTCAGTCACTCAGTCATGTCCGACTCTGCAACCCCATGGACTGTAGCCCGCCAGGCTCCTCCATCCATGGAATTTTCCAAGCAAGGATAGTGGAGTGGGTGGCTATTCCCTTCTCCAGGGGATCTTCCTGACGCAGCAATCAAACCCGGGTCTCCTGCACTGCAGGCAGATTCTTTACTGTCTGAGCCCCAAGGAAGCCCTAGTGGTTTCTTGCCTGGGAAACTCCACAGACAGAGGGGCCTGGGGGCTACAGTCCCTGGGGTCACAAAGTCCGACGTGACTTAGTAAACAGGAGCGACCGCACAGAAGTGGTCCCGTGATCCCCCCCACCCCGATTCAGCCCAGGCCCCCGTCCAGCCGGGACCCAGCCCCACCTTGGCAGGTCTTGGTGCTGGCTTTCCAGTTCTTCTTGCTGATGATGGGCAGGCACACCCTCCCGTCCCTGTCCACGTTGGGGTGGTAGATCCTGGTGGTGAATTTCACCGTGGGGGGCTGGAACGGGTACTCCCTGGGGAAGCTGATGCACAGCCTGAAGGCCTTGAGGTTGTAGGGTGGCCTCTCCTGTGTGAGAAAAGGGGTCATGCTCTGGGCAGGGGCACAGCTGCCCTCCTCCCCCCAGGACCTGGGCCTGGTTTCACCCCTCCCCGCCCCGCCCCAGCGTCGCAGGCTTCCTCTGCTCCACTCCGAGCAAGGACGGTGAATGCAGACGCAGACGGCACGTGCCTTTACTTAGCACCTGGGCTGTGGGTCACAGCGCCCTGGCCTGGTGCCCGCACGAGTCAGATCCTGGCTTCTGCTGTGCGCCCGAGGGCCAGCTGCCTCCCACCCCTAAGCCTCAGTTTCCTCCCTTGAAAAATGGGTGCAGTTTGACTGGAGGCATCCTCAGGATAGCTTAGCTTCTTTTCATTATATCGGTAATTAACGTCTTTCCAGTTTTATTGAAAAATAACGGATACACATCACTAAGCTAAAGGCGTCGAGCTTGATGGTTAGATTCCCATCTGCTGTGAAAGAATTACCACAACAGGTTCAGCTGACACCCATCTTCTCATATTAAAAAAATGAAGAGAAAGAATAAGGGGGAAAAAATGTCTCCTGTCATGAGAGCTTTTAGGATTTACTTTCTTGACCATTTTTCTAGGACTTGTCTGGTGGCTCAGTGGTTAGGAATCCACCTGCAGACATGGGTTCGATCCCTGGTCCAGAAAGATTCCGTATGTCCTAGAGCAACTAAGATGTGTNTCTCCTGTCATGAGAGCTTTTAGGATTTACTTTCTTGACCATTTTTCTAGGACTTGTCTGGTGGCTCAGTGGTTAGGAATCCACCTGCAGACATGGGTTCGATCCCTGGTCCAGAAAGATTCCGTATGTCCTAGAGCAACTAAGCCCGTGAAAGTGAATTTGCTCAGTCATGTCTGACTGTGTGATCCCATGGCCTGTAGCCCACCAGGCTCCTCCATCCATGGGATTTCCGGGGCAAGTATACTGGAGTGGGTTGCCATGTCCTTCTCCAGAGGATCTTCCCGACCCAGGGATCGAACCTGGGTCTCCCGAACTGCAGGCAGAGGCTCTACCGTCTGAGCCACCAGGGAGGCCAACGAAGCCGGGCGCCACAAGTACTGAGTCTGTGCTCCAGGGCCCAGGCGCTGCACATACGGAAGCCCCCTCGCCCGAGCGCCGTGCTCCACGAGAGCAGCCGCTGCAGCGAGCAGCCTGGACGCTGCGCTGGAGAGTAGCCTCCGCTCCCTGCAGCTGGGAAGAAGGCTTTGCAGCGACGGAGACCCAGCAGAGAAGAAAAAGGTTAAGACAGTACATACTATTACGGGCATTCTACCGTCTTAAAATAACAGTTCGGAACTGGCGTGCCTAAGCGTTGCCAGGAGCCAGCAGAAGGACCTCTGCTGCTGCTGCTGCTAAGTCGCTTCAGTCGTGTCCGACTCTGTGCGACCCCAGAGACGGCAGCCCACCAGGCTCCCCCGCCCCTGGGATTCTCCAGGCAAGAACACTGGAGTGGGTTGCCATTTCCTCCTCCAATGCATGGAAGTGAAAAGTGAAAGTGAAGTCACTCAGTCACTTCCAACTCTTAGCGACCCCAAGGACCGCAGCCTTCCAGGCTCCTCCGTCCATTGGATCTTTAGCAACTGGAAGGCTCCCCTGCGCCCGTTCTGCGCTGCCTGCTGCTCGGGGCTTGGCACGCATCCGCCCACGCAGCAGGGTGTGGGGGCGACTCGACTTCGGGCCTCGTGGCTGGAGGCTGAGCCGCGGCTCTGTCAACCCCATGCCGGTGCGACCTTAGGCGAGCAGCCGAACATCTCTGTGCTCTCCTTACAGAGAGTCGCAGCCTCCTCCACAGGGCTTACGCGACAAATCAGTCAGTTCACTTTTCTTCTAAGGTAGTGAAGAGCGCGCCAGCCTTTTTTTTTTTTTTTAACTATTTATGTATTTGGCTGCACTGAGTCTTAGTTGCAACATGTGGAATCTAGTTACCTGACCAGGGATGGAACCCAGGTGCCCTGCGCTGGGAGCACAGAGTCTTAGCCACCGGGCCCCCAGGGAAGTCCTGCGCTAATGCCGTCAGGGAGCTAGAATATGGCCAGGCACACGGCAAGCACTCCATATGTGTCAGCTATTAGGGTAAGTATTTTGAGAACTAATAGTGTTAGCATCAGGATTTCCAGATGAAACAAGTTCAGGCCACACAAGTAACCTGCCCAGGGTCACAGCAACAGTGCCCGGATGGGGACTCAGCACGGTCGACTGGACTGTTCCACCCGGGAGCAGAAATCCACACCCCTAGTGGGGGTTCCCCGGGGCTCGGATGACCCCAGCACAGCACACAGGGGCCTCCAGGCTGCTGCGGAAGCTCCAAACCCTTTCAGAACCTTCGTGGCAGAGAAGGCAGGAGAACGGCTCTCAGGAGGACACACGCGGGACTTCCCCGGTGGCCCGGGGGCTAAGACGCCGTGCTCCCAATGCAGGGGGCCCGTGTTCGATCCCTGGTCAGGGAGCCGAACCCCACAGGCCGCAACTAAGATCCAGCGCAGCCAAATAAATAAACGTTTTGAAGAAAGAATGACATACGCGAGTTCAGAGTCAAGGTTTTAAGAAATTTCCTCTTCCTGAGCAGAAGGCAGAAAGGAAGCTGTGGTAGTCACGGGTGTGTCTGAGCAAGTGCTGGGCAGATAAAGAGCATGTGCTCTCGATAACGTGCAGAGGCTGGAGCTGGGACACAGACACGAGACCTGGGGTGAGGCCTCAGCACAGGCGGGGCTCTAGGGCGCTCGGGCTTCAGCAGTTGTGGTGGGTGGGCTCCAGCATCGTGGACCCAGGCTCTGGACCACAGGCTCAGCAGAGCGGCACTCGGGCTTGGTTGCTCTGGGTGTGTGGGATCTTCCCGGGTTGGGGATTTAACCCATGTCTCCTGCACTGGCAGGCGGATTCTTTACCACTAAGTCAACAAGGAAGCCTTTTGTTGTTGTTGTTTTTGATGTTCTTTGTCTGCTGAAGCTTCCATGATGGGCTCGGTAGCTACTGGCTTGAAGAAGGGGCCTCCGACTAAGTCCAAAAGCCTTTTAGCCTCTTCATCAGTTGGCCTGGACCTCAGAAGCAATCAATGTAGAGAGAGACACCCCCCTCTGCCAATGATCATCTCCAGTGAAAAAAGGATTCTATGGCTTCCCTGATGGGCTAGTGGCTGGGACTCCACCTGCCAGGCAGGGCGCACGGGGTCATCGTGGCCCGGGAAGATCCCACAGGCCGTGGGGCAGCTAAGGCGGTGTGCCGGTTACTGAGCCCGCGCTCCGAAACGAGAGAAGCCACCCCAGTGACAAGCCTCGGCCCCCAACTAGAGACTGGGCCCCAGTGGCCGCAACTAGAGAACCCGCGTGCAGCAACGGGGTCCCGGTGCAGCCAAAACTAAGAAGCAAGGACTCTCAGGCAGGCACGTCCTCGCCCAGCCTAGCCCTCCCTGCCCCGGCCCCGGCCCTTAGTGGGCCAGTCCAGGCGGGGCCCCGCGGACACTCACAGGCAGCAGAAGCGCGTGCCACACCAGCACGTTGTCCTCCTCGCTGCACAGATTCCGCAGGTACTTGGGAAGCTCCTTCTGCAGGTCTTCCAGCTCCTGCAGGGGCACAAAGCGGGCAGCTGGCCGAGTCTCCCCTCCTCCGGCACCCTCCCCCCGCCCCCACAGCAGACCGTCTCAGCTCCAAGCAGGACAGAAGCCGGCATTCACTGCGCACTCGGGGTGCCCGGCCCGGGGCTCAGGGCCTGAAGTGAATCGCCGGGTGTTTAGCTTCACTCCAGCTCTGTAGGCACCAGGTAGAGGATGAAGTGAATCACCAGGTCTAGATATTATAAGCTGGGAGTAAACCTCCTGGGGCTTCCCTGGTGGCTCAGTGGTAAAGAATCAGCCTTGGAATGCAAGGGACACCAGTTCGATCCCTGGGTGGGAAAGGTCCTCTGGAGAAAGAGGTGGCAACTCGCCCCACTATTCTTGCCTGGAGAATGCCATGGACAGAGGCGCCCGGCAGGATACAGTCCACGGGGTTGCAAAGAGTCAGGCACGACTGAGCGACTAAATAACGCAGCTCTCTAAGGAGCCTTTTCTCCAGAAACCAAGGTGCTGGACCTCTGCCCTCCGGCTCTCTTCCCAGGGAGCCGCGACGCCCTGCCTCCCTCGAGCCACGGCGAGCAGGACGGCGGGGCCCTCACGCGCTCGGGCAGAGCGGGGGCGGCAGAGGCTGCCCCAGAGCAGGCCCAGGAGGGGGCACCGCTCGGGCAGGCCGCACCGGGGAACGCCGCAGGCGAGCAGGGGCCGGAGGACAAGCGACCGCTGCCTCCCCAGGAAGGCGGCCGTCCCGAGCACCACTGAGCTCTCCCCACGGCGCCTTCCACGGACACGCCGCTCGGCACGGGCCCACCCTCGAGAGCGCCACTGGAGTGGCGGAAGGAGGATGCGGTGATCCTGTGAAGCGAGCATGGACACACAGTAGCAGCGGAAAGGAAAGGGTGGCCGCTGAGTCAGCAAAGACGCCGGGATGCTTGGCCTCCGGAAGAGACGCGTCCAATCCCGGGCCTGTGACAGGCTTGACTGCTCAGAGCTTTTGTGTCATTGAGTTTTATTAAAGCATAAAGAGATAGAGAAAGCTTCTGC
>SJYV01034665.1:374148-404700 GCA_006410875.1 Neotragus pygmaeus | reverse complement strand
GAGGGGAGGGTGGGGGAAGGGTGGAGGGGAGGGGAGGGGAGGGGGGGGGAGGGGGGGGGGGGGGGAGGGGGAGGGGGGGAGGGTGGAGCCCGCTGGGGTCTGGAGCACCCAGCCTCAACCAGAGCCCTTTGGTGCTGTGGGCTTCAGCCCTGACGATGTTTGAAACCTCAGTTCTGCTGAGGTTAAAAATTACAGGTTTAGTGTGATACACTTTTAAATTGGGGGAAAAAAATTCTGTCTTTTTAACTATAAAAGCAATACCCATTCATTGTTTAAAAAACAAACAAACACTGAGAAAATATTGGACTTCCCTAGCCATCCAGTTGTTGGAACTCCATGCTTCCACTGCAGGCAGCTCGGGTTCAATCCCTGATCCGGGAACCAAGAGTCTGTGTGCTGCTCTGCGTGACAAGAAAAAAAGGGAAAATATAGGGAAGAAAAAAGAAGGAGAGAAAGAAAACTCATCTACCACATCACTACCTTTAAAAAAAAGAAAAAAAGCTTTTTTTAGAGGTGGGAAAATTATGACTCAGAGGGGTTCAAGAAACATTGCTTTTTTTTACTCATTTGCTATAAATCGAATTTATCCTCTGTCTTGCTAGGTTGGCAGAAAATACAGCTGCAGTCAATATTACGTATTTAGTTCAGGGAAATTTTTTGTTTCAAACACTTTTTCCTCTAGTGGGCCTGGGTTTTGGAGAGCAAAATCCAGGAAGTCCTGTTACAACCTTCCACTGAGACTAGAAAGCGGTCGGAATGAAGCAAAGAAAAGAAGGAAAATACAGGCGAGTGGAAGCTGAGATCTCAAAGAGCTCCCGTGCCGAGCCGCGGCCGCGTGGCAGTAGAGGCCCTGGCCGNATACTCACAGAAATATCTCCTACAAATACACGTTAAAAAATACACAAAAGAAGTAAGAGAGGTAATCGCAAAATAGGTAAACACATGTTTATTAATCAAGCTGCAGGGGTGTTTCTAAATCATAGCAATTAGATTTTTCTAAGAAAATGCCTATTAGAATATTTGTTTGCTTTTACAGTTACAGATTTACTCTGTACTTTGCTTTGAAAAATAATAGTATTTTGTCAGTTTAGAGTTGAAAGTCATAAAGACTTGGGTTCAAATTCTGGTTTGCCATTTCTTAACTCTGGTACAAGCAGAAACAGCTTAATGCTACTGGGGTCTGATTCCCTTATCCATAAAGCAGGCAAAACATTAATAACCTATTGGGGTTATTTTAAAAATAGAGATCTCACATTAAATGATTGGCACTCCAATAGGCATATATATCCTATTAATATGTACTGAGCTTCCCAGATGGTGCCAGTGGTAAAGAACCTGCCTGGTGAATCCCATGGACGGAGGAGCCTGGCAGGCTATACAGTCCATACGGTGGCACAGAGTTGAACATGACTGAAGCTACTTAGCATGCATGCATGCAATATGTACACTGGTTGTAGAGTTCAACTAAAAAGTTATGACAAATCAAATCTATCACAGATCATCAGATCACTGTGATGTGAAAACAGAGGGTTCTTTGCCACAGGCTTCATTATTAATAGCCATTATGAGATTGTAAAGTTACATTTATATACAGATATTCCTCAAAATATCTTTCAAAAATGCATCCTCCATTTTTTATCTTGATTGAATTCTGGTAAAATTTATCTCATGCTACAATGAACAGAGAGATCTACCTGGGAAAAAATGATATAAGAGTTTCCAAGTACTCTGAGTACAGAGAAGGCACTGGCACCTCACTCCAGTACTCTTGCCTGAAGAATCCCATGGCCGGAAGAGCCTGGTAGGCTGCAATCCATGGGGTTGCTAAGAGTCAGACATGATTGAGCGACTTCACTTTCACTTTTCATTTTCATGCACTGGAGAAGGCAATGGCAACCCATTCCAGTGTTCTTGCCTGGAGAATCCCAGGGACAGGGGAGCCTGGTGGCTGCCGTCTACAGGGTCGCAGAGTCGGACACAACTGAAGTGACTTAGCAGCAGCAGCAAGTACTCTGAACACTAAGTCTCCTACAGAGAGTAGCACATTCAGTGGTTTTGGAGGACTTGTGTTAACTCAGATTTGCAGATGGTAAAACTGGCATTCCAGTCAAGCTCGAGCCGATAAGATTACTTCTTCTTTTATCACCAACGAGATTGCTTCTTCTTTTATCACCAATAACCCAAGTTTCCGCTATTATTGGATATACTGGGTGGACATGCATCTATTCAGATTTTTAATATAAAATAAAATACTTTATATGTAGAAGCTTTTATTTGGAGACACCCCCCCCCCTTTTTGTTTGTTCAGTCACTAAGTCATGTCCAACTCTTTGTGAACCCACGGACTGTAGTACACCAGGCCCCCCCTGCTCCCCTCTCTAGCCAAGTGGAAGATAGCCTTTGAGAAAGGCAGAACAAGCTCGAGGCCCTTTCACACCAAATCCTCTACCATCAAAGTGCCCATGATGAACAGCAAGAAGTACCCTGTGGCATCTTTCATGGACGCGACGCTGAAGGCCCGGGTGAGTTCCTGACCCGCCCCACTCCTGTCTCCGAGCCTCCTGCGCGTCCTGACTTCCTTTCTGCTCTGGCCGCATTGGTGTGGGGCGCACCCTTCCACTGAAAACCCATCTTTTCTGCTGCTCCCATCTCTGTTTCCACCCTGTCTTTCCTCCCTCTCCCCCTCTCCAGCCTGGGCCAAGGGAGGCATTATC
Organism: Neotragus pygmaeus; assembly: GCA_006410875.1. Lineage (NCBI taxonomy): Eukaryota > Metazoa > Chordata > Mammalia > Artiodactyla > Bovidae > Neotragus > Neotragus pygmaeus. The sequence goes on along the minus strand of SJYV01034665.1, from coordinate 401,986 downwards.
GATTTGAGGCTGGAAAGCAAGATGCTAACGTTTCCTCCTGTGTCTCTGCTGCGTCAAATGGCAAAAAGCGAGTCTGTTCTGTGTCTTGGTTACTCTTGCGAGTCAACCCAATAGACGCTGCCTGCTCAGGAACTCCTCTGAGTGTGTCTCGGTGGACACATGCATCTGTGTACCTATGTGTGCACATGTCTGGGTATATCCATGTGTTCATGTATGCAGTGAGTGCATGTGTGCGCATGTGTTAAATGGCTCAAGTTCCTTGGCAGAAATTGGACAGTATGAATTCAGTGGATGGAGAGAGAAGGAAGGGAGACCAGATGTTTTCTGGGTTTTCTCCCATATGTTCTTTCCTCCTTTCTTAAACTTTTTATTTTGTGTTGGTGTACAGCCAGTTAGGGCTTCCTGGGTGGTTCAGTGGTAAAGAATCTGCCTGCCAATCCTGGAGATGTGGGAGATGTGGGTTTGATCCCTGGGTCGGGAAGATCCCCTGGAAAGGAAAATGGCAACCCACTCCAGTATTCTTGCCTGGAAAATTCCATAGACATAGGAGCCTGGTGGGCCACAGTCCATGAGGTCACAAAGAGTCGGACAGGACTGAGCACACTCGCACACACTCACAGCCGCTTAACAAACACGCTGTGATGGTTCCAGGTGAACAGCGAAGGGACTCAGCCCTCCATGTACATGGACCCACACTCCCCCAAACCCCTCCCATCCAGGCTGCCACATCCCACTGAACAGAGTTCCACGTGCTGTACAGCAGGTGGCTGTTGGTTTCCCACTTTAAATACAGCACCGTGCACATGAGTGATCAGATATTTGCCTTGTTAGGGTAGCAGCGCACAGACCTACGAGACAGGAAACAGCAGGGCATGCCCAGTGGCGTGGGCTCAGGCTGAGAACTACGGGACCTGAGCTGGAACCCACCAGGGCTGTTTCCACCCTGGAAGCTTGCCTGCCCTTTCCCTCTGCTGGACCTTCTGCAGGCAGATCGCCACATAACTTGTTCCTCTGGCTCATCCGGTGTCAGCTAAAAGGTCATCTAGGTGGAGGAGACTTCCCCGCTTGAAGTCGCCTCCTCCTCACCCTGCAACAGCGTCTTGTTCTGTTACTAATGTATCCACGGTACTGTGTTGTCTTCCTATTGTTCAGCTGCTGAGTCGTGCCCAGCTCTTTGTGACCCCCTGACTTCAGCACGCCAACCTTCCATGTCCTTCACTGTCTCCCAGAGTTTGCTCGAACTCATGTCCATTGAGTTGGTGATGCCATCGAACCATCTCGTCCTCTGTCGCCCCCTTCTCCTTCTGCCCTCAGTCTTCCCCAGCAGTCTGCCCTTTGCATCAGGTGGCCAAAATATTGGAGCTTCAGCTTTAGCATCAGTCTTCCCAATGAATATTGAGGGTTGATCTCCTTTAGGATGGACTGGTTGGATCTCCTTGCTGTCAGGAGGACTCTCAAGAGTCTTCCCCAGCACCACAGTTCAAAAGCATGGTACTTACCACTATCTGAATTACGTTGTCTATTTGCCTGTTTAATTGCAGTGTTGTCTACCTCTCTGAGATATTGTGATCAGAGACTTTCTCTCTCTTTTCCCTACAATATCTGAGGGCCCAGAGCAATGCCACACGTAATACGTGCTCACTATGTTTGCTGAATAAATGAACGAATTTGATGGAAGATGCTAAAGGGAGCAGCTCACTCAGAATGAGTGGCTGGAAGATGTCGCAGGAGCGGTTACTTCTGACCGCTCTTAAGCATCCATGCCCTTTTCCACCTCTCCATCCATCCATCCCTACCCAATGGCTTTCAGTATTCCCAACTGTTTAACAGATCCAGAATACATGTGCAAGGCACAAAGTGTGAGGATGCCTGGCAGGCTTGGGGCATCGCTCTAACTCAGAGTATTTGGGGGGAGAGTATCGCTGTGAGGGATTTTTAATGACAAAGGAGGAGGGTTTTATGCAACCCCCCTCCCACTCTTTGGGGTTGGCCAGGTGACTCAGAGGATAAAGAATCCACCTGCAATGCAAGAGGCCTGGGTTCGATCCCTGGATTCAGAAGATCCCCTGGAGAAGGAAATGGCAGTCCACTCCAGTGTTCTTGCCTGGAGAATCCCATGGACAGAGGAGCCTGGCAGGGTGCAGTCCATGGGGTAGCAAACAGTCAGAGACGACTGAGTGACTAACGCTTTCACTTTCCCTTTCCCCACTCTTTACAGTTCCATGGATTTTAAACAAATACTTTATTTGATAAAGTCCTTGGTGGCTCAGCTGGCAAAGAATCCACCTGCAATATGGGAGACCTGGGTTCGATCCTTGAGTTAGGAAGATCCCCTGGAGAAGGGAACAGCTGCCCACTCCAGTATTCTGGCCTGGAGAATCCCATGGACTGTATAGAGTCCATAGAGAAGAGTATAGAGTCTTGGAGAAGACTCTTGAGAGTCCCTTGGACTGCAAAGAGATCAAACCAGTTAATCCTAAAGGAAATCAGTCCTGAATATTCATTGGAAGGACTGATGCTGAAACTAAAACGCCAATTCTTTGGCCACCTGATGTGAAGAACTGACTCACTGAAAAGGACCCTGATGCTGGGAAAGAGTGAAGGCAAGAGGAGAAGGGGACGACAGAGGATGAGATGGTTGGATGGCATCACCGACTCAGTGAACGTGAGTTTGAGCAAGCTCCAGGAGTTGGTGATGGACAGGGAGGCCTGGTGTGCTGCAGTCCATGGGGTCACAAAGAGTTGGATACGACTGAGTGACTTTCACTTCACTTATTTGATGTAGTCACATTATAAATTCAAAATCAAAGTTTTACTTAAGCTATTAAAATTTTAGCTGAAGTTGCTATATTATTAATAATAATTTTTTATAAAACACTTTCATTTGTTCTTTAATTAAAGCATATTGACCAGATTAAACTCCTTTAAACCATTTGTTTCATCTACAAATATGGTTAATTAATCTTCCCCTAAGCATTATGAGCTTATATATATACTTTATAAATATACTTCATACATTTGGGATACTTGATTTTCTTTTTTAGCATGTTAAATACTTGACAGGACAGAATTACTCCCCTGTTTGTCCATATCTTGCTGGCATCTCCAGCCCACTTGTGAAAATTAAATTTGAAGAATAAATCAACATTCAATCAGCATCTCAACTTTATTCTCAAATCGAATGCAACTATCCTACCCCACTTTGTCCAAAAGCATAAAGCTAGCATGTCTGACTCTTAAAAATTATACACGCTATTTTAAATAACAAACACAGATTACTCTGAACTTATCACCCAGTGTTCATACTACAGAATTGCTTTATTTTGTCATTCACATACTTCGTTCTAAATTTTCCTGGGATTTAAGGAGTATTTCCCTAATGAAGGGGGTTAGGTTTGCCAACTCAAGTATGCTAGGGTTCAGTTTAGTTCAGTTCCGTCACTCAGTCACGTCCGACTCTTTGCGACCCCATGAATTGGAGCACGCCAGGCCTCCCTGTCCATCACCAACTCGTGGAGTTTTCTAAAACTCATGTCCATTGAGTCAGTGATGCCATCCAACCATCTCATCCTCTGTCATCCCCTTCTCCTCCTGCCCTCAATCTTTCCCAGCAGCAGGGTCTTTTCCAATGAGTCAGTTCTTCGAATCAGGTGGCCAAAGTATTGGAGTTTCAGCTTCAGCATCAGTCCTTCCAATGAGCACCCAGGACTGATCTTCTTTAGGATGGACTGGTTGGATCTCCTTGCAGTCCAAGGGACTCTCAAGAGTCTTCTCCAACACCATAGTTCAAAAGCATCAATTCTGTGGCACTCAGCCTTCTTCACAGTCCAACTCTTACATCCATACATGACTACTGGAAAAACCATAGCCTTGACTAGACGGACCTTTGTGGGCAGAGTAATGTCTCTGCTTTTGAATATGCTGTCTAAGTTGGTTATAACTTTCCTTCCAAGGAGTAAGCGTCTTCTAATTTCATGGCTGCAGTCACCATCTGCAGTGATTTTGGAGCCCCCCAAAATAAAGTCTGACACTGTTTCCACTGTTTCCCCATCTGTTTCCCATGAAGCGATGGGACCGGATGCCATGGCCTTCGTTTTCTGAATGCTAGGGTTACCAGCTGGAAATTCCAAGGCCACAGCGCGGGCCCTTTTAGTCAGAGGCGAGGCTCACGCGCGTCCGGCCCGCGCCCCTGCGGGCCCTCCGTCAGCAGCGCCCGAGTGGCCTTGCCCCTCAAGTGGTGCAGCAGTGTGCAGCCTGCTTCTTCTGGACCGGGTTTTCAAAGTCCAACAGCTGATCGGTTTCAGTGAACGTCTTCATCGCCCAGTTGAATTCTGCATTCTGGATTATTCTTGTCCATCTCTCAGCCTGCACCTTAACGCCATTTCAGCGATAGTCTCTCCTGTCCTGTCAGTCTGGGGTTTCCCAGTCTTGGCACTACTGGCACTTTGGCTTCAATGATCCTTCGTATAAGGCGCCGTCCCCGGCACTGCAGAATTTAGCGGCAAGCCTGACTGCTACCCACCAGACGCCAGCAGCACTCTGAGCGGCTATTTCTGCCAGCTCCAAGCTTTACCAAATGTCCACCGGGGGCAAATCATCCTGGGCTGAGAATACTCGTGTATTGGACTTGTGGTTCCTGTATTTCTCTCCTACTTTCGTCTGGACCCCAGTTGTAAGTCTTTCTACTGGCAGACTGCAAAGGTAGGCGAGGATCAGCTTGTATACCATGTTGAATGCCAGACTAGGAGGTTTATGCCTACCCTCATGGGCAGGGAAAAGCCATCGAAAGTCTTTGAAAGGACAAACCTGATAACTCTGATGGTGCAACATGTGCTTTCTATGCTGTGTGCACAATATACATGCAAGGAGCTGGGCGCAGAGGTCCCACTGCTTGCCGGCATCGCACAGCTCATCAGTGGAGAGTACGGGTGTGACCTGCAGCCTGTGAAATCATAAACTCGGGCTCGTTTCTCTGCATCTCACCAGTACAGGGTCAGACCAGCGCTGTTTCCCTGCCTGGCTGCCACATCTTGTGGCAAAGTCTGCAAGCCTAGTTCTGACTCCTTGCTGAAACAGTACAGACTGGAGACCAGCCTCGAGTCCCAGAAGGTAGGGGCCGAGAGAGCGGGGCAGGAAGACTGATAAGGTGCATCTCTTCCTCTCCAGGTGGGCCGCCTGCAGCTGTCCCACAACCTCAGCTTTGTGATCCTGGTGCCCCAGACTGTGAAACACCATCTCCAAGACCTGGAGCAGGCTCTCAGCACCTCCGTCTTCGAAGCTGTCATGAAGAAGCTGGAGCTGACGAAGTTCCATCCCACTCACCTGACACTGCCTCGCATCAAAGTGCAGAGCAACCAGGACATGCTGGGTGAGTCCTGGCAGCCCCAGGCTGGCTCCAGGCCCCAGAGGGGTAGAGGCTGTGTGTGGCGGGGATGGGCCTTAAAATGTGGGCAGCACTCTCTTGAGTATCTTTCACATCCATCATCCCAGGTTGGGCTTCCCGAGTGGCTCAGTGGTAAGGAATCTGCCTGCCAATGCAGGAGCTGCAGGAGACCCGGGTCCGATCCCTGGGAACACCCCCTGGAGGAAGAAATGGCAACCCACTCCAGGATTCTTGCCTGGAGAATCCCGTGGGCAGAGGAGCCTTGCGGGCTACAGTCCATGGTGTCGCACAGAGTTGGACATGACTGAGCAACTACATACACGCGTGCCATACACATCCCTTCGTTTTCTTTTATCAAACTTGGTCTCCTAATAGATGATCTCATTTCCTGATCTTGTTTCACGCCCTGGTACGTGATGTCATTTGAGAACTTATGTCCTCCTTCTGATTCGTCACCTCGATTCCAAGGTCCTCGTTGACGAAGCCACGGCATCACTTGTCAGGGTTGGGGGGCGCGTGGGGCCAGGCCTCTGACCACTTGAGAGGAAGTGGTGACTGCAGTGAAGATGGGCCTACGGATTAGGGAGCCCAGGAACGGGACGGGAAGGCACGTTGTAGCGTGATTACAATTCGATAAACAAGGAAGAGGAGGAGAAAGAGAAGGTTGGAACTTGGGATCCACCCAGGAAATTCAGGGCCCGTGTCTCCAGCTGCTGAGGTTCCCGTGCTGGTCGTTTTTGGTTTTGTTTCTTAATGTAATATTTTAATTTAAAAAGTACTTTAAATGACTATTTTTAAAAATTCACCTTTCATACAGTTTTTGGAGTTTGCTTTCCGTTTACAGCGTCTGCCGAACGTCGGCTGCCGTCGTGTTGACGGTCGTGCAGGCCTCTGACGCGTTGTTTGCCCCCGTCTGCGCCCTAGATTACTTTGACTTCATCTACGATGTCAACCTCTGCGGGCTGACGGAGGACCCGGACGTGCAGGTGTCTGGGATTCGGCACCAGGCCACCATGGAGCTGACGGAGAGCGGCGTGGAGGCGACTGCGGCCTCCGTCATCTCAGTGGCCCGCAACCTGCTGGTCTTCGATGTGCAGCAGCCCTTCGTCTTCCTGCTCTGGGACGAGCAGCACAAGTTCCCGGTCTTCATGGGCCGGGTGTATGACCCCAAGGGCTGAGCCTGCCCCTGAGGCCTCAGCCCGCCCAGCTGCAGCCCGCTCTGCGCTTGCCCCTCCCTGCCCCCCACCTCAGGCCTGCCCTCCACCCGAAGGGCTCCCTTGGGGTCCCGTGAGGGGCCCAGCTGCCCTCCTCCCTCACAGTGACCCCTCCAAAGCACTTTTTGCCGCTCTCTCTGGTACAGATACAGCAGACTTCACAAATAAAAACTGGCAGACATGACTTTCTCTCTCATTTGCCTTTTAAGTTTAGAAGACGAGGGCTTCCATGGCCCCTGTATCAGCTAGCNGTCCATTCGTGAGGAACTGGAAACATTCCAGCTCTGGACTTCCCACCTGCCAGGCACCAGGCGGGCATCCCTATGCTCTAGGACCTTTCACCTCTCCAAGGGCGTCTGACTCACTCCGCCTCATAAGGGGATAAAGAAGCTTTGTCAAGGCCGGGCCTCATTTGCCACTTCAGAGCACCACGTCTGTTGACATTGCAAAATAGCAGAAGAATTCAACAAGAGGTCTTTTCAGAATGTTCATTGTGAATGCACAAAGCACAGCCCCAAGTGGGTCAGCAGCTGGCCTGGAGAGCTTTCCGGGTGAGAAATCACATCTAAATATTCGGCCTTTGCGTTCCCTGTCCATCCTGCCCGCCTCCTCTGTCCACTCCAGGGATGACTCACATGGACAAAGGCAGCAGGCATCTCCCTCTCCTCAGGCGGGCAGCTCAGTCCAGCGAACTCACACTTGGAGGGACTTCCTGTGTTGATGTCTGATGCTCTCCCCAACTTCAGCATTCTTTCATATACGAAGAGGTCCTGGCCCCATCCATCCTTGCAGGAGCCCCCACTCTCCGGCAAACACCAGCCACCTCATGTTTAGGGGCTCTCATGCTAGAGGTTCAAGCATAATGACAGCAGAAGTTTCCAGCAGCTTTCTGCATTGCCTGCTGTGTGCTAAACCACCAGCCTGGCAGCTTGCGAGGGTTTGGGACAGGACAGGGGCAGATGCTAAGAGAGATCTGTGCATGGAGGCAGAATGGGGCAGGTTCCTGCTCCCTGGTCAGTGTGTACTGAGTGGGGCTAGGCACAGTCCACACCCAGGTATCAGGGGGCCCCATCCAGAGCAAGTGCCTGAAGACTCACCCTGCTTGAGCGCCATCTGGTCCCCACGGATTCCTGTAGCAAACTTGCCCCAATTAATTTATCCAGAAGAGAGTGCTGCATCAGAGGAGACACTCCACAAATTTCCACATCACTGACAGACAACAGGCAGTTTGGAGCCACAGGGCAAAGCTGTTATTCCTGGCAGTAAGCCACTACAGCAGCATGCGTTGGTTTTCTTACAGCAAATTATTTATAATTAATGATCCTTTGCAGTAAAAGGCATAAGTAAGCAATTCATGCCAGAAATGAAAACATCTAGGAATGTGCGACATTACTTGAATTCAAATGAATTTATAACAAAATAAAATATTCATTGGATTAAATATTTTTAAAAGATTATAATACTCAGAGCTGACAACCATGTGGAGAAAAAAGCCCTGTCGCATATTGCTGGTGGTAGTATATTTGGTACAACCATTTTGGAGGGCAATTTGGTAGCACATACCAAAACCCTCAAATATTTCTATAACCTTTGACCTAGCAGTTTCATTTCCAAAAAGTACCCTGGGGAAATTAATGTAAATGTGAACAAAGGTTTAGCTACATGGAGGATCATGGCAGTAAAAAGTTTGAAATTTTCAGTGTCAATAAATTATCATATATCTGTGTAATGAAATGTTTAAATGATGATGCTGGTGTGGAAAAGAAAGTAAGTATGAACAGGCAAGGAAATTCTGAGGAAGAAGATAAAGGAGAGGGGTTGATTATATGAAAACATACCAGAAAGCCAAAGGAATTAAAACAAGGTGGAATTGATTCGGGGAAGATAGATACATAAAAGAAACAGAAGAGAGTCCACAAACAGAGCCATTTATATGTGCAAATTCTGTTTGGTCAAGTGGTATGCCAATACAAACTTTCAGTAATAAGATAAATAAGTTCTGGGGACGTAATATGTAGCACAATGGCTATCTTGCTAAGAGAAAAGATCCTTAAAGTTCTCATCACAAGGAAAAAAAAATTGTAACTGTGTGTGGTGGTGGATAGCTAAACTTATTGTGGAGGTCATTTTGCAGTATACACAAATATTGAACCATTATACTATACTGTGCACCTTAAATGAAAATGATACTATATGCCGGTTATATCTCAGTAAAACTGGGACAAAAACAGAGGTATATCAGAATAGTAGGAAGAGGACTATTTAGTCAGAGGTTTTGAGATAAGTGATTATTCATTGAGACCCCTAAGACAGGCTCAAAACTAAACTCCAGATGAATTAAATATGGGAACACCACCTGAAAAAACAGTAGAACGTTGTAGCCCTTTGAAGGTGGGGAAAGATTGCTAAAGCAAGAAGCAAAGCCAGAGCTGTAGCAGAGACAGGCCATGTGCTCACCAAATTGTCCCCTGATTCTCCTGGGCAAATAGGACGATGACCTTTCCCAGGCCTCCCTGTATCAGAACAGGAACACATGACTGAATTCTGGCTGAGGGAATGTGGGAATCAGTGATGTGTGCTGGCCAGCTCCACCCTTGCTGGCTTCTGAGCAGCGCTGTCTGTCTTTTCCTTCTCCCACTCACAGGTTGGAGTGAAGACTCTGTAGAGGTCAGGGATGCTGTGAAAGAAGGATCTCAGATCCCTGAGTCTGGAGGACAGAAAGGGTTATTAGACTAGGAATCTCTTATTAAAAATAAAATTATTTGTGTGTGTGTTTGTGTGTGTGTAAAGTCTTTGGGATTTTGGTGTTTAAATACAAACATACAGACAGGACTAACAGAAATCAATGAAAAGATTGTCAGATTATCTCACAAGAAGCTTAGAACTTATATACAGCAGAATAGATGACAAGCAAAGTTAAAAGACTGACTGGTTTTCCTGATGACTTAGTGAATTACTGCCTGCAATGCACGAGATGCAGGAGACACAAGTTCCATCCCTGGATTGGGAAGACCCCCTGGAAGAGGGCATGGCAATCCCCTCCAGTATTCTTGCCTGGAGAATCTCATGAACAAAGGAGTCTGGTGGGCTACAGTCCATAGGCTCGCAAAGAGTTCGACACAACTGAAGTGACTTAGCATGCATGCACACAGTTAAAAAACAAATAAAAGAGAGGTAGAAGGTATTCGTAACATATTTAATAGATGAAATATTGGTAAAAAGTGTTCCTATAAATCAATAATAAAAGGTAAAACAATTCATTTGAAAAACAGGCAAAGGATGAAAAAAAAAGGATATTTGCTGAAAAAAACCTGGTAAATGACAAACACATGAACAGTTGCCCAACTTCATTTCTGATCATGAAACGCAAATTAGAGCCACGGTATACTCAGTATTGGGCTTCCCTGGTGGCGCAGAGGTTAAAGAGACAGCCTGCAATACGGGAGACCTGGGTTTGATCCATGGGTCGGGAAGATCCCCTGGAGAAGGAAATGGCAACCCACTCACTCCAGTATTCTTGCCTGGAGAATCCCGTGGGCGGAGGAGCCTGGTGGGCTACAGTCCACGGGGTCGCAAAGAGTCGGACACAACTGAGCGACTTTACTTTCACTTCACTATACTCAGTATTTGCTTATTCCAGTGAGAAAAAGTTTTTTTTTTTTTTTTTTTTACTTTTGTTATATTCAAGGGTTTGAGAATATGTATGGAAAGAGGCAGCTACTTTCTGTTTGTTTTTAATAAATTTTTAAGCAGCTTATTATAAAATGTGCTGCCCTAGAACATATCAGTTTCATTTCTCAGTGTTTTCAGTAAAGGAGGAGCCTAAATAAATTGTGGGGAAATATTGATGCATATTCAGAACATAAATAATAAAAATGAAAAAATGGCATAAGCTATTAATATGTCCATGGAGATGAAAAATGAAAAAGCAGAGGAATTGGTGTTAAAGTGATGATTACAAAAAGTGTGTGGTGGCTTGAAAAATTCATATAAAAATTACAGATCTACTATAATGGTTAAAGGAAAGCATATAGTTTACCTAAGGCAAAAATTGGAGAAAATAGGATAATGGCTGAATTTTTATATCTATTTTATAAACCTTTATTTAGCTATTAGTATACCATTTCCTCTCTTCCCATACCTTTTTTTCCCCCCCCTGAAGAATAAAGGTGTTCTGATAAAGGTTTAACATTCCCACAGGGGTGAACCTTGATTTGTAACACATGCCGGCTTCTATTATTTCTGTGATATAACTAACTGCTCTTACCATGGCTGATTTCAAGCTACCACCTTAATGTTGACCAGCAAGTGAAATTCCTGACAAATTAAAAATTGGTTCTCATTATCTGTTCTGAACCAGCTTCAGACACCATTGGAATCGGGATGGAATTCCAAATGGTATCCTGATCAAGTCTTGGAATCCACTTGAATCTTGGAGTATGGTCATTATAAGAAACCTTGGAAAGTTAAGATTTGAATGGTTTACTGAATGCTGAACAAACTAAGATAGATGAACATCATGCCCCAGCTACATGCCCTAGCCTCATGTCCTTCGGTGAAGTAGAAGTCTTTGCTGTCTACACAAAACATACATGGTACAAGAGGTGCTCAGTATTAGCAAGAAAGATTCATAGGTGTTTCTAGATGAGCTCTTCAGCTTTATGAAGAATTTAAGCCTCCTTTTCAGCCTCCAAAGAACTCCTCTGGTCCCTACAAACATCTTCTCCCAATGAAGAGGGAAACTTCAGATTTATTTGAATAAGATTTGGGAAATTGGGAGAAGAAAGGGATAAAAAGCCAGGGGGTGCTGAGGAAGAAAGTCAAGGATGAGACCAGCAGGGAAGGTCCTCACTAGTAAGTGGAGATTAATGGAGTATTTCCTGGCAATCTCCAGATAGAATGAAATTAAAAGCCTCTTAAAGGCTTAGTCCAGAGAATGAAATCTAGAGTTTTTCTAGATAGCTATGATCTCAACATCCGGCAGCACCCTTGGAATGGAAAGTGAGGTAGAGAAAGAGTTTACCAGCTGTGAGTAAGATGCTAGAGTGGGTTATGGGAGGCAACCATCTCTGAATGAAATCACAAACTACAGAGCTTTTGTGAAGCCCTCCAGAGGCCTCTTTCTCACAGTGGTCAATGATGTAAATGCCACATTATGGAATTCAAAATGGTGCTCCTGATCAAGTCTTGGAGTCCACTTGAATCTTGGACTGTAGTCCTTATAAGAAACCCTGGAAAGCCAATATTTATTAGGATTACTGAATGCTGAACAAACAGACTGAGACGGAGGGACACCATGCCCCAGCTACATGTCCCACTTCAGTAGACTGCCTGGTGGGGATGCTGTCTTGTTGAGGGTTAGATAAGGAAAAGACAACCTCTATTCCTCTATTGCTTTCAGGATATGTCCCCTCTTGGAATTTCCATTTAGGAAGATACCTCAGGGCCCTTCTGGAGCCTCAGATACTTACAGTAGATGCTAAAGAGGGTGGTTAGCGATGCTAATTGTCGTAGGGCCTGATATGGGCATACAAAAAAAAAACACACCACATTTCAGAAAACCATTTTCAGGCCTATCTTGCTAATATTTTTGCCTTGAAGTTTCCCACCCTTCAGAGCAATGGAATTCAGTGTATTGGAGAAAGACAGGGACCAGCTAGAATCAATGGGTCAGCTGAGATTGTAGCTGATGATGATGAAGATGCTGTGATGATGATGGTGGTGATGACGATGATATTGGTGATGATGGTGGTGATGATGATGATGGTGATGTTGATGTTGCTGCTGCTGATTTTAAGCTCACTCCCAGACAATAGGCTTAGTACTAGCTATTTTCTAGAAAGAAAGGATTTTCTAAATTCATTGAACATATTAAGTGATGAGCTTGGTGAAATAAATCAGTGTTCTATGTTGAAGATGGTTCCAGCTAGAAAAAAGAGGAAAAGCCCTTTCTCCATCCTGGTACACCATGGAAAGAGATGCAGATGGGTAAGTCAGCACTAATGGGGCTTCAACCACATGCTTCAATCTGAAGCAGCTAGGACAAAATTTATGAAATTTTGATAATTTTCAAAAATTTATGAAATCTGGATAAATGAGTACATGGGTGTCCATTATAGTTCCATGTGCTTGGATTATTTCCTAATTTAAACAATGAATCACATAAAAATAAGTTGTCTCTGTGAAGTCACCTTATTTATGCAATATATTGACAGGGTTTTCTCTAATTATAATTCTTAAGGGCTCGTTATTACTGTATTGCAAAACAATCCTGTTCAGTTCAGTTCAGTCACTCAGTCGTGTCCCACTCTTTGCAACCCCATGAATCGCAGCACGTCAGGTCTCCCTGTCTATCACCAACTCCCGGAGTTCACCCAGACTCACGTCCATCGAGTTCGTGATGCCATCCTGCCATCTCATCCTCTGTCATCCCCTTCTCCTCCTGCCCCCAATCCTCTCTGCATCAAAGTCTTTTCCAAAGAGTCAGCTCTTCCCATGAGGTGGCCAAAGTACTGGAGTTTCAGCTTTAGCATCATTCCTGCCAAAGACATCCCAGGGTTGATCTCCTTCAGAATGGACTGGTTGGATCTCCTTGCAGTCCAAGGGACTCTCAAGAGTCTTCTCCAATACCACAATTCAAAAGCATCAATTCTTCGGCGCTCAGCCTTCTTCACAGTCCAACTCTCACATCCATACATGACCACAGGAAAAACCATAGCCTTGACTAGACGGACCTTAGTTGGCAAAGTAATGTCTCTGCTTTTGAATATACTATCTAGGTTGGTCATAACTTTTCTTCCAAGGAGATTAGGGTCTTTTAATTTCATGGCCGCAGTCACCATCTGCAGTAATTTTGGAGCCCCCCCAAAATAAAGTCTGACACTGTTTCCACTGTTTCCCCATCTGTTTCCCATGAAGTGATGGGACCAGATGCCATGATCTTCNTCCTTCAGAATGGACTGGTTGGATCTCCTTGCAGTCCAAGGGACTCTCAAGAGTCTTCTCCAACACCACAGTTCAAAATCTTCAATTCTTCGGTGCTCAGCCTTCTTCACAGTCCAACTCTCACATCCATACATGACCACTGGAAAAACCATAGCCTTGACTGGACGGACCTTAGTCGGCAAAGTAATGTCTCTGCTTTTGAATATGCTATCTAGGTTGGTCATAACTTTTCTTCCAAGGACTAAGCATCTTCTAATTTCAGGGCTGCAGTCACCATCTACAGTGATTTTGGAGCCCCCAAAAATAAAGTCTGACACTGTTTCCACGGTTTCCCCATCTATTTCCCATGAAGTGATGGGAACGTCTTTTAATTTCATGGCTGCAGTCACCATCTGCAGTGATTTTGGAGCCCCAAAAAATAAAGTCTGCTACTGTTTCCACTGTTTCTCCATCTATTTGCCATGAAATGATGGGATCGGATGCCATGATCTTAGTTTTTCAAATGTTGAGCTTTAGGCCAACTGTTTCACTCTCCTCTTTTCACTGCCATCAAGAGGCTCTTCAGTTTCTCTTCGATTTCTGCCATCAGGGTGGTATCATCTGCATATCTGAGGCTATTGATATTTCTCCCAGCAGTCTTACCATGAAGCAGAAGCAGACTCACAGATAGAGTACACACTTGTGGTTGCCAATGGGGAGAGGAAGTGGGGAGGGATGGATTGGGAGTCTGGAATTTGTAAATGCAAACTACTACATACAGAATGGATAAATAATAAGATCTTATTGTACAGTACAGGAAATTATATTCAATATTTTGTGATTTACCATAATGGAAAAGCATATGAAACAGAATATATATATGTGTGTATGTATTCTCTTTCAATGTGTATATCTGTATAACTGAATCACCTTGTTGTGCAGCAGAAATTAACACATTGTAAATCAACTATACTTCAGAAAAATAAATTAAAAACAAACATGTCACCCTCACCCCCCCAAAAACAACCATTGTTCCTAATCTCTTGAATGTCTCTCCAGAGGCAATCACTGAACATACAATCATAACAAACACAAGGTTTTTGTTTTTTTTTTCATACACAAGTTTTTAAGAAGACATAATACTTTACTGTGTCAGCAACTGTGTATACAATACTTAAAAATGATATACATTATATATTATATGTATTATATATTTAGTAACTGTACATATAAATATTCATTGAATATGAACATATGCCACAGGCACCCTGAAGTGTTTTGCTTTACTTTACTTGAAGCACTGAATTCTGAGTTCAGAGGCCGTTCTCTTTTTCGGAGTCTTCCCGGCATTCAAAAGGATTATATCCCAAGATACCTGCAAATTTCCGAATCTGCAAACAATTATCTTATTTTCCTTAAGAAAAGCACATGCAACAACAACGAGACAACAAAACTGTGGTACCAAGATGGGGACACAGGGCATTCAACTACGTATTTCAACAAAAATGACAAATGATTGTGTTCCATGACGCAAATCAGCAGACAGTAGGAACAATGGTTGTCAGATCCAAGGATCTCCTACATATTAGAATCTTCTTGCAATGTGACAGAACAAGGCATGAGGTTATCTCTAAAGCAGGTCCACTGGTTTAGGCTTAAGAAGGAATTAATTCTTGTGAATGAGCATCCCAAGTAAATAATCATATCTACATTCCCAGGTAACATTCAGCAAGCAGCCTGGGGGTGGTATTTAATTGAGACTCTGAGTGCCAAAGAATTGATGCTTTTGAACTATGGTGTTGGAGAAGACTCTTGAGAGTCCCTTGGACTGCAAGGAGATCCAACCAGTCCATTCTGAAGGAGATCAACCCTGGGATTTCTTTGGAAGGAATGATGCTAAAGCTGAAACTCCAGTACTTTGGCCACCTCATGANTTTTGAACTGTGGTGTTGGAGAAGACTCTTGAGAGTCCCTTGGACTGCAAGGAGATCCAACCAGTCCATTCTGAAGGAGATCAACCCTGGGATTTCTTTGGAAGGAATGATGCTAAAGCTGAAACTCCAGTACTTTGGCCACCTCATGAGAAGAGTTGACTCATTGGAAAAGACTCTGATGCTGGGAGGGATTGGGGGCAGGAGGAGAAGGGGACGACCGAGGATGAGATGGCTGGATGGCATCACGGACTCAATGGACGTGAGTCTGAGTGAACTCTGGGAGATGGTGATGAACAGGGAGGCCTGGTGTGCTGCAATTCATGGGGTCGCAAAGAGTCGGACACGACTGAGCGACTGAACTGAACTGAACAACATGGATGGAACTTGAGGACGTCATGCTCATATCAGTAGACGTGGACATTATTTGCCTCTGGTCACTGCTGTAATAAGCCAGGGACAAAAGACAAATAACATCCAAGTCTACTGATACGAGGCGGTCTAACGGAGCCAAATTCTTAGAGAATAGAATGGCGGTTCCCAGGGGCTAGAGGGAGAGGGAGCAGGGGTCTTGATCTTCAATAGCTGGGGCGGTTCAGTTTTGTAAGATGAGAAGGTTCTAGAAATCTGTTACATGACGATGTGCAGTAGCAGTGTAGTAGTGACATATACTGGAGGAGGCGACGGCGCCCACTCCTGTGCTCTTTCCTGGAGAATCCCATGGACGGAGGAGCCTGGTGGGCTGCAGTCCATGGGGTCGCTAAGAGTCGGACACGACTGAGCTTCTTCACTTTCACTTTTCACTTTCATGCATTGGAGAAGGAAATAGCAACCCACTCCAGTGTTCTTGCCTGGAGAATCCCAGGGACGGGGGAGCCTGGTGGGCTGCCGTCTCTGGGGTCGCACAGAGTCGGACCCGACTGAAGCGACTTAGCAGCAGCAGCAGCACTGCTATATACTAAAAATGGCTCAAAAGGTGAATTGTATATTTTTTAACCACAATTATTATTATTTTTTTTTAAAGCACCATTCATGGGCCACAAGTCTGTCCCAGGGATTTCCAAGGAGCGAAGTACTCACCATAACTGTACACCACAATGGGTATTGTTTTCCTTACCTCATAAAGGGAGGGAAAGAGAGGCCTATAGACCTGTTTGAACCTGTGGCCGTCTGCCTCCTAGCAGCCATGCTTTCTGGCCACTGTGGGCGTCTGCACACGGGGCTGGGCTGCAGGCCGCCACTCCACAGACGCGAGCAGAGAATGGGAGCAGAGGGAAATTCCTCTGGCTTTGCAAGGCCAGACTTCCCAGGCCGAACCACCTCCTCAACCACGCCAACAGTCCCCTGCAGCACGCTCCCATTTCTTCCTTTGTGATAGGACCCTTGATATTTAGCTGGTTGGTTACCCAGCCACCTGAAATATAAAGAACTTCTCCCTCGAAATCTGCTGGGACCATGTGACTACATTCTGGCCAATGGGATGTAAGGAGAAGTATCATAGACAACCTCTGGAAAGTCTCTTTAAAAGAGGAGCACATCCTTCTTCAATGCTCCTTTCTCCCCTCTATAGGCTGCAATAAAGCGTGATGGCTGGAGCTTGAGTAGCCATTATGGATCATGAGGTAGAAACTAACATTACTGATTCCCCCAACCATAGCACATCGATACCATCATGTAAGGCCCCTGCACGCAAGGAGGCCATCTGACTTATCAACGATGCGTATATTGCATATGAGAGAGATCTGAGGTCATCTCATTGGTCCTGACAGGCCTAGTAGGACCCAGATCCTTTAGGGCTGATTGCTGGATGAAATCACAAGATACCAAGCGCCCGCAGAGAAAGCATAGAGGTTCTGAAGACAAACACTTACAAATTAGAAGCCAACACCAGCGACTTCTCCTGTTTTCCCATTCACTCATTCAACAAGTAAAATTTGAGGGCTCACTTGTGCTAGGCACTGCTGTAGCCCTGGAAATACAGCGTCAAACAAGACAGAGCCTTGGTCCCCAGAGGTCCTGGCCTGGTGTGGACTCATGTTGTCTTCTTTCTGCTTCCTCCCGTGTGACACGGAATGTCCCTCGCCCATGGGAGGTGGGGGTGGGGGAGGGAATTTTTAAATGGGGCCAAAGATGGCAAGAGGAAATTGCACCTCTCCTGAGACTCTCAGGAGATCTCCTGAGAAAGCCCATTTTGGAGCAACAGAGGAGAGATTCCTATGTCTTGTTCTGGCTTGCTCTGTGGGTGGGGGTGGAGCCGAGAGCTGCAATATGAAATCAATAAACTCACCTGAGAATCCACCAGCGGAGCCGGTTCTTTAAGTTTCTCCAGCATCCCAAAGGGCTCCAGCTGCCGAAAACGATTCCTGATATTAGTACTGGCCAAGGCGGTAAAAAGTTCCCCAGCGGAGACCTGTATTTTCTAAACCGAAAGCATGGCACAGTGTCTGAGCAGCCCCTGTCCCTGTGGGGTCCACGACAACTGGAAAGTTTTGAAATCAGAGCTCTCTGCAGATACAGATTTGGGGCATATGACGTTGAATCATACTGGCTTGGCATGCCACCCTAAAATCCTTTTGCTGCTAGAAATTAATAAATCTAGCTGCTCATTGCAACACTGTTCATAATAGTCAAGAGGTGGGAACAACTTAATGTCCATTGACAACGAATGGACACAGGAAATGTGGTAAAGGCACCCAGTGGAGAGGATTCAGCCTTAAAAACAGAAGGAACTTCCACAACGAGTGAAAACACGGGTGAGCCTTGAGGATATCAGGCTAAATAGAATAGACCTATCGCAGAAAGACAAATACCGTGTGATTCCACTTACATGACGTTTCCAAAACAGTCAGACTCTCAGAATCAAAGAATGGAACAGTGATTGCCAAGGGCTGGAGGCAAAGAAAATGGAAAATTACTAATCAACCAGCATAAAGCTTAAATTAAGAAAGATGAATAATTCCTAGAGATCTGCGGGACAACATTGTGTCTATTGTCAATAATATTGCATTGTACACTTAAAATCTGTTAACAGGGTAAATATCATGTTGAATATTAAGCATACTTAACCATAATAAGATAATTTTTAAAAAATCTAGCAGTGAACTAACAATTGATCTTGTACTAAGTGTTCTGACTGTTGCCCCTGGGAAACTGTCATTCTGTCTGGGGAGATGTAACAAGGAAAAATTAAAAGGCACACTCTGTCCTCACAGGGAGACTCGGGGCTTGACGGGGAATCAGACATAAACCAACCACGCCTGCACGAGGCAGCAGCTGCAATTAGAAAGGCAGGTAGGGTTCAGTCTGGAAGACACGGAATGCCATGCTGAGAAGTTCGGAACATATTCTCTGTATGAAGGCCTAACCTGAACTGATGAAAGGTGGGCACAATATGTGGTAAATGGACTCCGGAGGGTTCATACTCTTGAAATGTGCATCAAAACACAAAATATAGATTTTCTAGAAAGATCTACCTTACCCATAGATTTCATCAGCTTTTAAAAAAAGGTTCCTTAACCCAATAAAGCCTTCCCTGGTGGCTCAGAGATAAAGGATCTGTTTCCCAATGCAGGAGACACTGGTTCGATCCCTGGGTTGGGAAGATTCTCTGGAGAAGGAAATGGGAACCCACCCCAGTATTCTTGCCTGGAGAATCCAATGAACAGAGGAGCCTGGCGGGCTACAGTCCACGGGGTTGCAAAGAGTCAGACACGACTGAGCGACTAAAAAACAACAACCCAATAAAGGTTAGAAAATGTGGTCTGGGCACTAGAGAGCCCTCCCAGTTCAGGGCAGATGAATGGTCTGAGGTCTGTGTTGCGGACTCATGCTCTGATGGAGGGGAGGTTGGAAGGAAGGCTTTTCAGAGGATGATCCAAAACCCCAGGGTGGATATTAAGCTGATAGGCAAATAGCATCTAAACGCACAGGATTTAGGGCAGTTCCGGATGAAAGAGGCATAGGGAAAGAGCAGGAAAGATCAGAATTACGAGTGGGACTCCAAGGAGAAAGAGACAAAGAAAGTATGAGTGGCTTTCCAACGACTCAGTTTCTCATGATTTGCCTTAGAGGCAGAGGGAGTATTTTCACACCACCAGCCCAAACTGCATTCCAAACGACAGGGTCACCAGGCAGTTTGTCCGAATTTCATTTTGTCTGTGGTGTGTTTCGATATGAGAGTCAGGTACACTGCTTTCCTCCTCCAAAGCATGGGATTCACCTCCAGAAATTCTGTAGGATTCAGACGACTAAGAGGAAGCCCTGCTCACTTGTTCAGCCTGCGTTTCTCTGGGTCCCCTTGGAGCCTCCTCCATCTCTGTGAAGGAAGACGGCCTCTCCGACGGTTCTATAGAAGCCACGTTGCATGAGCTATTTCACCTCCAGAGCAGATGAGGAAGGGCAGAAATGACTTCAAGGTTTTCACCCTAAACCACTTTGTCATGCTTTCATCTGCAAAATAGAACCTAGGAAAAGCAGCAGCTTTGTGGAGGAGATGAAGGTAAGATAATTGGATTTGGGCAAACTGAATCCAGGTATTTCTGAGACATTTTATCCATCAGGGACCCTCAGGCTGTGGGTGGCAAAGTTCGTCTGAAACCGATGGAAGCAGGAGGAACATTTGGGCTGATATAACCAAAGCCTCTAGAGGTTCTGCTGCAGGTGCGGCTGTATCTGGCGTATCTCTCTCCCCATCTCTTTCTTGTTCCTTAATCCATTTCCAGTTTAGGCAGATTCTCCTCCACAAGACAGTGATTATGACCCCCAGCAGTTTCAAGCTTACCCTCTCTTCCAGAACAATGCCAGCAACTCCACTCTCTCCAAAGTCCTGGCAAACATCTCAGGTCTAATTCTGATCGACTCTGATTAGATACCCAGCCTTGACTCAGTTATCGTGGTTTCACTGGCTAAACCTTCTGTGGCTGACAGCCTCGCAGCTGCCCCCTCCCCAGGGAGCCTGCTTCCTAGATGACACCTCTGTGTCGTCTTCTCCCCCTGAGTGACTGACTTAGTTCTGACCAGTCACATATGGCAACATGGCGGTGCTGTCCCTTCTGGGATGAGGTGACTGAAGATTTTGACATCCGTCTCCCTAGCAGACTCGCTGGCTTTGCTGATGCAAGCCGCCGCGGGGCGGACGCCCATGGCCAGCAACCGAGGGTGGCCAATCGCCACCAAAGAGCCAGGATCTTCAGTCCGACAGCCCCTGAGGAGCTGAATCCTGCCCACAACTTTGAAAACGTCGTTGAGCCTTCAGATGAGACCCGAGTGCTGGGTGACACTTTGATGAAAGTCTCATGAGAGGCCACAATCCGAGGACCCAACCGAAGCCTGCCCAGATTCCTGACCTACAGAAACTGCGAGAAAATGATTGTGCGCTGTCTTAAGCCCCTGAGTTTGGGGCTAATTTGTTACACAGCCAGAGACGACTGATACGCCTGGTTTCTGGGACTGCCCCCCGAAGGGAAAGACGAGGTCAGCCTTGGGTGACCCACGCAGAGGGCAAGCAGGGGACGGTTGTCTCCCCAAAGGAAAGCTAAGGGGCAGTTACCAGGTTCAGGATGGAGTCTGGGCAGGCTGAAACACCTGACACCTACCTCATACGCTGGGAATGCGAGGAGGCAGCTGAAAACACACCCAGAGCTGGACTGGGCAGTGATTCACGCACAGGTGGCTGTTGAAAGTGCAGGAATGGATGAGACTGCCCCCGAGGAGGGACGCGTCGAGGGCAGGATCTCTTAGGATGAAGGGGGAGATGGGAGGAGAGGCAGATGCGCGCAGGGCCGGCCAAGGGTCAGCACATTACCTCTGATACTGGCATTGAACGAATTCGGCTTGTCTGGTCAGGGAGGCAAGCATCTGAGGAGTTGCAGCATCCTGTTAGAAGCCTGGGCTTTTCTCCACCTCCACCTTTTTTTTTTTTTTGATGTGGACCATTTTTAAAAGCCTTTCTGGAATTCGTTACAGTTTTGCTTCTGTTTTATCTTTGGGGTTTTTTGGCCGCAAGGCTGTGGGATCTTGGCTCCTTGACCAGGGATCGAACCCACATCCCCTGCATTGGGTGGCGACGTCTTGACCACTGGACCGCCAGGGATATTTTTTCCGGAAGATGGAAATCTGGGCTGTCAGGTCAGAAGTTAGATGTTGGAAAGACACCCACACCGACGTGAGTATTAATATTAAAAGCAGGCAAAGGGATGATTTTGTGCAGCGAGAAACCTCGAGGGAAGAGAGAGGCCCTGGGCAGATCCTTGCAGAACGTGTGCTTAGGCAGGAGGGGAAGGAAAAAGACCCAAGGGAAGGGACCGGAGAAGGAATCGCGGAAGAAATAAGAGGCAACTCAAGGCTAGTCTAGTCTCTTGGAAGCCACCAGAATTTCAAGACTGATGTAGTCAAGAGAGGTGGGTGCTAAAGAGAGCTTGTGCATGGCAGGGACTGAGCAAAGGATGATGGGCCAGGCTTCAGGGGGTTGGGGTGGTCCTAGTGGGAACCGTTTGAGTGGAAAGCAGGGGCGGAGGCTGGACTGCGCGGGTTCACGAGTGAGTGGGACATGAAGGAGACATGTGGAAAGCCAACTGGCTCTGTGAGAAGTGGTCGACTTGGCCCGATTTGAGCCTCGGTGTAGGCTGACGGCAAACGCCTCCGCTACGTCTTTCCATCCCCATCTCGGGGTNGGGGAGGAGAGAAAAGGAGGAGAAGACCAAGAACTCTGTTCTCATATTGAGGCAGTCTTAGCAGGGAAGGGAATGCAGAGTGATCACACTGCTTTTAACGAGCCTTTGATACCTGCACACCTCACCAGGAACATAAAATCTGGTTTCTCCAATCAGAGGTGGAGGTTTTTTCATTTTTTTTTAGAGATGGATATGTTTTACTCTTGTTAGCCTTAAAGGGACATGAAACATGGTCACCATTCTCCAAGACAGGCTTTACCTGAGGCTGGCTAGAAAATGTCTCAGTATGGAATTCATCTCTTCTTCATTCCTCAAAGAAGGAAACCAAAAGAATCTTCTTTAAAGAACAGCACCAACAACGTGGAAATGTGAAAAGCTAGATTTAAAGCTAGATTATGCATAGCAATGGATCTAGGGCTGTGTTTTATTAAGAGAGATTAATATGAAAGGATTAATCTGAAAGGATCAGCTATCAGGAAAGGGAATAGGCTCCCTGTATTTGTAGCTGGTGGTTGGCTGCCATGATGAATGTGAAGACCAAGGTGATAGAGGGAGAGTTCTGTTTTGGATCAAGGTCATCTGAAGAGGACGACTAAAGAGGAAAATATTAATAAATCAGAGATCTGGCTTCCATGGGTTGCTGCCCAGAAGAATGGGAATGTTTGTGTGAAATGCTTGCTGGTGAGCAAAGCAAAGTCAGTTCCCTTCTTTGTGATAGGCGGTTGTGTGACTCACAGGGGAGCACACCTCTTATTCATAGTAGTAAGATTGGTTTATCTGAAGAATCTGTTAATGTGTTTGAATTGAAAAAGAAAGTGCACTTACAGACTGGATAAATGAGAAACTTGCACCTCAAACGGTTCCTGTAGATTTAGAAGTAAGGCTTGAGACGCCAGAAAGAAACAGTGACATTAACGTGGTGTATTTAAAAGAGATGAAATCCAAGGGAATTTGCCAGATCCAAGAGGAACTCCTCTGTGTTCTATCCAAGCTGAACATTCCATTTTTTACAAGGGCTCCTTTGTTGTCATGTTTATACACAGACTAATAAATGCTTGACCTTTTTTAGTGATGAAGGAACAGTCTGTGCCTCAGGAGCATATTATTTCAAGAAGCACAAATGAAGAGAAAGTCCAAACCCCTCTGGGACAGATGGACTAAATATTTTGATATTGGAACCACATGGAGAAGGGCAGGGATTAAGACACAGAAAGGAGCGCTGATAAGGGAGCCTGGAAGCAGCATCAGTCTCCTCAGATGCTTCAGGCACTCCAGGTATGTATGGAACTGGACGGCAGCCTCACGTGAGGAGGGGCTCACAGTGAACTAGACTTTTACCTTGATGTATAGTAAATATGGACCATAAATGAGAAACATGTTTGTGGTCTGGCAAAAATGTTGATTTCTCAACTTTTGGGTTCTGTATAAAAATCACTAGTATTCATCAAGGATTTACTGCCTAGCTTGAACTAAGAGCTTTATATGAATTATTTAGTCATCACATTAACTTTATGAAACAGGCACTATTATTTCCACCCCAACCTTTTTTCTTTTGTAGACATAGAGGCACAGAGAGGGTAAGTAACCTCTGAGAGTCAGAGTATTGGAGTGACTTTGAACCCAGTTAGACTGATGCTCAGATCCCAGTGCCTCCCAGTGACTTCGGCATTAGATTCTCATTTGCCTCCCTCCTCTGATGCTGCATTATTCCGCACTCCCTATTCTAAATAAAAACTGCTGCTAAATTAAGGATGAACTTCCATGGTACACGTGTAGTTGCCCTTAAAGCACCCCCACACATTTGTGTCTTTGAAACAACAAATCCAGGGCAGTCATTACAGTGGTGTTGGGGCATGCTTAGAATGTGTCATTTTACCATTTCTTACTCAGTGTCGTCGCTAGTATTATACTGTTAAGACTCATTTTGAGAAGAGAGAATACTAATCAGTGGTGAGGGTGACAGAAAGGTTATTTTTAAAATTAAAAATAACACAGTTTTGATTCAAAAAGTCTTTACTTTGGAGGGTCAGAGCCGAGTGATGTAATGTGGGATTCTAAGCACAGAGCTGAAACCACGGGTATCTAAAATGCAGCGGAAAGAAGCAATGAAGATGTGAAAACCCTAAATAGCATGAAGTGATTGGTCTCGCTGTTGGGCATAATGAACTCCTACCTGCACTCAGTGCCACACAATGCAGAGTTTACAGCCCCTCTGAGACTGTTCACAGAGAGCAATGTCCAGGGGGAGTGGTGAGTGTTCTGCTCAAGGACAGCGAGGTGTGGGGGATGCAGGTGGGGAAGGGGTGGTGTCCACCCCACCCTGAGTCAGGACCCGCCTGGCCTCAGCACGTCCCCCTGCAAGAATCTCAGAGCTCAAGCCTTGACTTTACTTCCTTTGTTCTTCCTTTACTCAGTTCCTGTTTTCAGAAGCAATCCGATAAACTCATTTATGTTGAAAAGTTTAATGTGTGACTCTTCCAAGGGGAGTTGGTTTTAACAGAAAATCAAGGCTCAGAACAAAAGTTGCAACAAGGTCTCAAATTTAACTTGCTGTACTCAGAACTGTGAAAAACAAAAGGTAGCTTTTTTGATTTCCAGAAAAGATCTAATCTTACTTCGCTAGCTTTCCCCACAGTGGGTGCTATAGGGAAAAAAACAAAACCAACTTAAAATTGCCATTTAAAGCCATTTTAGTCTCTTCCAGTTTCAGATAGTCTTATTTTGAATAATTATTCAGTCACTACAATTTGCTACCTTCATTAGTTTTCTGTTGCTGCTAAAAAAATTAACACAACTCTAGCGGCTTAAAACAGTATAGATCTATTATCTTACAACTCAAAAGTCTGAAATGGGTGTCATTAGGCTACAATCGAAGTGTTGGCAGGGCTGGTTCCTTTCTGGGTCTCTAGGGAAGAATCCTTTACTTTCCCTTTTCCACATTGCTTGGATCATGGCCCTTTTCTTCCATTTTCAAAGCCAGCAACAGCAAGCGAAGTTCTTCCATCTCTTCCTTCTGCCCTGACTCCTCTTTTTATTCCACATTTAAGGATTCTTACATTACATGAGGGCTTCCCTGGTGGCTCAGTCAGTAAAGAATCCTTCTGCAATGCAGAAGACCTGGGTTGGGAAGATCCCTTGGAGAAGTAAATAGCAACCCCCTCCAGTATTCTTGCTTGCAGAATCCCATGTACCGAGGAGCCTGGCAAGAGCCGGCACGGGGTCACAAGAGTTGGACATGACTGAGCGACTAAACCACCAATCCAAGATAATCTCTCTACTTTAAGGTCATTTGATTCAGTTCAGTTCAGTTGCTCAGTTGTGTCCAGCTCTTTGCGACCCCATGAATCACAGCACGCCAGGCGTCCCTGTCCATCACAAACTCCCAGAGTTCACTCAAACTCACGTCCATTGAGTCAGTGATGCCATCCAGCCATCTCATCCTCGGTNTAGCCGCAGCCCTGACTCTCTCGGAACGTCCCAGGAACGCTGAACGGTCAGGGAACAGCAGCGGTGTGCATGGAGCCCGCCCAACCCTCGATCTGCACGTGGCCCAGGGTCTGCACGTGCTCTCGAATCCCTGTGTGCAGCCAAGGGCCGACTCCGTGTGTCCGATCCTGGCCGACGGACAGAAGCTTCCCCGAGGGGGGGCTTCCTGGGTGGTGGGAGGTGGGTGCCCACTGGGCGAGCACCATGGTGAGGAAGAGGTGTTCAGGGCTGCTGGGGGCTGGGCCAGCAGCCTGTGTCCCTGGGGCAGGCCGCCCTGGGCATCCAGAGCTGAGGGCTGGCCAGGACAGAGGGGCCTGAGTCATTACCTCCGTGGATTCAGCTCCAGCATCTGCAGGGTTGCAGTTTGATGACCAGGTCTAGCCGGTGCCCTGAAAAACAGGCCAGCGTGCTCGTCAGTGCCCGGGGTCCCCCGTACACGTGCCTTTGTGCTCCCCAGAGCTCTGGCTCAGATTAGGGAGACCCCCTTGGGGTCTAGCGCTTGTCACTTCTCGTCAGGGCCAGGAAGGAGCGACGTTCTCTGGCTCAGGCCGGTGCGACTCTGCTTGCTACTGTCCGGCCGCTCGCTGGAGGACAGCGTGTCGTGCTGGTCGCAGGGGTGTGGCCTGGCCACGCAGCAGGACGGCTTGAGGACTTGATTTTTGAGGTATGCAAAGGCTGCCACATCACACGGCTCAAGCGGACACTGTTCAGGTGGAGTCGGCAGGGGACGAATAGAGGGCATGGTGCCACGGACTGGACGTAGGGGAGGGACGGCCGGTGACTCAGCTCAGGACTCTGGCCCGGCCTCTGCGAGNTATGCAAAGGCTGCCACATCACACGGCTCAAGCGGACACTGTTCAGGTGGAGTCGGCAGGGGACGAATAGAGGGCATGGTGCCACGGACTGGACGTAGGGGAGGGACGGCCGGTGACTCAGCTCAGGACTCTGGCCCGGCCTCTGCGAGGGGACGGGGACCATCGCGGGTTAGGTGGGGCAGGCGGGGTGTGCATCGGGGGTGGCGCACGTCGGAAGCCCCGCTCTGGGGCCGGCGGGCCTCGCCGACCCTGTTGGTCTGGTGCGCATGTCGGCACTCGGGGAGCGTAGCCAGCAAAGCACCCAAGTGCCCTGTGCGCTCACAGAGCCTGGGCGCCGATGTGGGTGGCAGGTGGCACAGGGACAGCCCGGGGAACGCGTAGCGTCACACGGCGGGTTGGCGCTGCGAAAGTGCTGAGTAAGGGGTTAGGAATGCTGCGGGGAGGGAGGCACGAGCGGTGGGGGCCTCCTTGGAAGGTGGGCATTGAGCAGAGACCCCGGGGTGGTGACGGCGTGGAGCAGGCTGAGTTGTAAGACGCGGGAATGGCGGTCCAGGCAGGGGAACAGCCAGTGCGAAGGTCCTGAGGCAGGGGAGCGCCTGATGTCCACGGCAGATCGGAGCGCCCCTCCCACAACGGCTCCAGCCTCCTCGAGGGGGGGCGCCGCGTGCATGTCGCTCCCGTGAGCCCAGCCGGACAGGAGACCCATGCTCTGCACAGGGTCCAGGGGCAGCCGCCTGCCCCTCCCTCCTCAGCACCCTCTGCCTCAAACAGACCACAGGGGGCGGGAGGAACGCCCTTCCACCCATGCACATGGCTCAAGAACAAGTGAGTGCCACTGGGGAAGGGGCTGAGTCCCTCGCCCTGTGAGGGTGGACACCCTTCTTTGCCTGGGGGGTGTTGATGCNGAGGCCTGGCATGCTGCGATTCATGGGGTCGCAAAGAGTCGGACACAACTGAGCGACTGAACTGGACTGATGATGATTAAGGCACACACGCTTTTCATCCTATGAGAGACAGGCAGTGAGGGTAACTGACAAAGCAGCCAGCTGTTATAAGAGTTTTCTGGAAAAGGTTCAAAGTGCTCTGGGAATAAAAACAAAAGGTAGATTATTTCCAACTGCAGAGATCTAGGAGGGTTCTGTAGGGAGTTATTTGAACAAGGTCATGAAGGGTGGGTAGGACCCCACTGTCAGAATGGCAGTAAAGGGATGGGATAAGTGGTGAGGTTGAGAAGCAAGCTTGAGCTTGACTCAGAAAGTATGGAAGCAGAATGCATTCACAACAGTAGCTACAACAGTGTGCAGTTGTACAGAACACAGGGAGTAAAGAAGACAAATTTGAAAAGGCAGGTCAAGAGAAGACTGTGGAAGGTTTTAAATGACTGGCCAGTAGATGAGTTTTTTTTTTTTTTTTT
>SJYV01034665.1:332299-345183 GCA_006410875.1 Neotragus pygmaeus | reverse complement strand
TTTTTTTTTTTGGTCCACTTCCTGGAGTAAATCTTCATAAGAAATATACTCTTAGAAACGCATGTGTGTGTGTGTGTGCTTAGTCACTCAGTCGTGTCCACCGTCTTGTGACACCATGGACTGTAGCCCATCAGTCTCTTCTGTCTATGGAATTCTCTGCAAGAATACTGGAGTGGGTTGCCATTTCCTACTCCAGATGACCTTCCTGACCCAGGGATCGAAGCCTGGTCTTCTGCTTTGCAGGCAGATTCTTTACCATCTGAACCTCTAGAAGCCCTTAGAGATGTATCCTTATAATTTACTTAAAAGTTTTATTTACTTCTTTTTGTTAGTTGAAGTGTTGCCTGTGTCTCTTCTCCACATTTTACTGCTTTTTAAACCCATTTTGAGTCAGTATTTTCAAGTCTCCTTCTTACCCCTAAGTCGTCTGATTGATTTTCCATTGATATCCAAATCATTTTCCTAGGTACCATCAAATTCTCCTGCAGAATCAGGGAGAAGGGCTGTGTCTGAGGTTTATATTCTGGCTTGAGTTGTTTAGCTCTTTGTAAGACTGGACAAGTAGAAGGAGGTGGGTCTGTGGTTTCTTGCCAGTCAGGAGTTTTGCCTTTGCAGACTTTTAAAAACTTTTTTTTCCCCTCTCTCATCTTCTTAAGTATTTCATCAGGCCTCAGAGTCACTGATTTGAGGTCCTATCCTGGCTCACTGGGATGAGAGTCCAAATTGCTCCCCATCCCTCACCTCCAAATTTACCTATACTGTTAAGTAATTTCCATAAAAAACAAGCAGACAAACTCACTGAACTATTTATGTCTTCTGTTAGATATGAGCTCAGAAGCATTTTTATTCCCCAGCTCCCTACTACAATTTGCTCTAGTTTTACAAATGAGAATTTCAATTACAAAAACAATGCATTCTCATTATATACATCTCTGAGAGTCTTTAAAGAGGCCCAGAGAGGGAAACAAAAACTCCTTATAACCCACCGTATGGAAATATCCAATGTTAACTTTTTGACACATATGTTTAGCCTTCTTGTCTCTGTGTGTATATGTGTTTGTATTGATACAGTATGAATAATATGTTGCATGGAAGGCTTCTCTTTCCTTAGCAATATATTGTGCAATTTTTCTCATGTAGATAAATATTCTTTGTCATTAATGTTAGTGATTGTGTAGTGCTTTTATTTTCCTCACACTTACCTGTGTTTCTTAATTGTCTGTAAAGAGATGCTATGTATAGTAACTAAAAAAAAAAAAGGCAAAATGGTAGGAGGTACAAACTGTATTCAGGTATAAATTCGAAATTTGTGTAGAATTGGTTTACTGGATTGGTCAATAACTTTGTTGGGCCTTATCCATAAGATGTAACAGAAAAACCCGAACAACCTTTTTGGTCAATCCAGTATTAGAGAAGTTGTTGAGGAAGTGGAGGTTCGCTGTAGCACATCTCTCTGCACACACTGACACTCATGTGGGCGCAGATGTTCGCATCAGTGGAGAGCATAGGGTGGGTCATTCACCAGATGTCGGAGTTCCATGATGAGTCTTCTCTCACCCCAGCTGTGTGACTAGGGGCAAGTCACTTGGCCTCTTAACTTTATTTTCCCCATGTATAAAATGGGGGATGGAAATAACTTGCTGTTGCCTACTTTACAAACCTATTTTATTCCTAAATAAGATTGAAATGAAAAAATGTCTCTGCAGTTGCTTATTGAACGAGTAATTCCCTGTACTGCAGAAAGACATTCTTGGTAGCAAAAATTCATCTCATCCCACTAACATTTATTGAGCACCTACTCTGTTCAGAGGCCAGTACAAGGAATCAATATAAGGGGTACTATCCTATGTTGAAATGGCCTTATTATGAATGTTTCATTTTTCTCAAATCAATGATCTTCTGGGTGACAGTGCTGGCTTCTTCTCATCACTCTGGTATGATTAATTCATTCATCATGTTAGACTGATTTAATTATTTATTATGTCGTTTTGTTTATTTAATTTGCATATCAATCACCAGGGCACTGCATATCTCAGCTGACTGCGAAATCCTATTAAGAAAGGTTTGGATGCTGATGCAGACTCCAGTGGCCTCTCCAGGGGCAAAAACTTTTCTGTAATTGAATACTTAGGTACTAGGATGCTACAGCTAGAATTTTTTTTTTGTCTCAAAGTTCAATCTCCTCCTTCCTGCTTCTGTCCAAGGAGCCAGTGAGGTGTGAATTATGCATTCTCATCTATCCTGTGGTCAGTGTTTGCATACTTTACTTTTTCATAGAAGGGACAGCTTTTCCCTGGAGAAACAAATATTCCAACTCATGGTAATTGACTGAAAAAAAAAAGCCAGTCATTGTTTTCTTATCCATTATCTCCTGATTGGAGTTTTCAACCTGGATTCTAGTGTAGAGGCTCCTTAGAGGTACTGCCTGGGTTCTTATTATTTCAGCCTCCCAGCTGGGAGCAGGTGGGGCCCTTGCATCCTTGGACTGAATTTGTTTACCTTCCTCATCATCAGTATAGTATTAAGTGAGACTGAGGGCCTGGACTTGAATCCTGATCATAATTCTTCTTAGCTGTGTGACTTTGGGAAGTTACTGAATAGGTACTGACGGTGATATAGCTAAAGAACTCTTAACACATCCCAAGCTTAAGCTAAATATTTTATTGTCATTTAATTATCTCCCTCGTGCTCCGTTCTGGTTTTTTTCTTTGGCTATACCCCTTGATATGTGGACCTTGGCTCTCTGACCAGGGATCAAACCCATATCCCCTGCATTGAAAGGCAGAGTCTTAACCATTGGACCATTGAGGAAGGTCCTTCCTGCTCTAGTTATTATTGCTCCATAGCAAGCCACTCAAAACCTTAGGGGCTCAAAACCCTCACAATCTGTTATTTTCTCATGCATGTTGGAAAGAACCTAGTGGAAGAGCTGCTCTCTGCTCCATGCAGTGTCTGTTGGGGGAGGTCAAACTGGGGACTAGTTCAGTTAGGTTGCTCAGTCAGGTCTGACTCTTTGTGACCCCATAGACTGCAGCATGCCAGGCTTCTCTGTCCGTCACCATCTCCTGGAGTCTACTCAAACTCGTATCTATTGAGTCAGTGATGCCATCCAACCATCTCATCCTGTGTCGTCCTCTTCTCATCCTGCCTTCAATCGTTCCCAGCATCAGAGTCTTTTCAAATGAGTCACTTCCTGAGGACGTCTCATTTGCCTGACTGCCAGGTGAGTGTGGATAGCTCAGCTGGGCTGCGGGTCTCTGCTTCTCTCCACCCGTGCCTCCTCTTGCGCTGCTTGGACCTCCTCACAGCATGGCACCTGGGTTCCCAGAGTGAGCATCCCACGGGAGCCAGGAAGAAGCCACAGGGCTTTTTCTAACCCTTCCTCAGAAGTCACTCAGCATCACTCCTGCTATATCCTATTTGCAGAAAGGCTCACAGACTCACTCAGATTCAAGGGCAGGGGACTTAGTTTCCACATTGCCGGAGCAGTGGTAAAGAAAGTGCAGAAGACCGTGTGGCTGGGGACACTGTTTGCCCCTGTCTTTGGAGAATGTAGTCTGCCAGCACTCCTCTGAGATGGACACTGCTCCCTCTTCCAGAAGGGTTGTGAACTTTCTCTATGATCAGAAGTCTGTGGAATCATTGACTGGGTTTTGGTTTCTGTCAGTCTGGCTCTAGAAAACACACCCTTCACCACTGATGAACACAGTGAAAGTGAAAGTCGCTCAGTTGTGTCCGACTCTTTGCGACCCCATAGACTGTACAGTCCATGGAATTCTCCAGGCCAGAATACTGGAGTGGGTAGCCTTTCCCTTCTCCAGGGGACCTTCCCAACCCAGGGATCAAACCCAGGTCTCCCGCAATGCAGGTGGATTCTTTACCTGAAGAGCCACAAGGGAAGCCCATGATGAACACAGTAGCAAACATTTATTAGGCTGTTACTGGAAGAACTTCGGCTTTGTCCTCTTACCATGTTGCTGTGTCTCCTTTCTCAGCCTTTTTTGTTCATTTGTCCTTTAAAGTTATTTATTTAATTAATGTGACAGCATCAGGTCTCAGCTGTGATGCTCCAGATCTTTGTTGTAGGATCTTTTGTTGCGGGCATGGACGCTCTTGCTGTGGCTCGTGGGCTCAGTAGTTACGGTGTGTAGGCTTATTTGTTCCACGGCATGTGGGATCTAGTTCCCCAGCCAGGGATTGAACCCATGTCCCCTGCATTACAAGGTGGATTTTTAACCACTGGATCACCAGGGAAGTACCCATTTGTCCTTTTTAAGACTCTTCTCAAGAGATTGCTAGGGACTCCACAATTCCTGTTGAACAATTTTACTTCTTTTTTAAAACCATTTAAATTTCTCTCAACTTGGCTATGTCTCGTCAGCCTCATCTTTTATAAACACATTCAGGTTCTTCCCTAAACAAAAGGGCTGTGGCTTCTCTATTTGAAGCCACAGATGACAAATTTTGCTGTTCTTCCAGGCCAGGTGACCTAAATGGTGACTAACTTGTCCAGTAGCAATGGTTCCCCCATCACATAATCTGAGGCTTAGAGAAGGGGAGTGACTTGCTCAGTGAGTCAGTTAGAAAGTAGTAGAACTGGGTTTTGTTTCATTCCACAGACTGTCTCTGCCAAATACTTGAGGGTATGTCTCTGATAATTCCACTGAAGTCTTCCTAATAGCAGAAGTGAATGCATGTGTGGGTCTTGGGGGTCTGGAGCATAGCCAGTGTAGCCTGCCTCAAGCACGATGTTTCTTTAAAGTTTTGTGTTTTAACTTTAAAAATTCATGTGAATTTTTAATTCTGCTCATTAATATATTCATGTTGGTTTTAACAGAATATTATGTGAGTCAGGCTTGTCTCGATTATACTACAATAACAAACTCTTGAAATCTCAGTGACTTCCTTGATGGGGAAATGTTCCTGGCATCTAGTAGTTGTTAGACTTGTTTTGCCAAGTCTTATGACATGCACAGGGATTGAACCCATGCCCCTTTCAGTGGAAGTACCGAGTCCCAACCAATGGACTTTGGTAGACAATGAGTGTGAAACATCCCTAGGGTTGTCAGGTGTGAAAGTGGTTTAGAACCCATCTAGTTGACCGCACTCCAGTCACATGGTCCTGATGGACCGTAAGAGAAGACAGGAATGAAGTGGTCTGGGATGCACAGAAAGAGATCTTTTTAAATGTAAAAAGACTTGATAAGTACATAGCATTCCTTATGCCACAACTATTTTAAACTACGATCAAAAGAGTAACATCTAAGGAGTTTTCTGCCGTTCCTGGCATTCAGTGGTTGAGGTCATGTTGTTCTGAGACTGTCACTCGCAAGATTACGTTGAGCAGGAGATCTGAAAATGTGTTTTGGGTTCGATGTCCAGACAATTTATCTTCTGCTTGTGTCCCAGTATCTCAGCAGGCTTTACTCACGTAAATTGGTTATTTCACTGTGTCACAAACAATGTCAAGGCAATCACCAAGCAGACAGGTTCTGAGTGCTGCCAGACAAATGGTATGATGTAATGTTTTGAGCTGACATCTGTGGGTTTTGGTGAGGAGGACTCTGGTTGCTTATGTCGTGTGGTTCACTATCCCTGGGAAATGCTAAAGGGATTTTTGAGCAGAGAAAGAGAATCAAGAATATTTTTGTAACACTCATACTTTAATTTTATTCATAAGTAAATAAACTAACAATCTCAAATAAGCTTTAGTCCCTATGGCAAATTATATATTTTTTAAATGGTTGCAACAATAGATTCTGTCCCAGGCGCTTTTCCAGAACCTAGACATTCTCCTCGCTCCCCTAATCAGGTGAGCAGTTTATTTCTCTTCCCCTTGATGAGTAGAAAGAGGTGGGAATGATTCTGAGGCTGAGATAGAAAAGGGCACACTCTTTCCTTTTTCTCTCCTGAATACTCACCTTTGGAACCGTCAAGCTCCATGGAACACACTTGAGGCAGCCATACTTAAGGAAACCCAAGCCAACCAATGTGGAACGACAAGACCTGAGACTGCACGGAGAGGGAGAGATGCCTGTCAACCCTCAGTCGCCCAGTCCCTGTGCAATCACAGTCCCCTAGTGACCCCGCGCCAGAGCTGCCCAGCCCAGCTGTTCCCAAACTCCTCCTCCAGAGACCATAGACCATATTATCCAGAGAGGTAATCAGTGATTATTACTGTTTCAGCTCTAATTTGGGGGTGACTTGTTACATGGCAACAGATAACTGGAGCAGTTTCCCCTAATCAACAGTAACCATCCAGTCCTCCAACTTGCTTTTTTGGCTCAGTTGTCATGACGTTTATTATTAAAACACTAAGTTTTGCTTTGGTTGCTGGACACAGATGTTAACTCACTTCTCTGCTTCCTAACTTCCTGGGTGGCGGGTAGAGAAGGGTGTACATGGCAGCTCTGCTCCTCAGACCCCAGGCCTGCTTACACAGAGCACCAAAGATGGGTGTTCTCCTTTTCCCCATCTTTCCAGGAGGGAGTAGGTTAAGGCAACTTGGGCATGCATCTACACCACTTATATGACTTCCAGCAACTTGTCTAGAATCAGCAGGGGAGCTGCTCAATGTCCAACCTCAATTTAGTCATTTTATCCAATTTTGTCAAAATTCTTTCCTTCATGTCCTTGTTCCTGATGTGCCTCACAAATGGCCTTAGACTTTCCTCCTCTTTTTTTTTTTGGCCGTCTCATTGCTGGCGAGTTCTTAGTTCTCTGACAAGCAATTGAACCCAGGTCCTCAGCTGCGAAAGTGCAGAGTCCTAACCACTGGACTGCCAGTGAATTCCCAAGACATTTCTCCTAAGGTTATCTTGTGCAGGGCATGGACATCTATGACCTGGGGGCCAGATGGGGCCAACTTTAAAAAAAATTTGATTTTATTTATCTCTGAAATACTAAAGATAAATATTCCATATAATTTCAAGAGAAGTTGTATCACTTATGTTACTTTGAGTAAATAGAAAACTAAGAAAGAATAACTTTTGTTATTCTTGTGCCAACAAGAAAAAAATCTTTACTAGCATGAAAAGTCTGTTGGCCATATTTGGATGTGTTTTTAATCTGCCAGCAATGCTGGGAGCTTTTCATGGACTGAGCCATTTGTACCTGGTTGTAAAGCCATCCCCACTATACTTCTCACTTCATTAGGTGAAAGTTATCAGTGGGATCACAATGGTGAGACATAGATGTCTGCAGTATGGCATCCAAGGTGTATCTGTGTGTGTGTATACATACACATTTCCATGTGCTTAAAGTTTTTTTTTTTAATTGTGGAAAAATTTCTGTTGTTGTTCACTTGCTAAGTCATGTTCAACTCTTTGAGACTCCATGGACTGCAGCACGCCAGGCTTTNGTTTTGCTTTGGTTGCTGGACACAGATGTTAACTCACTTCTCTGCTTCCTAACTTCCTGGGTGGCGGGTAGAGAAGGGTGTACATGGCAGCTCTGCTCCTCAGACCCCAGGCCTGCTTACACAGAGCACCAAAGATGGGTGTTCTCCTTTTCCCCATCTTTCCAGGAGGGAGTAGGTTAAGGCAACTTGGGCATGCATCTACACCACTTATATGACTTCCAGCAACTTGTCTAGAATCAGCAGGGGAGCTGCTCAATGTCCAACCTCAATTTAGTCATTTTATCCAATTTTGTCAAAATTCTTTCCTTCATGTCCTTGTTCCTGATGTGCCTCACAAATGGCCTTAGACTTTCCTCCTCTTTTTTTTTTTGGCTGTCTCATTGCTGGCGAGTTCTTAGTTCTCTGACAAGCAATTGAACCCAGGTCCTCAGCTGCGAAAGTGCAGAGTCCTAACCACTGGACTGCCAGTGAATTCCCAAGACATTTCTCCTAAGGTTATCTTGTGCAGGGCATGGACATCTATGACCTGGGGGCCAGATGGGGCCAACTTTAAAAAAAATTTGATTTTATTTATCTCTGAAATACTAAAGATAAATATTCCATATAATTTCAAGAGAAGTTGTATCACTTATGTTACTTTGAGTAAATAGAAAACTAAGAAAGAATAACTTTTGTTATTCTTGTGCCAACAAGAAAAAAATCTTTACTAGCATGAAAAGTCTGTTGGCCATATTTGGATGTGTTTTTAATCTGCCAGCAATGCTGGGAGCTTTTCATGGACTGAGCCATTTGTACCTGGTTGTAAAGCCATCCCCACTATACTTCTCACTTCATTAGGTGAAAGTTATCAGTGGGATCACAATGGTGAGACATAGATGTCTGCAGTATGGCATCCAAGGTGTATCTGTGTGTGTGTATACATACACATTTCCATGTGCTTAAAGTTTTTTTTTTTAATTGTGGAAAAATTTCTGTTGTTGTTCACTTGCTAAGTCATGTTCAACTCTTTGAGACTCCATGGACTGCAGCACGCCAGGCTTTCCTGTTCTTCACTATCTCCTGGAGTTTGCTCAAACTCATGTCCATTGAGTCAATGATGCCATCCAACCATCTCACCCTCCGTCACTGCCTTCTCCCCCTGCCCTCAATTTTTCCCAACATCAGGGTAATATATGTGTGTGTATATATATATATACTTATGTATATATGTGTGTATATATATATATATGTATATATATGTATATATATATAACATGAAATTTATCATGGTAACTAGTTTTATACTTGAATCTTTTAGGTCTTGCCTATTTCTTATTTATTCTTATATCATTGTGTATTTTGTGTATGGGGTAAATGTTTCTATTACTTTTTAAACTAGCTATTGCTGGTGTAAAAAATTTTGTTTTATACATGTAGTTTGTATCTGACTCCCATACCAAAACTCTCCTATGAATTTTAATAGTTTCTAGTTATGTCTCAGATTGTAGGGTGGACACTAGTATTTTAATAAATGTCCACTGAGAGAGGAATGGATAAAGAAGACATATACACACATGCATATGTGGGATGTGTGTGTGTGTGTAAATATATGGAGAGAAAGTGATGTAGTATACACACACACACACACACACACACACACACACACACAGAATATTACTCAGTCATTAAAAAGAATGAAATAATGCCCTTTGTAGCAACATGGATGGACTTACAGATTGTCATACCAAGTGGAGTGAGTCAGACAGAGGAAGATAAATACTGTATGACATCCATTATATGTGAAATCTAATGGTACTTATATCATCTCCTTTTAAATCTGATTTTTAGTTTTTTTTTTAAACCACATTTAAACATACAATTTTGTGGCATTTTTACAAGTACATTTGTAGTGGTATACAACCATCATCACTGTCCATTTCTGGAACTTTTTCATCAGCTCCTGAAACACTCTGCACACATTTGACAATGACTCCCCATTTCTCCCTGCCCGTAGCTCCTTTGTACCACCTTTCTTGCTGTCTCTGAATTTGTCTCTTTGAGGTACCTCATGTAAGTGGACTTATCTGATATTTCAGATAGCCTTTGTTTTTTAATGAATAAGATTTTATTGGACACAGCTATGCTCTTTTATTTCTGTATTGTCTATGGTTGTTTTTGCACTTTAGCAGCAGAGGTAGGGACTTCTCTCGCAGCCCTGTGTTTAAGACTTCACCTCCAGTACAGGGCATGCAGGTTCGATTCCTGGTCAGGGAACTAAGATCCCACATGCCTCCAGGCCAAAAAGTCAAAACATAACAGAAGCAATTTTGTAACAATTTCGATTAAGACTTTAAAAAAATACAGCAGGGTTAAGTATTTGGAAGAGATGAGGTATGGGCTGCAGATGATGATATGCTATCCATTGGTTTACACAAAAGTTTGCAGTCTCCTGAATGCAGTTGAGGATGGCTGACCTCTATGATTATCTCATTAATGTAGGAAAGGAGCCTCTTTTCCAGCCCACTGATAGTGGATTTTTACAGTATGAAAGTCACTAAGGCCTTTAACTCTGCTTGGTCAAAACCCTACCCTCATTTTTCTTAGTTAAAAAGTGCAAATCACTTCAGAATTCTGCCTGCCTTCTCTCCTGAATTTGTTTTTCTCCATAAGATTTAATTGACCTGTGAAAACTCTTCTTCCACCCTTGAATTTAGCAATTTAATGCCCTTTATTTCTGCTTGATAATCTTCATTCCTTTCGCTTTTATATATTACAGAAAAACCTCTGATAAATACTGCCCACCTCACATGATTGTTTGGCAGTTAGGAAATAATATCTGCTACATAGTGTGATCTAGACAGCATATTAAAAAGCAGAGACATTACTTTGCTAACAAAGATCCATCTAGTCGAAGCTATGGTTTTTCCAGTAGTCATGTATGGATGTGAAAGTTGGACTGTAAAGAAAGCTGAGTGCCAAAGAATTGATGCTTTTGAACTGTGGTGTTGGAGAAGACTCTTGAGAGTCCTTTGGACTGCAAGGAGATCCAACCAGTCCATCCTAAAGGAAATCAGCCCTGAATATTCATTGGAAGGACTGATGCTGTAGCTGAAACTCCAATACTTCGGCCAACTGATCTGAAAAACTGACTCATTTGAAAAGACCCTGATGCTGGGAAAGATTGAAGGCAGGAGGAGAGGGAATGACAGAGGATTAGATGGTTGGATGGCATCACTGACTCAATGGACATGAGTTTGAGTAAACTCTAGGAGCTGGTTATGGACAAGGAGGCCTGGCGTGCTGTAGTCCATGGGGTCGCAAAGAGTCGGACACAACTGAATGACTGAACTGATATAGTCTAACTTTTCATGTTCCCCTTTTCATGTAAGTGAGTAATGAATTGGTTCTCCTTATGTAGAAGTTGACCTTTGTGTTAACATTTTATCCCCTCCATGAAGAATCAGGCTCTGACCTGGAGTTCTACTATTGTGATAACACTTGTGTTTTCAAAGTCATTTCTCACTTAACTAGGCATTTGTTTAAAAAGACAATTTAGATGGCCATCTTTCTTTATTTTTCCGAGATTTATCACTTTAGCCATACTCTTTGATAGAAAGTGATGTCTGTAACAGAGAAGGCAATGGCACCCCACTCCAGTACTCTTGCCTGGAAAATCCCATGGATGGAGGAGCCTGGTAGGCTGCAGTGCATGGGATCGCTAACAGTTGGACACGACTGAGCAACTTCACTTTCACTTTTCACTTTCATGCANAAAAGCAGAGACATTACTTTGCCGACAAAAGTCCGTCTAGTCAAGGCTATGGTTTTTCCTGTGGTCATGTATGGATGTGAGAGTCAGACTGTGAAGAAAACTGAGTGCCGAAGAATTGATGCTTTTGAACTCTGGTGTTGGAGAAGACTCTTGAGAGTCCCTTGGACTGCAAGGAGATCCAACCAGTCCATTCTGAAGGAGATCAGCCCTGGGATTTCTTTGGAGGGAATGATACTGAAACTGAAACTCCAGTACTTTGGCCACCTCATGCAAAGAGTTGACTCATTGGAAAAGACTGATGCTGGGAGGGATTGGGGGCAGGAGGAGAAGGGGACGACAGATGGCTGGACGGCATCACTGACTCGATGGACGTGATTCGGAGTGAACTCCAAGAGTTGGTGATGGACAGGGAGGCCTGGTGTGCTGCGATTCATGGGGTTGCAAAGAGTCGGACACGACTGAGCGACTGAACTGAACTGAACTGAACTGAAGAGGGTAAATCTTAAATTTACCACCACCACCACAAAAAAAGTAACAGGATGGAAGTGGTAACTAGTGTTATGGTAATAATCATGTTGCAACATATATAATGGACATGAGTTTGAGCAAACTCTGGAAGATGGGAAAGAACAAGGAAGCCTGGAATGCTGCAGTCCATGGGGTCACAAAGAGTCAGACATGATTTAGCGACTGAACAACAACATATATAAAAGTATGAAAGCAGCACATTGTACATCTTGAACTTACACAATGTTATATGTCTATTATATTTCATCAAAGCTGGGGGGGTGGGGAAGGCAATGGAGTAATGTCCCCGGACTCTGCCCTGGTGTTTCTTTCTTTGGCTGGTTTTAACCTGAATCCTTATACTATATTAAATTGTAACTGTAACAGCTTTCAGTGAGTTCTGTGAGTCCTTCTAGAGAATTATCTAAACTAAAGGTGTCAGAGTGGTAAGGTCTCTCATGGGAACTGTCCACATCTCAGATGCTGAAAGAAGAAATGTACCATGAGGAGAGGGCAGGGTGTTTTACTTTCAGCACTGGGCCAGTTTGCTGTTAATAGCAAAACTGGTTTGTTTGTTTGTTTCTATAAACCATGAAGGCTCATTCCATTGACTACAAATTGCCTATTATAAAAAATACTCAGTGTCTAGTGAATCTTGTTGAATTTTTTTTTCAAACATTATCTTCTGTCTACAATCTCAAGACCTATGAATACAACTACACTCCATTCATAATTCTCATTTTCCTATAAGAAAATATGTCTTCCAATGTAACAGTGTGCTTTAGAAAGGCTAAATTTACAATGAATCAGACAGGATTTCTAGGTAGTGAAATTAATAACACAGTTCAAGAAGGGAGAATTGAGCCAGTGATTTTAAAAAGGCGAAGATAAATTACCTGGAAAAGGAGCAGGTAGAACCCTGAATGATTGGGTACAGGATGAAGGAACTCAGTGTGTCATGACAACAGGACATCAGCTGACCCATGAAGTCAGTTGGGTAAAGCTTGAGAGAGGAGAGTAATGCCCAGGAGCTTTCCAGCTGGAAATGAAACTGAGAAACACTGGCCTCCAAGTTCAGGTGGCTATGGAACAGATCTCACTGAAGTGGGAGAGCTTTGATTTGTATATATTGTAGCAGATGGCCTTTCTTCCAAAGTCCTTTCCTGGACATCTCATCCCCTTCAATCCACTTCTTACATACCTGGTTTCCCTCCAGAATTCTTTTCTCTTCCCACAACTTCCCAAGTTGTGTGATCTTGAGTGAGT
>SJYV01034665.1:318050-332134 GCA_006410875.1 Neotragus pygmaeus | reverse complement strand
GGCTGAGAGCCGGGTGCAGTCAAGATGCTACATTTCCCATTTCAGCTCTGATACTGACGCAGGGGAAAGCAAGCCATTTTAATGGTCACGGATGGCGTGGAACGCCCCCAAGCTTGTACCAGGCGCTTCCAAGCCTCAAAGCCTCCGGTTCAATACCCCCGAAAGTGTCACAGACCAAAAATGACCTCTGACAGGCGGGAACCTCTTATCGACTACTTCCAAATGAACTGTGCTTCACGCACAGAGACGCCCGTGTTACATAAGATTCTCTGCTTGGCTCTAAACTTTGAGGCACGTCCTCTGGGAAACTCCCCTTTGCATCCCAGGACTGCAGTGCCGAGCACAGAGCTTTGCCTACAGAAGACGCTCAAAAAACAGCAGTCGAGTTGCATCTTCAGACGTTGTCCGAGTGTCTGGCTTTGGTCTCGGAAGAGACCTGAGTTGGAATCCCAGCTCTGCCAATACACTTACCAGGAACCGCTGGGCCAGTTACTGAGCCTGTGGGCCCCTGTTTTCTCCTTCTGCTAAATGAAGCTAATGTTTACCACAGGGACAATTGAAGGAAAATGAGATAATGTGTAAACATCTTAAAAAAAAAAAAAAANCCTTTGCATCCCAGGACTGCAGTGCCGAGCACAGAGCTTTGCCTACAGAAGACGCTCAAAAAACAGCAGTCGAGTTGCATCTTCAGACGTTGTCCGAGTGTCTGGCTTTGGTCTCGGAAGAGACCTGAGTTGGAATCCCAGCTCTGCCAATACACTTACCAGGAACCGCTGGGCCAGTTACTGAGCCTGTGGGCCCCTGTTTTCTCCTTCTGCTAAATGAAGCTAATGTTTACCACAGGGACAATTGAAGGAAAATGAGATAATGTGTAAACATCTTAAAAAAAAAAAAAAAAGCCTGGCACGTGATAGGCAGCTAGTAAACAAGTTACTGGCATTTCAAAACAGTGTTCTCAACTTGATTACCCCTCAACTCAGAGTGGATTTACTCTGAAATTCTGATAGCTCAAGAGGCACACGCCAAATCTGTGTCTTATGAAGAACTTACCATCTTTTGTGCTATTTTTCTGTCAGTTTCCAGTTATACTTCACGTGAGCCAAAATATTTCTCATAAAGTTTTGCCCTCTGCAAGTTGCTAAAGTATGTGCACACAGAACATACCTTCTAAGGTTGAAAACCTAGATTTCTCACCGAGGTGAACGTTCACAAAAAGGGGGAGTGAAAAGTTAAGGTAGGGAAATGAGGTTAATGGGAGGCAATGCTAACTGGGTATGAAAAAGTGAAAGGAATTCTGACTATTTCATCAGGATACCTGGTAGTTCACTGGAGAACTAATACATACACCGTGAATGAATTAAATAATTAACGCAAACCATCCGAGAATATCCTTCGGTTTAAGGTAGAAGTCGGTATCTTGAGTGATGCTACCAAAGGTTTGGAATTGACAGGTAGCCCTTCGTAAAGAAAGAAGAGGGAAAAGTTCTCATCTGGACAGCAGATGAGGAAGGAAATGTAAGTGGAGGAGGAATTTGTTGAGGAAAATAGAAAGAATTGTGAAAAAGGAAGGTGAGTATTTTTTTAGGGCAAGGTGTGAAAGTGTTTGAGCTGGTGGCTCAGAGGTTAAAGCATCTGCCTACAGTATGGGAGACCTGGGTTTGATCCCTCTGTTGGGAAGATCCCCTGGAGAATGAAATGGCAACCCACTCCAGTATTCTTGCCTGGAGAATCCCACGGACAGAGGAGCCTGGTAGGCTGCAGTTCATGGGTCGTAAAGAGTCAGACACGACTGAGTGACTTCACTTCACTTGAAAGTGTAGAAGCGAAAAATTAAATGAACTCAGGAAGAAAATGATCACGGATTTAGCTGGAGAGGAGAATGAAAAAGGCACGTGAGGGCAGCGTTACCTGAGGGTGGGGTGGAGACGAGAGGCGTGCTTGGTGAAAGACTAAAGGTGAGGAGAGAGTGCGCGAGTACAGATGCTTTCAATGTTGCAGCCCGACTCTTTCTGTGTTTAAGAAGCAAAACGGAGAACAGGCTCTAAAGGAGGGGGAGGGGTTTCTTCTCCCTAAATTCAGCTTGAGATGGCTGCTTAATATCCAAATTAAGACGACCTTGGGACTTAGCCGGCAGTCCAGCGGTTAAGCCACACTCTCAAGGCAGGGGGAATGGGTTCTATCCCTGGTTGGGGAACTGCGTGGCATGGCCAAGGAAAATGAAAGAAATAGAAAAAACAATGATGACTTTAGATAATGGGAGGAACTGCCTCAAGGGAGAAAATGTGGAGGCCAAGAAACAGATCTGGGAAGTGGACTGCGTGTAAACAGGAGAGGATGAGCTCATAGAGAATTTTGCAAATGGAAGACTAGAACTGGATTCTTTGTGTGTGTGAAAGTCACTCAGTCATGTCCAACTCATTGCAATCCACGGACTATACAGTCCATGGAATTTTCTAGGCCAGAATACTGGAGTGGGTAGCCGTTCCCTTCTCCAGGGGATCTTCTCAACCCAGAGGTCGAACCCAGGTCTCCCGCATTGCAGACGAATTCTTTACCAGCTGAGCCACCAGGGAAGCCCTGGAACTGGATTTTTGCAGAACGGTGAGCAGCTATAGGATGCCTGGTGGTTCACTGCAGAACCACTACCGCACAGTGAGTAAATTAAATAATCAGAACAAACCATCCAAGACAGACGGGCTTCCCAGGTGGTGCTCGTGGTAAAGAACCACGATGTGGGTTTGATCCCTGGGTTGGGAAGATACCCTGAAGGAGGGCATGGCAACCTACTGCAGTATTCTTGCCTGGAGAATTCCATGGACAGAGGGGCCTGGCAGGCTACCGTCCATAGAGTTGCAAAGAGTCAGACAGGACTTAAAGCGGCTCAGCACACCACACACACGCATCCAAGAAAGAAATGTGAAAAGTGAGGAGGGCACTCTTAGAAACTGAAGGCTAAGGTGGGGCCAGCTGGAAAAAGGCAACCCAGAAAATCTTCCTAGGCTTTTCCACCCGAATTAACCATGTGAGCTGGGCTGAAGAAAGTATTCATCTCTAATGAACGGATGACAGTTACAGCGTGTCCTTCACAAGATTCTTGTGAGGATTACATGGATTTATACCCTTAAAGCCCACAGAACACGATGTGGCATCTAGTAGTGTGCATTCACTGTTATCATAACTGAACTCAGACTCCAAAATCTTGAGTTTGAATACTAGCTTGGGCAAATTCCCACCTTAGTCTCCTCTCT
This sequence comes from Neotragus pygmaeus, assembly GCA_006410875.1. Lineage (NCBI taxonomy): Eukaryota > Metazoa > Chordata > Mammalia > Artiodactyla > Bovidae > Neotragus > Neotragus pygmaeus. The sequence goes on along the minus strand of SJYV01034665.1, from coordinate 328,886 downwards.
CACCTGAAATTTAATAAAGCTGACTTTACAGGTGGCTGTGAAAGAGGACACCAAAAAGGGCTTTGAAGAATGTAAAGGCCTTATTATAGCGCCCATCCTCAATCTATAATAAAGCCTTGGGAGCTCACATCCAATGCTTTCTGTGTTACAGGCTTTGGGTTTAGTGCTTTATATGCATTTTCCTATTCATGCTTCAAAACAACTTGAAGATAAATTGTTATCCCTGTTATCCAGTTAAAAACAAACAACTGGGTCTAAGCCAGTGATTTACACAAAATCACACAGCAAGCAAATGGCAAAGAATATTCCCAAGTCCAAACGCGTCAGAAGTGTATAAAGTGAAAGTGAAGTCGCTCAGTCGTGTCCAACTCTTGTGACCCCATGGACTGTAGCTCTCCAGGCTCTCCGTCCATGGAATTCTCCAGGCCAGAATACTGGAGTGGGTAGCCTTCCCCTTCTCCAGGGGATCTTCCCGACCCAGGGATCGAACCCGGATCTCCCACCTTGCAGAGATGCTTTACTACCGTCTGAACGTATAGATGTGGCCCAACCTGCTGTTTGTGGGGTGAATGCCCTTGTATAACCATCAGAGATTGGGGGAGGGAAAGTCCCCAGCAAAGCTCCCCACTTAACAGGAGAGGGGTTGTTGAGTAATGACTGCCTTGCAGAGTAACTGTAAGAAATCTATTTTTTATTTTCTCATTTAAGTAGAATGCCCTGTCATGCTCTCCAGGGGTCAGGCGCCGTGTCAGGGCGGGGATGGCAGTCCAGTTATTCCGAGGAGCCGCTTGGCTCCCCTCTCCCTACCCCGAGGTCCCCTCGTATCCACACAGGCCTCCGTGCCCCGCTTCCAGGCGACCGTGGGCCCTTCCCGGGCCGCAGGGGAGCGGGAGCGACGGAGAGAGGGCCCGCAGCTGCGGCGCCTCAGCGGCCGTCGCCCCCACAGCGGCCGGTGCCCGCCGCGCACGGAGCCGTAACCACCACGCCTCCGGTTTCCCCCCCCAACTGCTTGACGAACAATGACGGCAGCCGCCCCGCCCGCCTTTGACGTCACGGTCGAGAAACCCCATCCTTGACTACAAGTCCCAGAGGGCCGAGCGGCGGCGAGAGCGCGACAGCTCTGGTACAACTACATCTCCCAGGGGGCCCCGCGCGGCCGCGCCTTCCCCACTGCGCAAGTGCGGAAACGCTTGTTTCCGGCGTGGTCTCGGTGAGCGCGTCTCGCTTCTGGGCTTAGGCCCTGTCTTGGTTTACAGGTTTGAGCTCGTGGCTGTACAGGTGAGGTTGTAAGTTCAGGATCGCAGCCGCCGCCTCCTTAGAGCCTGTGCAGATTTCGGTGCCTGGGGAGGCAGGGACGAATGCTAGACCTGGAGCTGCGATCTGCATCGGAGATAATTCTTTGCTGTTCCTCGGCGCTTTCTAGTTGTTTACTAATTTTTTTCTTTACCTTGGACCATCCCGGTTAACTCCCAGAACAGCACTTTTGGGGAACTGTAAGCGCCTCCAGTTGACAGTGGAGGAAAAGGTTTAGACGAGCTAAGTGATTTGTTTAAAGACACTGCTAGTGGTTGCTGAACGGTTTCCTTGATGCTGTTTGCTTCTGAGTCCCAGCTCGGTATTCTCTGCTCTGCCTCCAGATTGCTGACTCCCTTTTTTGTTGACCCAAGGGTTAGGGACTGGGTATCTGTAGCTTTTCAAGTCTGGAGTACCCGGAAGAGTGGTAGTGATGAAGGGAGCAACAAAGGTGCTGTCATCAAGTCTGTCATTATGTAGGTATCTTTTTTTCCACCGACGTCTGAGTCAGTTATTCACTCGGTGTTTTTACAGAGGTGCCTTTCGGTTGTCAAGCTCTATTTTAGGTACTGGAATTACGGCAGCAAACCAAAATGCCCAACCCTTACCTTCTAGTGAGGGTAGATAGCCAATCAGATATATAGTGGGTCAGGTGGTGATGAGAGATAAGGAGGAAGAATAAAGCAAAGTAAGGAGAAACATCCTCTGGAGGATTTTGAACCGAGTCCTAACTTCTGTTTAGATCTGATTTTGGCGTTCCAGACAAAAGAGCCACACAGAAGAGATGGGAGAGGAGGCGAATGATGACAAGAAGCCAACAACTAAATTTGAACTGGAGCGGGAGACAGAGCTTCGCTTTGAGGTGGAGGCATCACAGTCAGTTCAGTTGGAGCTGCTGGCTGGCATGGCAGAAATCTTCGGCACAGAGCTGACCCGAAACAAGAAGTTCACTTTTGATGCTGGGGCCAAGGTGGCTGTCTTCACTTGGCACGGCTGTTCGCTGCAGCTCAGTGGCCGCACCGAGGTGGCTTACGTCTCCAAGGACACCCCGATGTTGCTTTATCTCAACACGCATACGGCCTTGGAGCAGATGCGGAGGCAGGCCGAGAAGGAGGAGGAGCGGGGCCCCCGCGTGATGGTCGTGGGCCCCACGGATGTGGGCAAGTCCACCGTGTGCCGTCTGCTGCTCAACTACGCGGTGCGTTTGGGCCGCCGTCCCACGTACGTGGAGCTGGATGTGGGCCAGGGCTCTGTGTCCATCCCCGGCACCATGGGGGCCCTCTACATAGAGCGGCCGGCGGACGTTGAGGAGGGGTTCTCCATCCAGGCCCCGCTGGTGTACCACTTCGGCTCCACCACGCCTGGCACCAACATCAAGCTTTATAATAAGGTCAGAGCCCGGGGCAAGGCGGGGTGGAGGGAGGGGGCCGGTGTTTGCCAGTTAAAACTCTCTGCCCCCTCTCAGTGGCTATCACTTCCACGGTGATGGGTTTTGGAAAAAACCGTTTCAAAAATAGTTCAACCTCAGATGGTTAAACGTTTCTAGGGACCTATTCTTAAGTAGGTCCTATTCTTCCCTGGTGGCTCAGACGGTAAAGCGTCTGCCTACAATGCGGGAGACTCGGGTTCAATTCCTGGGTTGGGAAGATCCCCTGGTGGAGGGCCTGGCAACCCACTCCAGTACTCTCGCCTGGAGAATCCCATGCACGGAGGAAGCTGGCAGGCTACAGCCCATGGGGTCGCAAAGAATCGGACATGACTGAGCGACTTCACTTCATTCTTAAGTAATTTATTACATTTCATCTTGGGGCATGAAACACCAGAGACAGGATAAACAACGTAAAATGAAAACTAAACCCATGTTACGTGGTCAACACCACTGCCGTAAGGAGTGTCCCTTCTCCTGAACCTGATAGCACTTAGGCTCAGGAAGGATCGTGTGGCCCAGGGTTCGTTTTGTGCCTTTTCTCCCTCACCTGGACCCTTTTTTCTGCAGATTACATCTCGTTTAGCCGATGTGTTCAACCAGAGGTGTGAAGTGAACCGCAGGGCCTCGGTGAGCGGCTGTGTCATTAACACCTGTGGCTGGGTCAAGGGCTCCGGTTACCAGGCCCTGGTCCACGCAGCCTCAGCCTTTGAGGTGGATGTTGTCGTGGTTCTGGATCAAGAGCGGCTGTACAACGAGCTGAAGCGGGACCTGCCTCACTTCGTCCGCACGGTGCTGCTCCCCAAGTCGGGGGGTGTGGTGGAGCGCTCCAAGGACTTCCGGCGGGAGTGCCGGGATGAGCGCATCCGTGAGTATTTCTATGGATTCCGGGGCTGTTTCTATCCCCATGCCTTCAACGTCAAATTTTCAGATGTGAAAATCTACAAAGTCGGGGCACCCACCATCCCAGACTCCTGCCTGCCTCTGGGCATGTCTCAGGAGGACAACCAGCTCAAGCTGGTGCCCGTCACCCCCGGCCGAGATATGGTACACCACCTGCTGAGCGTCAGCGCCGCCGAGGGTGCGGAGGAGAGCCTCTCCGAGACCAGCGTGGCGGGCTTCATCGTGGTGACCAGCGTGGACCCGGAGCACCAGGTGTTCACCGTCCTCTCCCCCGCTCCCCGCCCGCTGCCCAAGAACTTCTTGCTCATCATGGACATCCGGTTCATGGATCTTAAGTAGTGACCCGCAGGCAACCTTGCCTGCGGCCTGGAGGCCTTCTGGCCATCACCAAGGGCAGACGGGCTGAGGGATGAGCACCTCCTGCNTGCCCAAGAACTTCTTGCTCATCATGGACATCCGGTTCATGGATCTTAAGTAGTGACCCGCAGGCAACCTTGCCTGCGGCCTGGAGGCCTTCTGGCCATCACCAAGGGCAGACGGGCTGAGGGATGAGCACCTCCTGTGGCCAGACTGCTCGGTAAATGGTGGACTACCGGAAAGCTTATGTTCTACCTCTTAAAAACAGGTGATGGTCACCTAACTCTTCCAATTGTGAACCAGAGGTTTCTCGGGTCCCCTGAGATGCCACCAGAGAAGTCCCGTTTCTTTCACTGTCTACCATGTGGCCTCATTTATCACCATTCTATAGTCTGCATATACTACTATCTCATTTGTCTGGGATGAAAGAGTGAATTCAAAGGACTCCTCCCAATTTAGTTCATACTTGGGAAAAAAGAAAAATCTATTTTAATAAATATTTTTGCCATAGCACAGGAGTTGGTATAATTTTTTGAAACTTGGGTTTTTTTCCCCCTAAGCAATATAGAAACAGTATTGGAATGATTAATTACTGAATGCCTAGAGAAGAAGAAAGCCAAGAGCCCCCGCTGTGAGCTCAGCAGGTGAATATTTATGATGGTTTCCTTTTCCTCTGCACTTGGGTAAATAGATCCTAAATCTGTTGTCAGTGATGGGTTTACTATGAGGAGCTAAACAGGTGGTGGTAAACTTAGGGTGAGATTTCAGATTTGATATTATCTAGAGATAGCTCATTTTCTCTCAGCTACAGCTCTCTGCTCTCTTTCCTGTTGTCTGTTTAATTGGAATCAGATCCCAAGTCAAAAAGTAAATTTGAGCTTTCAGGTGATAAGCTGGAACAGTCCATTCTCTTTAATCTCTTGCAAATAATTTGTTTCCCTGGAACAGTCCATTCTCTTTAATCTCTTGCAAATAATTTGTTTCAAAAAGTAAATTTGAGCTTTCAGGTGATAAGCTGGAACAGTCCATTCTCTTTAATCTCTTGCAAATAATTTGTTTCCCAATACAAGTTTGGACTTGTATTATTGAGTATCATGATGACCTTATCCATTGATTCCACAAATTTTTATCATGCACCTACTATGTGACAGGGACCTTTCCAGATGGGGGAACGAGATGGACAGTCTTACAGAGCTTATAGTAAACAAAAAAGTGAGGTGCTGTGCAGAGAGGCTTAAGATTGGGCGATAGGAGGTGGAGTGGCCGGGAGGCTTTTTAAATCAGGTGGTCAGGAAAGGCCTCTTCTGAATGGCTGTGTGCAATTGGGACAGAATCTTCCTGGTGGAGGAAGCAGTGCAAAACCCTAAGAAAGGAGCAAGCTGAGTGTGTCGGATGAACCAGCGTGGTGGGAGTGATATAGCAAATCAAGGGGAGAGGGAAAAACTCAGGCCAGGGTGGGAGGCAGCAAAGACCAGATAGTGTAGGGTTTTTGTAATCCAAGAAGAGTGGGAAATGATGGGAGAGGGCTAAGAAGCTCCAATACTTTGGCCATCTGACGCGAAGAGCTGACTCATTGGCAAGACCCTGATGCTGGGAAAGATTGAAGGAAAAGGAAGAAGTGGGTGGCAGAGGACGAGATGGTCAGATACCATCACCTACCCAACTCACTCAATGGACATGAAATTGAGCATACTCTTGGGAGATAGTCAAGGACAGAGAAGCCTGGCGTGCTGCAGCTCATGGGATTGTGAGAATCAGACACGATTTAGGGACGAACAACAAAAACATGGACTGGGTAACTTACAAACATCTGAAAATGGTCAGGTTTCTGAAGGCTGGAAAGGCTAAATTCAAGGCACCGAGCATAGTCATGTTCTGCCAAGGGCTCTCTTTCTTCCAAGTTGCAGATTACCTGCTTCAACTGTGTCCTCACAGAGTGAGAGGGGCAGGGAACTCTGGAGCCTTGTTTATAAAAGCACTAATCCCATTCATGAAGGTCTACATTCATGATCTAAACATCTTTCAAAGGTTTCATCTAATATTGGGGATTTCAGCATAAGAATTGCGGAGGTGGGGGCCCCAAAATTCATACCATTGCAGGTGGTTGAACACAGGAATGGCATGTTTTAATTTACATTGAAAAGATTACTGCTGGGCAGAAAATGGATTATAGAGGGAAGGAAAGAAGCAAGAACACAAGTTGGACTTTTGAGGTGGGGTCAGTATGAGAATTAATGACTCAGAAGAGGGCAGCAGAGAGAGTTGAGTAGATTGCCTTGGGAGATTTTGGAGGTAAAATTGAGAGGACTTGCTGATGGGAGTGGTAAGGAAAGGCACCTTTGGAATCAAAGGCGATACCCACATTTTTTATTTGAGCATCAAGATTGGATCTGAGATTGAGGAAACTGGGAGAGAGAATGAAAAAGTACAGATACTTTGAAAAGGTACCGATAAAACTACACCAGGAAAATCTATGCGGTGTTACTTGACATACATAGCAGAGTAATTAATCTGAAGTTTGGGGGTGTGGGTATCTCATTGTCTTAGTCTAGATTTTACTTTGCAATACTCTTCAGAAGTGGCTATCAATTTAAATCTTGTGTTTTATTAAACATCCTTTCCAGGAAATATCTTGCACAATTCTAAGGAAAATTGGAAAAGAAAATGGAATCTCTCTCTCAACCCTGGGATAGTGATTATGCCAGTCAGTACTCATCCAGCTAAAAGCTTGGCATTCAGTAATCCAGTGTCCTAGGGGAGTTTAGCATATGTGGTTGGTCAGTGGCATGTCCAATGCTTATTTCCATTTAGCACTGTCTGGCCAAGAGACAAAACAATTTATAGGTTCTCAGACTGTTGAAAGTGGGAAAAGGAAAATGCCTAATTTGTGAACTTGGAGAAATGAAGTCTTAAAAGTCCAAGAAAAGGGACTTCCCTGACAGTTCAGTGGTTGACTCCGTACTTCCAGAGCAGGGGGCACAGGCCCAATCCCTGACTGGGGAACCAGAATTCTTCAAGGTGTGCCATGTAGCCAAAAAATAATAACAAACCCAAGAAAAATACAGATGAATGAACTCATCTTTCCCTAAGGAAACAAGCTGGTTTACAAATAGGAAAGCCTCTACAAATAAATATTTTATCTCCAATAATACCTTAACTTTACCTACCATAAGGTAGAAAATTTTAAAAATTTTCATTTTTAAAAAGTACACACTCATTAACTCTCCACTGTCCTGCAAGAAATGGTAGCTGGAGCCTTTAGCCAGAATGAACTACAGCCTGTTAATGCATGCCGTGCCACAAAAGGGACTAGGCTAGACCTCAGAAAACAAGGCAGACCTTCTCCTCTCCTTTGCCGCTCAGCTTCTAAACATCAGAGCAGTTAAAGCAGCAACATGTGACACCAAAGCCGAGGACGGGCAGCAGGATTTAGAATCACACTTCACAGGTGAGAAGCCTTGGCTTCAGAGAACTGGCTGGTGGAACATTTTTTTTTGGAAAGACTATTATGTAATAGCCAGAACAGAAAATGGCCTTGAGCTAAATCAGGAGAGAACACCGGGCCTTGCTCTTGGGTTCACAGCTGTGTAGGACTAATTAGGGCAAACCCTGGCGATGAGATCTAGGCAGAACTGGCCAGCAGCTTGCCATGGACAGCACCTTCTGAAGAACCTTTTCCTTCCTTTGGCCTGTATTTCCAGACTGCCCAAGGTCAGGCATGGGGTGGTTCAGCCCCTTTGCTACAGCGAAACACTAAAGGAGTTAAGCGAGGCNGGGTAACTTACAAACATCTGAAAATGGTCAGGTTTCTGAAGGCTGGAAAGGCTAAATTCAAGGCACCGAGCATAGTCATGTTCTGCCAAGGGCTCTCTTTCTTCCAAGTTGCAGATTACCTGCTTCAACTGTGTCCTCACAGAGTGAGAGGGGCAGGGAACTCTGGAGCCTTGTTTATAAAAGCACTAATCCCATTCATGAAGGTCTACATTCATGATCTAAACATCTTTCAAAGGTTTCATCTAATATTGGGGATTTCAGCATAAGAATTGCGGAGGTGGGGGCCCCAAAATTCATACCATTGCAGGTGGTTGAACACAGGAATGGCATGTTTTAATTTACATTGAAAAGATTACTGCTGGGCAGAAAATGGATTATAGAGGGAAGGAAAGAAGCAAGAACACAAGTTGGACTTTTGAGGTGGGGTCAGTATGAGAATTAATGACTCAGAAGAGGGCAGCACAGAGAGTTGAGTAGATTGCCTTGGGAGATTTTGGAGGTAAAATTGAGAGGACTTGCTGATGGGAGTGGTAAGGAAAGGCACCTTTGGAATCAAAGGCGATACCCACATTTTTTATTTGAGCATCAAGATTGGATCTGAGATTGAGGAAACTGGGAGAGAGAATGAAAAAGTACAGATACTTTGAAAAGGTACCGATAAAACTACACCAGGAAAATCTATGCGGTGTTACTTGACATACATAGCAGAGTAATTAATCTGAAGTTTGGGGGTGTGGGTATCTCATTGTCTTAGTCTAGATTTTACTTTGCAATACTCTTCAGAAGTGGCTATCAATTTAAATCTTGTGTTTTATTAAACATCCTTTCCAGGAAATATCTTGCACAATTCTAAGGAAAATTGGAAAAGAAAATGGAATCTCTCTCTCAACCCTGGGATAGTGATTATGCCAGTCAGTACTCATCCAGCTAAAAGCTTGGCATTCAGTAATCCAGTGTCCTAGGGGAGTTTAGCATATGTGGTTGGTCAGTGGCATGTCCAATGCTTATTTCCATTTAGCACTGTCTGGCCAAGAGACAAAACAATTTATAGGTTCTCAGACTGTTGAAAGTGGGAAAAGGAAAATGCCTAATTTGTGAACTTGGAGAAATGAAGTCTTAAAAGTCCAAGAAAAGGGACTTCCCTGACAGTTCAGTGGTTGACTCCGTACTTCCAGAGCAGGGGGCACAGGCCCAATCCCTGACTGGGGAACCAGAATTCTTCAAGGTGTGCCATGTAGCCAAAAAATAATAACAAACCCAAGAAAAATACAGATGAATGAACTCATCTTTCCCTAAGGAAACAAGCTGGTTTACAAATAGGAAAGCCTCTACAAATAAATATTTTATCTCCAATAATACCTTAACTTTACCTACCATAAGGTAGAAAATTTTAAAAATTTTCATCTTTAAAAAGTACACACTCATTAACTCTCCACTGTCCTGCAAGAAATGGTAGCTGGAGCCTTTAGCCAGAATGAACTACAGCCTGTTAATGCATGCCGTGCCACAAAAGGGACTAGGCTAGACCTCAGAAAACAAGGCAGACCTTCTCCTCTCCTTTGCCGCTCAGCTTCTAAACATCAGAGCAGTTAAAGCAGCAACATGTGACACCAAAGCCGAGGACGGGCAGCAGGATTTAGAATCACACTTCACAGGTGAGAAGCCTTGGCTTCAGAGAACTGGCTGGTGGAACATTTTTTTTTGGAAAGACTATTATGTAATAGCCAGAACAGAAAATGGCCTTGAGCTAAATCAGGAGAGAACACCGGGCCTTGCTCTTGGGTTCACAGCTGTGTAGGACTAATTAGGGCAAACCCTGGCGATGAGATCTAGGCAGAACTGGCCAGCAGCTTGCCATGGACAGCACCTTCTGAAGAACCTTTTCCTTCCTTTGGCCTGTATTTCCAGACTGCCCAAGGTCAGGCATGGGGTGGTTCAGCCCCTTTGCTACAGCGAAACACTAAAGGAGTTAAGCGAGGCCCAACCAGTCCATCCTAAAGATCAGTCCTGGGTGTTCATTGGAAGGACTGATGCTGAAGCTGAAACTCCAATACTTTGGCCACCTGATGTGAAGAACTGACTCACTGGAAAAGACTCTGATGCTAGGAAAGATTGAGGGCAGGAGGAGAAGGGGACAACAGAGGATGAGATGGCTGGATGGCATCACCGACTCAATGGACACGGGTTTGGGTGGACTCTGGGAGTTGGTGATGGACAGGGAGGCCTGGAGTGCTGCCATCCATGGGGTCACAGTGTCCCACAAGACCGAGAGACTGAACTGAACTGAACTGAGTTTCAGGTGTACTGCAAAGTGATTGAGTTATACATATACACACATCTCTGGTGGCTCAGATGGTAAAGAATGTGCCTGCAATGCGGGAGACCTGGGTTTGATTCCTGGGTCAGGAAGATGCCCTGGAGAAGGGAAGGGCTTACTCCAGTATTCTTGCCTGGAGAATTCCATGGACAGAGGAGCCTGGTGGGCTACAGTCCATGGGGTCGCAAAGAGTCGGACACGACTGAGTGAACGAACTGAACTGAAACTCTTACTCCAGGGGCCGAAGCTGCCTCCGCGCGCACTTCTGGCGCCCCCTCCCACGGGTGGCCCTGGGGCCCCAAGGCTGGTGCCCGCTCTCCTCTCTCTTCTTCCCGGGTCTTTGGCTGGAACTTCGCCCTTCTTGATAGCTCAGCTGGTGAAGAATCCGCCTGGGATGCACGAGACCCCGGTTCGATTCCTGGGTCAGAAGAGCCGTTGGCGAAGGGATAGGCTACCCACTCCAGTATTCTTGGGTTTCCCTGGTGGCTTAGCTGGTAAAAAAATCCCTGGGAGTCCTGGGTTCGATCCCTGGGAGGGGAAGATCCCCTGGGGAAGGGAACGGCTGCCCACTCCAGTATTCTGGCCTGGAGAATCCCATGGACAGGGGAGCCTGGAGGGTCCATGGGAGTCACAGAGTCAGACAAGACTGACTAACACTAACTCGTCCCCTAAACTGACTCTTCCAGTCGCGGCTGACCTTCCAAGCAGAAGCGACAGCGCAGGCCTTGCCATCACCCTGCACCTCTGCTGGTACCGGGGAACTGGA
>SJYV01034665.1:197239-303117 GCA_006410875.1 Neotragus pygmaeus | reverse complement strand
CCCTGACGCTCCCTTCTGCCTCATTTCTCCAGTCTAAAGGCAGCCTGGAGGTAACAGAAAGCCAGTCAGCAGATGCAGAACCGCCCCCACCTCCTAAGCCGGACCTGAGCCGTTACACGGGTCTACGGACACACCTCAGCTTGGCCACTAACGAGGGTGAGTGCAGCTGCAGGAGTGAGATCCCTGCAGAGGCGGTGCGGGCCAGGGCCGGGGGAGGCTGCTGGCGCTGCGGCCGAGAAACCCAGCAAGCGGTGCTCGAACCACTTCCGCCACAGCAGGAGAGGGGCCCCACTGAGCTTGGGCCGTGAGGGCCCGCTGCATGCGTGTGCTGCCAGCCTCTGGGCAGACCAGGGCGCAGGCCAGGTGCGCTCTGTGCACGCACGCACTCTGGGTTCTGGGCTGGCTGAGTCTGTAGTCTTGGTTTCAGCAGACTCGTGACCGTTCCTGGGCCTTCCCTTTTGCTCAGTGTATCTGTGACTGCCTTGCCTCTGCTGTACAGTAAGCAGCTGTAGCCAAGTTAAGGGAGTGGCTTAGGTGGTGGTGCCTGTGGGCCTCTTTCCCTGCAGAGAGCAGCCTCTTGGGCAAGGACAGCCCCCCAACACCCACCATGTACAAGTACCGGCCGGGCTACAGCAGCAGCAGCGCGTCAGCCGCCATGCCTCATTCGTCCAGCGCCAAGGTACTCCGCGCTCGCGAGGAAGTAGGGCTGGAATGTAGGCCACCCGTTCTGGGAAAATGGGGGCGGGCCCAGGGGAAGAAGGGAGAGAAGAGAACCAAAGGCGTCTTGCTCCTTGTCGGCATGGGTGGTGCCGAGTCTCCTTGCTGCATGTCCTTCACCCCAGAGGGGTCCCTGCGGCCCGGTCGATGAGGCCCTGACAGCCTCAGCTGAGCTCAAAGCCCAGCTCCTTCACCCGTCTGCGCCTCACTCCCTGCTGTTCCTAATCAGAGATGAGCCTCGGGGGTTACACATGGGCACACAGGTGAACTCTCAGCGTGTTGCTGGCGCGTGGCACGCACTGATGTGCCGCCTCCGGGCTCCGGGCCTCGCGTCTGGTGGGAGGGGCAGCTACAGCCAGCTCTGCTCTCTCTCTCAGCTCAGTCGCGGGGACAGCCTGAAGGAACCGCCCTCCATCGCAGAGAGCAGCCGCCAGCCCAGCTACCGCTCGGAGCCAAGCCTGGAGCCCGAGAGCTTCCGTTCGCCCACCTTGGGCAAAGGCTTCCCCTTTGATCCGCTGTCCAGCGGCTCACGCTCCTCCAGCCTCAAGTCTGCCCAGGGCACGGGCTTCGAGCTGGGCCCACTGCAGTCCATCCGCTCCGAGGGCACGACCTCCACCTCCTACAAGAGCCTGGCCAACCAGACGCGAAACGGCAGCCTGTCCTACGACAGCCTGCTCACACCCTCTGACAGCCCCGATTTCGAGTCCGTGCAGGCGGGCCCGGAGCCAGAGCCGCCTCTGGGCTACACGTCTCCCTTCCTGTCGGCCCGGCTGGCCCAGCAGCGGGAGGCCGAGCGGCACCCCCGCCTGGCACCCGGTGGCCCGGCGCCCCGCGAGCCTTCGCCCGTCCGCTACGACAACCTGTCGCGCCACATCGTGGCCTCCCTGCAGGAACGCGAGAAGCTGCTGCGCCAGTCGCCACCGCCGGGCCGCGAGGAAGAGCCAGGCCTGGGGGACTCGGGTGTCCAGTGCACGCCCGGCTCGGGCCACGCGCCACGCACCAGCTCCTCCTCTGATGACTCCAAGCGCTCACCCCTGGGCAAGATGCCCCTGGCACGCTCAGTGGCCCCTCGGTTTGGCAAGCCGGATGGGCTGAGGGGCCGGGGACTCGTGTCCCCTGAACCAGGCCCACCTGCTCCCTACCTGGGCCGCTCCGTGTCTTACAGCAGCCAGAAAGCCCCCCCTGGCGTCCCCGAGACAGAGGAAGTGGCCCTGCAGCCGTTACTGACACCCAAGTAAGTGTGCGTGGCCTGGCCCCGTGTGCTGCCTTCAGGAGCCTCGGGGTCCCAGGTGCCTTCTAGCCGTGGGCCCGGCTCGGCCTGCCCCGGGAGAGCCCTGCCTTCCCGTTCCTCTTGCTGCCTCTGGGCCTCGCCTCTCGAAAGGCTGAGGAGAGGACGTTTCCCCTGGCCTTGTATCCCTAAAAAGCAGTTTGTTTGCCGGAGAGGAAGTGAGCTGTGTAGCTGCTCCTGGAGAGAAGGAATAAACGGGGGAGACAGGGAAGCAGGCTGCTTGTCAGCAGGGCCCTAAGACGGAAGGAGGTGTTTGGTTCAGTGGGGCGCGTGTGGAGGGCACAGCATCGTCTCTCAGCTTGTCTGAAAGGGCGTCCCTTTGCTGTGTCCCACGCTGACCCCGCTCTCCTTTCTCCTTCCCAGAGATGAAGTGCAGCTCAAGGCCGCCTACAGCAAATCCAACGGACAGCCCAAGAGCATGGGCTCAGCCACCCCCGGCCCCGGCCAGCCTCCTCTCAGCAGCCCCACAAGGGGAGGCGTCAAGAAGGTGTCGGGGGTGGGGGGCACCACCTACGAGATCTCGGTGTGAGCGGCTCCCCGCCTCTGCGCCTGCACCAAAGGGCCCCCAGGGCCACCTCCCTCCGCAGCGGCCCCTCCCCTGCACGGACACCTGTAAACTGCCGACTCCAAGAGGAAGAGGGGTGTTTCCTAAGATGCAGGGGGGCTGGGGGGTCGGAGCGTGGGGGCCCCCGAGACTGGGGTAGCAACCCCCCTTCACCTTTCAAGACCCTCCCTCCCTCACCCCCTGGACCAGACTCAGTGGACATTTGTGCAATTGCTCACCCTGGAGGGAACCAGATCATTTTTAAACCAGAAATAATTTTTTTTATTATTGTTACGGATTCTATTTTTTTCCTCTTCTGCGTTACCAGGTGTGTGTGTACATATATATATATATATATATATTATAAATATCAAAGAAATTATATATCTATGCTGGGACGGGAGGATGAGGGAGGGTGCAGGGGCCCTTACTCTTTCTGTTCCTCAGACCAGTGGGAAGAGGGGAGACGTCACAGGTCTTCCTCTTCTCCACTGCTCCCGCTCTTGGTCCCAGCTCCCATCTAAGGACCCAGCACCCCGCGCTGGTGGTGCGAAGGACCACCCAGGGGGAGGAGGGTGCCTCAGCCCTGTGACTGGTGGTGGTGGGGTGGTCAGAAGGGCTTGGTGGGGCTCCAGCAACAATACCGGGGTAGCATCCCCTTCTTGGGGGAGAGGGAGCAGAGCAGGCTTCTTCAGTGGGCCCCTCAATGCCCTCCTCCCCCATTCACACGGTTAGCATTATTTTTAAACCCAAGGCCGGGAAAGACGAATCCAAAAAGCAATATTTCTCATCACATGCCAAAAACAGGAAGGAGCGGAGCGGCAGGCCTAGGCCCCTCCAGCTGTCCCTTGGGGGTGCTCCCTGCCCACCTCAGTATGGTGCTGGGTAGAGGGGATACCTGGGTTCTCACCTTCAAAAATAGGGGCGACCCCAGCCTCTAGACAGAGGCCCTTTTATTTTTTATTGATTAGCCATTTTAAACCAACAAGGAATAAAAAGAAATCCTGATCTAACCAGCCCCCCCGACTTGCGTTGTTTTGTGCGCTTAAGGCAGGGTGATTGATCTCTGATGGGAAGTTACAGGGACGACCTCCTAAGTGTTTCTGGTCCGGGCCCATCCTTAAGCAGGACTACGGTGAAGAGAACCACTTAAGACAAAAGAGATCCTGTTTTTATTTCAGTGATTTAATTGGATGTTTCAGATGAGTCTTGTAACGACCAAAACTTGGCATTTCAGAGTTTAGAGAGCTCCTGACTTTTGCCTACAATCCCTTAACACAATTTTCTCTGGATGGTAAAGCTCCTTTTGGATGCAGCCAGAGGCGAGCCAGTGGAAGACGACGGAGTGAAAGGCAGACCACAGGGATATACAGGGGCAGTGTGACATCCCATGCTGTCCCGTCGAGAGCAGAAGGCTGTGTCCTCATTTAAATAAGGGACCCTTAGACACTCATCTCAGAAAGCTGGCCAGGACCCTTTGTAACAAGTCTGTGAGCCCTCCCTCTGAAACCCTAGGTTGACGTGAGCGGAACGAGTGGTTTTCCATCTGCTGCTCTAGGACCAACCCTGGCTCATCCAGCAGACTCCGGCCACGTCACACTGGGCTCAGGTCAAGACGCCATCAGCTGGGGGGCTCTCGTAGTAGCTTCTGCTCACCTGGTCTGCTGCAGACACTGCAGGGGTTTCCTCTACCTGTGCCAGTTCTGTTGTTCAGTCACTCGGTCGCATCTGACTGCGACCCCCTGAGCTGCAGCATGCCACACTTCCCTGTCCTCCACTGTCTCCCCAGGTGCACTCAAAGTCACGTCCATGAGTCAGTGATGCCATCCAACCCTCTCGTCTTCTGCCGGTCCCTTCCCTTGCCCTCAATCTTTCTTAGCATTGGCATCTTTTCCACTGAGTTGGCTCTTTGCATCAGGTGGCCAAAGATTTGGGAGACTTTTTTTTGCTGTCTTAGAAGCTTAGATAGGCATTCACATCAGCCAAATAATTTCACTGTCTTAGGGAGTGATGAAGATCAAAAGTGGTTCTTATTATAAAGAGAATCATTTACCTTTGCTTGCCAGAAATTCATTATTTTTTTAAAAAAAACCCACAGGGTTGACCAAGAAGCAACCTTGTTGAAATTCACTTCTGACCATGGGTGCTTTCTCCATCGGCTACCGAGTTTCCACACGAAACTGACCTAGGACACAGCCGGCCTTAAGCAGGAAGGTCATCCAGGCACTAGCTGGCAGCCTTAGGGGCAGGGCGGTAACGAGTCCGGGGCAGCGGCGCACTCCGCTCCGGGACCTTGCGCCCCAGTCTCGGGTGGCGGCCCCGCCTGCTGAGGGGACCATGCACGCAAGGTCCGGGCCCCTCAGGCCTCAGCACGCCCTGGCTTACACCCTGACTCCCACGGAAAGGCACTTACCTCCTGACAGGCAGCCACGCTTCAGCCAGTTTGATAAATGCAACTTTAAGAGAATAAAAATCCTAACAAATGAGACCAAATCCTACATCAGACAAACTGCACACAAGAGGTGAACAGAAAGCTTCCCGGGAGGGGAAGAGGTGTCCGCGAGAAGGCGAGGCGGCCGCCGGGAGCCCTGCCCGTCCCGCCGGCTCCCCCGGCTGCGCGGCTTCTGCCCCCGCGCGGCGCTGCCCCGGCCACCGCCGGCCCAGCAGGGGAGTCCTGGCAGGCTCCACCGGCCGCTCAGCGGAGGCTGCTGCTGCTGCTGGCCTGCGAGCTGCCCATCCCGGGGTGCTCCGGGCTGTGCCGGTTCTGGAAGGAAAGGAGGGCAGAAGAGGAGGAGGGGGCTCTCCCGAGGCCCGGGCGAGGCAGGGGCGCACAGGCCGCCGCGCGGCGCCTACCGCACCTTCTTCTTCTTCTTCTCTTTCTTCTTCCTCTTCCGCTCGGNGTATTTCCATCTCTTTCAGAATTTTCCACAGTTTATTATGATCCACACAGTCAAAGGCTTTGGCATAGTCAATCAAGCAGAAATAGATGTTTTTCTGGAATTCTCTTTCTATTTCGATGATCCAGCGGATGTTGGCAATTTGACCTCTGGCTCCTCTGCCTTTTCTAAACCAGCTTGAACACCTGTCTTTAGAGTATATTCCTTTTAGCCCTGTCTTTGGTCTCCTGATTGGGCATAATTCTCTTTTAAATCATCTTTCCATAATTATAAAAGCCACTTTAAAGCCAGTTTCATTCTTCAAAACTCTTCCTAGTTTCTACTCAGATGGAATATTTAGTAAGGTCTGTCATATTCCCTACCCCACCCCCACCCCCCACTTTCGATGTCCATTTCTAAATCCCGTCAGTTACTTTTTGGTGGAGATTGAGGCTAAAAACCTAGGTCCCTGATTGCTGGCCATAAATCGCAGTTAATTGCTTCTGTCTGAAATAATGATTGGGATCCTGTATGACTAACAGAAAGGTGTGGAACGCCTCAAACCCTCCAGTCTACAGAAGGCCCTCCCCGTGTGCAGCCTCTCCCAAAGTCCTTGTTACTCTTTGCTGCAGTCTTAACTCTTTGAAGTTACCTTGTTTGTGTCTTTGTCATTTTTGTTGTCTGTCTCACTTAACTCACATGGAACTCACCTTCTAGAAGGTGAGAAAGAACAGTAAACTAGTGGTACTGAAAAGTAAGTGCCTTTGAGAGGTTTGAAAGGCCTCCTTCAGCTCTCAGATTATATTCAAGGTTGCGTGGGTTATCACTGTGAATATCAGGTGGAGCGGAATGTTTTAACTTAAAACCAAACAAATGGAATAACCATCTGTTGTATTGATGGGAATGATTGAGAAAGTTTACCTCGAAAAGGTTTATTTTACCTGGCTCATGCTGAGTTGATTACAGTTTTACACCATATACTTTATGTCACTGTTTCCTTATCTTTAATCCTCGGTCAGGGAAGCCAGTGCTCCCTGGTTAAGTGCCTTGCTGAAAGGGGTAGACCGGGACCTGGATCTTCTGACTGGTGTTTTCCCCACTACCCCTTGTGCTTGCTAAGTCACTTCAGTTGGGTCTGATTCTTTGCGACCCCATGGACTAGCCCTCTGGGCTCCTCTGTCCGTGGGATTCTCCAGGCAAGAATACCGGAGTGGGTTGCCATGCCCTCCTCCAGGGGATCACCCCGACGCAGGGATTAAACCCGCCTCTCTGCGTCTCCTGCACTGGCAGGTAAGCTCTTCACCACGAGCGCCCCCAGGGGAGCCAGCCCTGCTCCTTAGCGGACTCCAGTTATTCCTCTCCTGTCACCGTTCCCAGTTTCGACCTTCGTTCGTTTTTTCTCTGTTGGTTTGTATCACATATTTGGCTCCCTTGGTCACCCAAATCGTTTCCGTCTGTGGCCTTCCTGACGCTCTGATTCTGTTCCAGAGAGAAGTGGAGATCCTGATGTTTCTCAGCGCCATCGTGATGATGAAGAATCGCAGGTCCAGTAAGTGTGGTTTCCCATGGTTTGGACCGACGACCTCTGGAGTCTTCCTCTCATGTTGTGAGAGGGCCATAACTTGGTGAACTCGTCCCTCATTCTGTGCCAAGGCTGAATTTGGCCTTCGACTTTTATCCTCTCGCCCCCTCCCGTTTCAAAGTAAACCAAGGAGAGGGACGAATGATAGAACATGGGAGCACGCGGCCCAGCCTGACCTCTGACATCTTTGTGTTTCAGTCACCGTGGAACAGCATATAGGCAACATCTTCATGTTCAGTAAGGTGGCCAATGCGATTCTTTTCTTCCGCCTGGATATTCGTATGGGCCTGCTTTACATCACGCTCTGCATAGGTAAGAAGACTCTAAGACTTGGTTGTGGGAACCAAATTCCAGCACCACACCTGTGCCTCCATAGCTTATACTTAATTAATTGTGTGAGGCTCAGAAGATGAGAACCTACAGAGATTGTATTTTAAGAGGAAGGGAATGTGTCTATGTATGTCTACAAAATGTACTCTTTGGTACTTGAAATCTTTGGGTTGGTTTGAAAGTAAATCCCCTACTCCAGGCCTCACATGTTTCCTGTGTTGACTTAAACTGCGCAGCACGGGAGCTGCAAGTCAAGTCTTAATTGGGGCAAAACGAGGGCCGCAGGCTGGGAGGCAGCACCTCAGCCAGCGCTGAGGAGCCGTTCCAAAGAGGTGAGCGGGAAGGACAGCAGAGATGTGATTCTGGCGAAGGGGGTGTCCATGTAGTCAGCATATGTTTTTTTATGGAAAGTGTGTGCTAGTCTCATGAAGCTTTCTGCCAGTCGCGAGAAACCGTTGTCACCATGAAGGATCTTAGTACTTCTCTAGATGTGAGGAGATACACGAGCTGGGCACGTAAAGCCGGCTCCTGAGGATATTCAACTCTCGGAAGACCTGTCCTGCCAGCTTTCCCTGAGCACAGGGCCCCTCGCTTCTGCTCTGCACCCTGAGCCCCTTCAGGGGTGTTGAAGGTTGGCAGCTGCGGGCGCACGTGACTTAATCCTTAGAGAGGTACGTGACAAGCGCCACTTGGCAGTTACCACCTGTGACATCCTTTTTCTGTGTTCAGTGTTCCTGATGACGTGCAAACCCCCCCTGTACATGGGCCCCGAGTACATCAAGTACTTCAGTGACAAAACCATTGATGTGAGTACTCTTCTTCCCTGTTCCTTGGGTGCCTTGGGGGTGATTTTGTCCTTGTGCCCACTGCTCAGAGGAACAGCCGTGCTTCGGAATGGAAGTCAAGGGCACTGGTTCATTGTGGGCTCCAGAGGAGAATCAGGGCACCGTGGTTCATTGTGGGGTCTACAGAGGTATGGGGAAGCTGAGATGAGGAATTAGGTGCTAAAGTCTGAATTTTCCAGGAGCCAGTGTAATCCAGTTCACCGTTTCCTCTCTGTGTGTGGCAGGAGGAGCTGGAGCGGGACAAGAGAGTCACTTGGATCGTGGAGTTCTTCGCCAACTGGTCTAGTGACTGCCAGTCATTTGCCCCTATCTACGCTGACCTCTCGCTCAAGTGAGTGGGACAGGGGCCGTAGAAGCGGTCCCTTCCCTCTCGTTGGTCTGGCCTTGGTTTTTGCACACTGCCACCCAAGGCCCTCCCACCCCACCCCACCCTCAGGCGTCTGGGCCTCTGCTTCACTGACTCCTCTCTCATCTTGTGAACCAATACACTCCTCCCAGGTACAACTGTACGGGGCTGAATTTTGGGAAGGTGGACGTTGGACGCTACACTGACGTTAGTACACGGTATGTGAGGGCCTGGCAGGGGGTCCCTTGGGGGGATACACGCAGATGCACATACAGAGAACCTCTGGATCCCGCAGGTACAAAGTGAGCACGTCACCCCTCACCAAGCAGCTGCCTACGCTGATCCTGTTCCAAGGTGGGAAGGAGGTCATGCGGCGGCCGCAGATCGACAAGAAGGGCCGGGCTGTCTCTTGGACGTTCTCAGAGGTGTGTGAGTGGGCAGGTGGTTTGCAGGAGGGTGTAGAACAGGAGGTCAGTTTGGAGCCCACCCTGGGTTTGATTCCTAGTTCTGCGACTTGCCCACAAGCTTTGAGAGTATGGACTATTTATTAGGTCTCATTCACGGATTCACTCAGCAAATTATTCTACCATGTGCCAGACTCCAAGTAGTAGGGAACTATTACTAGTTAAGATTCAGTCTCGGTGGCTCTTGTCCTTATAGTCTATCTCCTTGGCAGTAAATTGGAGAGGGTAACATTTGCTTACAGGTTTTGTTTTGCAGATTACATTAAATAATGTAGCTGTAATGCTTGGCGCAGTGACTGACACATAATAGGTGAATATTAATTGACTTTTTCAGGTACCCCAAAAGAAGAGATCTGGGTTAGATTCCTGTCCTTTGCTTCCTCCCTTCCTAGACTGTGTAAATACAATTGGCCCTTGCACAAATGAGTCAGAACTGTGTCGGTCTGCTCGTGTGGATATTGTTCAATAGTAAAAACTACAGTGCTGCGCGCCCCGCGTGGTTGGCTGGAGCCGCACACAGGGAGCTACAGACTGGGGGGGACTGTGGTTGCGGAAGGCCGACGATAAGTTACAGGCGAATTTTTGACTGCAAAAGGGTCGATGCCCCAACCACACCCCTGTTCAATGGTCAACTGTACTTCTTCCCAGACACCACTCTCCATTCCACCTTGAACCTGATGTGTGCGTCCCTTTTGCATAGGAGAATGTGATCCGAGAATTCAACTTGAATGAGCTCTATCAGAGGGCCAAGAAGCTGTCAAAGCCTGGAGATAAGATCCCCGAGGAGCAGCCTGTGGCCACAGTGCCTACTGCCAGGCCAGAGGAGGAGAGCAAGAAGGACCAATAGGATCGCTGCTTCAGTGCTTCCTCTCCCGTCAGCCCCAGGCGCCTCGGAGGCCCTGCCCTTTCTGTGACCACAAGCCTTGCCTGAGGCTCGGGCCTTTATGTTTTCCCTGTTTGGCTATGCCTAGATGGGGAGGGTATCGCTTCTGATTTTTAAGAGGCATCCAGGGCAATGACAGGTACCCCCTAGGAAGGCCCCCACTGTTGCGGCCCGCTGTTTCACTGGAGGGAGGGAAAGATCTTGTCTGGCAGAGGGAGAAGGCTTGCCCTCCACACTGGGCCAGCACACACCACCCTGTGCTGCCGGCCATCTCCATCAGGCTCTGGTCTCCTCATTCCTCACGGTGGTGCCATGCAGCCTACTTAGACTAGATTAAACCCTAACATAAACAGGTCAAGGTGCAGAGTGTAGTGCTGAGATTTTCCCCTCATGGAATCCTACTCCTTTAGGCCCTTCTGGCTTAGTCTGTGGTATGTATTTTAAAAAGTGTAAGCCTGTGACTGGTCCCAAGGAAAAACCTTTAACCACAGACTTTTCTCTTTGAAGATTACTGAATAATCTACCTATTTTATGAAGATGGGAGGAAGGGGAATAGAAGTTTGAGACTTCCTTTGTGTGGTGGGCCCTGGACAGCGGCTCACTTAACCCTCCGGCATCCTCCCCACACCCGCTTGATGGTTTTGCACAATAAAGTGAATGTGAAGTCGCTCAGTCGTGTCCGACTGTTTGTGACCTCACGGACTGTAGCCTATCAGGCTCCTCTGTCCATGGGATTTTCCAGGCAAGAGTGCTGGAGTGGATTGCCATTTCCTTCTCCAGGGGATCTTCCTGACCCAGGAATCGAACCCACGTCGCCCGCATTTCAGGCAGACGCTTTACCGTCTGAGCCACCAGGGAATTGCTTTTGATTTCGCCTTTGTGTGTTCATGCATTGCAAGTGGAAGTGCTGGTCACTCCTGCACTAGAAAAGCCAGGCAGTCACAGAGGACTNATCGAACCCACGTCGCCCGCATTTCAGGCAGACGCTTTACCGTCTGAGCCACCAGGGAATTGCTTTTGATTTCGCCTTTGTGTGTTCATGCATTGCAAGTGGAAGTGCTGGTCACTCCTGCACTAGAAAAGCCAGGCAGTCACAGAGGACTCTTCCGTGTTCTCCATTCCAAGGGCCATCCTGATGAGCTCATCAGGCGCTGCACACACGGCCCCAGGGTTGTGGACGGCTGCTGAAGGTTTGGGTCTTCCCTGTGTTGGTGTGTTTAGTCGCTGGTCATCCTATGGACTAGTCTGCCAGGCTTCTCCATCCACGGCATTTCCTTGGCAAGAATACTGGAGTGGGTTGCCATTTCCTTTCTCCAGGGGATCTTCCCGACCCAGGAGCACACCCATGTTTCCTGCATTGGCAAGTGGATTCTTTACCACTTGGCCACCTGGGAAGCCCTTTTGAAGAGTAGCTATCCAACAGAACTGAAGAATCTAGATTATTATGATATTACAGAGCTTAATGAAAGAGAAGGGGGAGGAAATGAGGGATGAGTAGGACTTAAGAAATCCCTGGGCATCTTTTTCAAAATAGACATAGGCAGGCTCGTCAAAATCTCAGGACTTTTGCATGCATTTAAAAATGTTCTTCAAATGGTCTTGATATTGCTAACACCCTACTATCCCACTTGAAAATCAGTGATGTAAACAAGGTAGTGAATTTACTTAGTATTTATTCATATTAGTTAACGAAGGATCCTGAATGATTTACGACGTTAGATCTAATCAATTAACTTGGAAGAAGCTCAAAATGAATTGGAAATATAATATTGGCTTGGCTTTAAAGACTAGGAAACAATCCAAGCTTCAAATCAAAACCCTGCACCCGTAACAAAGTTTGCTTAACCCCAGAGTTAAGCTGTACACTTGGCCTGGGACTGACCCGTGGGTCCCAGGAGCGAAGTTTTGGGTAGCAGTCCTGATGGACACCGTTCAAGCTGGCGCCGCGGTTACAGGAAAGCCTGCGCGAAGATTTGTTTTCACAGCGACCCGACCCCCCAGCCAGGCGGTTGGGCGCGGCGNCCCAGAGTTAAGCTGTACACTTGGCCTGGGACTGACCCGTGGGTCCCAGGAGCGAAGTTTTGGGTAGCAGTCCTGATGGACACCGTTCAAGCTGGCGCCGCGGTTACAGGAAAGCCTGCGCGAAGACCTGTTTTCACAGCGACCCGACCCCCCAGCCAGGCGGTTGGGCGCGGCGCCCCGCATGTCCCCGCCCCCGTGCGCAGCGCGGCTTCGCCAGAGGCCCCGCCTCCAGGCCACGTGTGCGCCCTGCGCCACGCTTGCCGCGGCTTAAGAGGTTTCGCGTCGGGACCGAGTTCCTGGGCTGCGGTTCGGCGCCCGGAGCCCGGCTGGCCCGTGCCCGGTGGCCGCGGCTGTGCCCTGACCCCAGGCGCCATGGCGTCCCGCGGGAGGAAGCGGAAGGCCGAGGCGGCGCTGGCCGCTGCGGCCGAGAAGCGGGAGAAGCCTGCCGGCGGCCAGGAAGCGGGAGTGGAGGGGCCGAGCGTTGTCATCGAGCACTGGTGAGCGGCCCGGGGCGCGGCGGGGCGCGAGGGCGCGGGCGCCGCAGGCCGGGCCCGGCTCTGACCTCGCTCCTCTCCCCGCAGCACGAGCTGACGAGTCTACGGGCGCAACGCCGCGGCCCTGAGCCAGGCGCTGCGCCTGCAGGCCCCCGAGCTGGCGGTGAAGGTGAACCTCGCCAGGCCGCGGAGGGGCAGCTTCGAGGTGACGCTGCTGCGCGCCGACGGCAGCAGTGAGTGCGGGCCGGGCGCGGGGGCCGGACAGCGCGGGCCTCCAGGCCGCCGCCTCCCGGTGGCTTCGGGGAACGGCTGAAGGGTTCCAGACCGATGCGCTTCACGTGGCCTTTCTTCCCAGGCGCGGAGCTCTGGACGGGTCTTAAGAAGGGGCCTCCACGCAAACTCAAGTTTCCGGAGCCTCACGTGGTGCTGGAGGAGCTGAAGAAGCACCTTTCGTAGGGAAGTGGGGCAGAAGGCGTCTCGCTGAGGTTCGAGATGGCGAATGTGGGGCGTGGGCTGACCTTGGTGCGACTGCTGGCAGAAGCAGCCCTTCCTGTTAAAGCCCTGATTTCACACGCGACCTACATCTCCATCACTCGCTTCTGCTCTCTGGATTTCCTCTAGTGGGAATACCTTGTCCCCTTTTTCCTGGCGGAAAAACTGAAGTCGCCTCACCCCCTTAAAATTTCCTATTCACTGTGCCCTTTGATACAACCTTCCTGTTTAATTCCAGTGTCTCTGAGCTAAGTCGTGGAATGCCGTTGGTAATGTAAATGACTATGAGAATGCAAATTGTGCCCTTAGAGGATGCAGAGCACTGTGTCCCTTGGAGTTTGGGCTGATTTTCCGTTTTAAAAACAGCTCCCTTTCCTGTAAATCTCACCGACGCCCTCACTCAGGTGTGTGTATGTTGATTCTCCCTGCCACATCTCTGTGTGGTTTCAGGTGTGCCTCCTGCCCTCTGTGTTACCAGTGTGCTGCCAGCCCTGCACGGCGGTGCGGGCACTCCTGGGCGCAGAATCCGACCCTGTCTTTGTCCGAGCGCTGCACACAGGGCTTTTGCATGTTGTCGGGCACTTGATGCTGAGTGGGATGGGGGCTGCGTGTGTGTACACCCCTTGAGCTCTCTGTGTTCAGTGGTGGAGGGCTGGCTAGGATTACCTGGATCCCTTCTCTGACTCTTTTCCTTTCTCCTTTTCACAGCCTGTCCCTGGTGATATTGGAGCATTTATGACGGGATATGGCCAAACTTCAGTCATGTCCCCGAAGCTGTGGTTTCCTCCCCTCCAGAAACGATGGTTCAGCTGTGAGGCAGTCCTCTATAAGACACTGAAAGTTCTTGGATTTGGTTTAGTAAAAATTAAAGGACTTGAGTTGATGTAAAGCCCGAGTCATGAAGTAGCTTTATTAATGTGGAAGGGGTGCCCTCAGCTAGCCTCGCGGGACTGGTCCTCAGGTTCTTCATAGCCTGAGGTCACCAGTTAACTTGGGTCTCCTGTGGTCCCTTATTAGAGCATGAGAAATACTTGTAAGAACTATGGGGGAAAAGGAAATAAAAGGAACTGTTTTTCTGACCTCACTTCTCAGAAGTGATGGCGCAGGACACCTTCCCATGGCGCTCTTGGCTACGCGTCCCACGCTGGCGGTGACTAGGCCACACACACCAGGTCCTGGTGACTCGAGGCCTGCCGCTCGGGGGCCTGGCTTTGGCTGTCACCTGTGACCCACTAGAGCTGGTGACCACAGTTTATTGTTTCACTTGTCACTAACTGGAAGACAAGATTATAAAAGAAGGGGATTCAAGTTCATAATTTTCTACCCATCGAATGACTTCCGCCTGGCTCCACAAGCCTGCGGAGGGAAGGAGAGCTGCGGGCATGCCTGCCCCTGGTGCTAAGACAGGGATGCGCGCGGGCCTGTCAGTGACCTTCTCAGCATGTCCCACCCTCCAGGCCCTGTGGCCTGCTCTTCCAACTCTGCTACTACGTTAGTATGTCCACCTCTGTTTCTGACTCTGAGGAAGGGTCAGGCCACACGCAGAGAATACTCGTGGGTAGAGTTCCCTCTGACAGTGAGCCTACATCGATCTCCTCCTCAGGGCTGGCAGGAAGTGGACCTGCCCACTCGGAGTTGCCAGATCCCTCCTTGCCTGCCTCTGGAGCTGGGTATAATACCTCATCCATTGATAGGGACACTTCCAGGCCAGTGTCCACCCAGTTTGAACAGGGAGGCGAGAGGTCTCCATAGGACCTTTGGGGAGGGTCAAGGGAGTCCATGTGGAGAAGTTTGTCTCTCTGACCTTCCAGTGGCTGGGAGCTGCTAATTTCCAGGTCTGGAGTCCAAGAGCCTCCCACTGAAAACACCTCCCCCTCACTTACCTCGGAGGGCATGACAAGGGGGCTGAAGGGCTCAGCTGGCTCTCTGTTCTCAGAGGGCAGGCCTAGGGGGCTGAAGGGCTCCGCTGGCCCTTCGTTTTCACCAAGAGCTTCCTTTTCCAGTCCTGTGAGCTCCCTGGGCCAGAGTTCCACGTCCGGCAAACACCATTCTTCCCCTTCAATCCAGGTCTTGCCTGTTTCTGTGAGGTGGTAACTCGGGGTCCTGCAGCCCTCAGCCCGGGGACTCTCCAGAGACCCCACGGGCGGCTCAATGTCGGAGCCGCAGAGCATGAAGTCCAGGATCTCCTCCAGCTCGCTGGCGGCGGCAGCACCGGTGATGCGGTACTCCTCGGCCTCGCAGGGCTGCCCGAGCAGGGCCGGGCTCAGCGCGTAGGACCCTCTGCAGTCCACGTCCAGTCCAGGCTCCTTCCCTGCCAGCTCTGGGCTGGACCCAGACTCGGACTTCTCCACCGGGTGCTCTGGGGAGCGGCCCGCGGAGAGCAAAATGTCTTGTAGCCTGGAGCACACGGGCGGGTCCTCACCCAGGTTTGTCCTCGTGGACGACAGGTCCAGCTCCTTACCTGAGGATGGCTGTGTCCCCAGAAGCTCTCCTGGGTCTTTGAGTTCTGGGATTTGAAGGCTATCTTGAGAGAGTCTGAGGGGAGGGTCCTGAACGACCTCCCAGCAGGTCCCATTGACGATCTTGCGAAGCTTCACTCTCCCAACCTGCCCCTCCTCTGCAGACTCTGGGTGCGGGGCCCGGGCTTCGGGGCTCCTCTTGTTCCCTCCCATCTTCCCAAGACCCGATGCGCCTGGGCTGCTCCCGAGGGGACTGGCTTGCCCTGTTTTCTGCTTGTCCTGGGGTGCTTTACTGGTACTCTTCTGCCGCCACAGACGCCGGCCAGGGGCTGTGGGCACCGAGCTGGCTCCACTGAGGAGGCTGGCAGGCCTGGATGTGCAGACATCGGGAGATGGCTTTGAGCGGCTCAGCTTGATCTTCCTGGGTAGGAGTCGCTCGTCGACAGGGGGGTACAAGCTGCGTGGGGAGAGTGCGACAGGACCGAGGGCGCGGTCACTCCTGTTCTCTTTAGGTCCCTGACCACGGCTTGATGGTGAAGCAATTGTTTCTTGTGGAGCTGGGCAGGCCCTGGCCTTCCTCTTGAGCAGGAGAGTGCCAGACAAGTTCTCCGGGTTCTGTCGGTGGTTCTTCTCCGGGGGCCCCTCCTCCTTCCCCGAGGACTTCGGTCTCGCTGCCCCGAGAGGACAGGGTGCCTGGGTGACAGGCAGGGGGGCTCGAGGTTGGCGGCTGGAAGCCACCACCCTGGCAGAGATTGGCGCGGGGCTGGGAGGTTGCAGGCACTCCCTGTTCAGCCTTCGACCCTGAGGGGCCTTCACCAGCTTCCCACCCTCTAGCTGAAGAGATTCGAGCTCAGACACACGGAGCTGGCGGGCTGCAGAAAGCACGTCCTGGGCTTCTTCCCCAGATAATTCCATCTCGGAGGTGTACAGGAAGTCCACCAGCTTCCTCAGGGTCCTGATCTTCAGGCCCCCCAGCTCAAGCACCACCTTCCGACCCTGGGCTGGCTTCTCCCGCTCCAGGCGCTCTGTGAAGAAGGGGCTGCAGGCTGACAGGATGCAGCAATGGGCTGGGACTGCTTCACCTGGAGGGAAACCCAAGTATTGATCTCAGGCCGACTGGCATGCTCGTGGATTAAACAGACACTGTACCTGAATGTGCTGTCCCTTCTGTTTCCCTCATGAAGGTTCAAGTAGGAGAAATCTGTTTCTTCTGCCATTCTGGAACATTCTGCCATTACCCAGCTAACTCAGTTTTTATCCTTACAGGCTTATTTTAGACTTTGAGAAAGCCTTCCCCACCCCTCCTCTACCACCCCGTCTGGGTTAGCTGCGCTGTAGCTATCACAGCATCCAGCTCTCTGCATTGGAATTGTCCATCTCCTTCACTAGACATCTAAGCTCCAAGGACAGGGACTTTGTCTGACTCCCTGAAGAATACCCAGTACTTGACACAAAGTAGGGGATCAAACACTTGCTGAATAAATGTTTTTGACTCACCCAAGAGTTTAAAAATGTGTACAGAAGCTGCTTGTGATCCAATCAAAAGATCATGAGCTTTGGATATGGATAATCAGGATAATCAGGGAAGCTTGCTTCCCTGGTGGCTCAGACAGTAAGAAATCTGCCTGCAACGCAAGAGACCCAGGTTCCATCCCTGGGTCGGGAACATCCCCTGGAGGAGCGCATGGCTACCCACTCCAGGATTCTTGCTTGGAGAATTCCATGAACAGAGGAGCCTGTTGGGCTAAAGTCCATGGGGTTGCAGACAGTCAGACACGACTGAGTGACTTTTCATTTTTCAGTCAGGGCTCAGTTCTGGAATCTCTCCACTGCCTGGTATCCACTGTCCTGAGCCACCTTCTCATTTTATGGGCACTGCCGGAGAAATTTTTCCCTCTCCCATGGCTTCCATTAGCAAAAGCTTGCTGATGATTCTCAGATCCAACCCTGCCCAGATACCTCTTCTGAAATACTAAGCATGCCACAGCCTGCAAAACAACATGGATGTCCCTCAAGTCCCTCCAAGGCAACCTTTCTAGAAAGTAAACTCACCATTCCCCACACCTCAAAACTTCCCGATTTTTACTTCAAAATAACATAACACATTCACCCAATGGCCCAGGCCTGAAAACTAGAATTCATATTTGATTCTTCCTTTTCTCTTACCCACTGCTGCTGCTGTTAAGTCACTTCAGTCGTGTCCGACTCTATGTGACCCCATAGACGGCAGCCCACCAGGCTCCCTCATCCCTGGGATTCTCCAGGCAAGAACACTGGAGTGCGTTGCCATTTCCTTCTCCAATGTATGAAAGTGAAAGTGAAGTCGCTGAGTCGTGTTCGACCCTTAGCGACCCCATGGACTGCAGCCCACCAGGCTCCTCCGTCCATGGAATTTTCCAGGCTGGAGTGGGGTGCCACTGCCTTCTCCTCTTACCCACTGCATCTAATCAAATATTAAGTTTTCTTAAAAAAAAAACCAAAAACCTAATAATTCTTGAGTCCTTATTATATGCCAGGCACCTAAGGCTCTTAACAGAATTAATTTTAATCTTCACTGCAACCTTGTGAGGTAGTTGTTATTACAGATAAGTAAACTGTGGCATAGTGTAGTAATATGCAAAATTAGTTAGACGCTTACTCCTTGGAAGCAAAGTTATGACCAACCTAGACAGCATATTAAAAAGCAGAGACATTAAAAAAAAAAAAAAAAGCAGAGACATTACTTTATCAACAAAGGTCCATCTAGTCAAGGCTATGGTTTTTTCAGTAGTCATATATGGATGCGAGAGTTGGACTGCAAAGAAAGCTGAGTCGAAGAATTGATGGTTTTGGTGGTGTTGGAGAAGACTCTTGAGAGTCCCTTGGACTGCAAGGAGATCTAACCAGTCCATTCTAAAGGAGATCAGTCCTGAATGTTCATTGGAAGGACTGATGTTGAAGCTGAGACTCCAATATTTTGGCCACCTGATGTGAAGAAATTACTCATTTGAAAAGACCCTGATGCAGGGAAAAACTGAGGGCAGGAGGAGAAGGGGACGATAGAGGATGAGATGGTTGGATGGTGTCACCAACTCAATGGACATGAGTTTGGGTGAACTCCGGAAGTTGGTAATAGACAGGGAGGCCTGGCATGCTGCGGTTCATGGGGTCGCAGAGTCAGATATGACTGAGTGACTGAAGGAGCAGGGGCAAGATTTGAACCCAAGGCTACCTTAGTCTATGTTCTTAACTGCAGCAAATTTTGTAACATTTGTTGCTGTTGTTCAGTCGCTCATTTGTGTCTAACCCTTTTGACCCCACGGACTGCAGCACACCAGGCTTTCCTGTTCTTCACCACCTCCCGGAGCTTGCTCAAACTCATGTCCATCGAGTCCGTGATGCCATCCAGCCATCTCATCCTGTGGTCACCTTCTCCTCCTGCCCCCAGTCTTTCCCAATCTTTCTTTTCTAATGAGTCAGCTCTTCGCATCAGGTGGCCAAAGTATTGGAGTTTCAGCTTCAGCATCAGTTCTTCCAATGAACTCAGGGTTGATCTCCTTTAGCACTCACTGGTTTGATCTCCCTGATGTCCAAGGGACTCTCAAGAGTCTTCTCTAGGACTGCAATTTGAAAGCATCAATTCTTTGGTACTCTGCCTTCTTTATGGTCCAACTTTCACATCTATATACCTCTTTAATACTTCTCTTTAATAGCTCATAAACCATATATTTCTTTCTATTCTCAATGCCTTAGTTCAGGCCACAATTCCCTTTCTCCTGGATCCCAAAACAGCCTCCTATCTGGACTCAATAACAATCTAATAATTCCCCTCATTGCAGCCCGAGTGCTATTTCTAAACCAGTTATGACCCTCTTCTTTAAAATCTGCAAGTATAATTCCAGTGTTCTGAGGACAAGACCAACTTCCTTTGTATAACAGTTCAGACCTGCTCATTTCTCTAGCCACAGCTCTGATCAATACACTTCTTACAGTCTGTGCTCTAGCTATATGAACCACTTGCAAACCTGTGGTCCATACCTCTAAATCTCAGTACATGCTGTTTTCTCTGCCTGGGAAAATCCTTCCCCACTTCTTCCTACGTCTATTTGTCCCTCACAACTCATCTAAGAGGTTATTTCCTCCAAGAAAATCTCCCTAACCCCCATCTCCCAACCTCCTCAGGTCTGTGAAGTAGGTGCCTCTTTTGCGCTCCTGTATCAGCCTGTATCTAACCCAACGTTATTTGTTACACGGCCCAGTTATCTGAATGCACTGGTTCCTGGAATATCTCCCCCTTATGTGGTTTCCTTGCAAGGACGGGCTTTATCTTCATACATACTATGTGCCCATGCTAGTACAGTATGCTTTTTTGGTTTACTTTGAATAAGGGAATGAAACGCCACTCTTACTAAGAGAATCAACAGACAAATCACTTAAATCACTGTCTCAATTCGCACGTCTGTAGAACTGGAACCATAGAACAATATTCTTTATCTCACAAGGCTGTCGTAAAAATCAAGATGAGAAACTAAACTATACTATATGTACTTGGTAAACTGGAGAGTGTTACACAATGTTGGTAATGAAGAAAGTCAACTGCCAAGAGACGAAGTTACTTGCTTGGCAAGACAACAGGAAAACAGGGCTTCCCTGGTGGCCCAATGGTGAAGAATTTGCCAGCCAATGCAAGAGACACAGGTTCAGTCCCTGGTCTGGGAGAAGCAAGGAAGCCATGCCGAGAAGCCCCAGGGACCCATCTACTGAAGCCCGTGCACTCTAGAGCCCATGCGCCACAACAAGCAAAGTCGCTGCAGTGAGCAGCCTGCGCACTGCGACAAACAGTCCCCACTCCCCGCAGCCAGAGAAAAGACCCAGCGCAGCCCAAAGCAATAAACGGAAAAGAAAGCAGAAAAGTACGTAACAGGACCATCTAATACTTACATTCTGCTTAGTACAACATTAAAAGTACCTTTCTAAGTGTCTTACGTATGTTAAACTCAACCTTCACAATCATCCCACCACCGTAGTATCCACATTTTACAGAATTTCTACACTTACGGAGCTTTATAATTAGTTCTTTTTTTTTAAGAGGAATATAATCTCACTTTCACTTTTGAGAAATGTACCTGTCCTAGAAAAAGCTCTTGACCAAATAGGACTCAAAGGCAATCATTACACACTTTCCTGGTTTTGTCCTTCACTGCCTGGCCCTAAAATCATTTTCTCTTAGTCTATGGTGAGTTTTCAATGGAGTCCCTACTAGTCTCTTACCTTCTGCCTGCAGAAGGACATCACAGAACACACCATTCTGTTGCTGGTGATAAAGCTGCAGAAAAGCTAACCGGAGGAACCGGGGATTCCTGTACAGGATTTTGGGACTGGCAAGAGAGCACATGTTGGTCTCTTAACAACCTTTCTGGGTTTTCATGGATCAGATACCTGTGGGTGAGAAAACACCTTTCAGAGGCATGGTTATACCTAATTCTTTTCATGTTTAAAATGACAGGAAAATTGTGAAAGTAAGAGACAAAAGCATGAATTGAGGAACCATAAATCCAGGGATTGTGCCCCCCAGT
This sequence comes from Neotragus pygmaeus, assembly GCA_006410875.1. Lineage (NCBI taxonomy): Eukaryota > Metazoa > Chordata > Mammalia > Artiodactyla > Bovidae > Neotragus > Neotragus pygmaeus. The sequence continues at coordinate 282,220 of SJYV01034665.1, read as the reverse complement.
GTATCTTAAGAATGTCCTAGTGGTTACAGGTGGGAGCTCATTGATAGTCTTAGATTTGAATCTCAGCTCTGTTACTTATTAGCTGAGCTATATAATTTCAGGCAAATGATCTAACTTCTCTAACTCTTACTTTTCTGATCTAGCTAGGAAATGGGAAGTAGAACAGTCCTGTACTAAACTCATAAGGCTGTTTGAGAGATTTAATGAGTCAATTTCTACCAAACTGCTTAGCACTGTGAGTGCCTGGCACAGAACTAGCACTACAAAAATGGAATTTTTGTTATCCTTAAATCTTCCTCATTCATGTTACCAGGGATTCAACTCCTATGGTGCTGACTACTCATATTCTTCCTGAGCATCACATTTCTGAGTTTCATGGGTGTACTTCCCACATTTAACACATTTTAACAAAACACTTCTTGAGTATTAAATGATCTCTAAAAAGTCTCACTCTATCACACTAACCAGCAGAGGGTGCACAGCAAAGGAGAGAAGCTGCTGGGCTTGGTGAGAAGGTCTCCAACCGAAATAAGAAGACTGCCACCCTTGGTTCAGATGTTCTTGTCCAAAAGAAGCCTGTTTCCGCCTGGAAATTGGCACAGAATTTAGCCTTTAGGTTTGTCAGTCCGGTTAACTATCTGGCTAACAGTGAAGCAAGGATGATTATGCTGGATTTTACCCCTTCCCAACACAAGCTGGGTATTCGGACTTCTGGCTTACCACGTTTCCAGTTTTCTGCACCGAGATCCCCACACGCTGCACAGGTGGCGTTCCTTTCCTGGCATGCAGGTTCACGTCAAACTATTGGTAAAGAAGAGTGGAAAAGATAAATTACGAAACAGTAGGTTCAATTCCTTCCTAGCCAGAGGGCGGTTGCAAGGGCCCAAACGTAGGCCCTGGGGGAGACTTCCCGACCCACCAGCACTGGGCCTCGCCCCCAGACCCAACCTGGAATAGCTCTGCGGGAGGAGATGCTCCTGCGGTCGTCTCGGTGCTTCGGTCCTCGATCCAGCCTGCCTTGCTTCCTCCCACACTCCAGCCTGGCGCGGGGAGGCTTAGCAAAGCTGCACAACGTCCCGAGGTCTCCTTCCCTGTCTAACACCAAAGGAATCGGGGTTGGCGAAGCGGGGATCGCAGGCCTTCAGGGAAGGCCCTGCAAAGCGGGGCGCTCCGCAAGCTCCGGGCGCCCCGGGCCCAACTCCTTTGAAGAGAGACCTCTCGGCGCGAAGGTTTCTGGGAATGGAGCGTGGGGGTCCCAGAGGCCCGAATCCAAGGCTCGCCTTCACTGTCGCCTCCGGGCGCACGGGCTTTGCAGCCGCCCCCCGACTGCCCTCGTCCTGCCGTGGGCCCTGGCACACGCGTGCACCAGGACGGGGTGGGGGGGTAACAGCGAAAGCCTGAGGCCACGCAGCCAGCACCACACACCTCGCGCCAGCGTCCTCGCGCACCACACGCACGCACGTCGCGGAGCCGACGTGCTTCCTCCTCCCCCAGCCTCGCAGGTGGACGCCGGGCGAATACGTCATCCCGCATTGGCCAAGTCCCCTCAGACAGCCAATCAGAGGGCGAGGGGCGCTTTGGGCGGGAAGCTAAGTCTCGAGGGACTTGGGGGCTGGGGGCAAGAGGGCGCCCACGGCGAGGGACAGGGGGAAGGGCCCGCCGGGGAGGGATTCTGTAGGAGCAGGCCGCATCCTTGGCACCCGATGAAAACAAATGGCAAAGAGGCTCCAAGGAGGTGGGAGGACATCTCTGGCTTCCCGTGGAGGAGGCTGCTAATGGCCTCGGTCCTGCTAAGAGCGCCACAGGCGTAATGGAGGCGAAGGCTAACGGACGGCGCCAGTCGCACCAGGTCCCACATGTCTCTCACACAAGGTGGCTCCTGAGGCCAGGAATGTTCTGGAACAAGGTTCCTGGGCTAACTCCTGATTTCAGGTTTGTCCTAGACTCCACCCCAGACCCACATCTGGGAGACCTGATAACCCGAGCGGGGGTGGGGGCAGAACTCTCCATCCGGATCTGGAGCGTTGAGGTCTTCAGCGCGCTTCCTGGTCGGAAACAGCTGTTTTCAGGGATGAGGTCAAAAATCAAATGATCTTGAGCTCACACGTTCTGAGAGCACGCGTCGGAACCGCACGGCAGTTCTCTGCCCAGTGCCTGTTAGAACCTGGGGCCTGGCTTCGGGTAGCTGCCCGCTGTCGTCCTGCGCTGGACGGAGCCGGCCAAATCCAACGCCACCGGGGACACAGTGGTGCGCTCACGCGGCCGGAGGCAGGAAGGACGGTGCCTGAGGGACGGGGAACCTGTCCAGGGACAAAGCGGAGCGGGGTGAATGGTACTGGGCACTCAAGTGTATCTTGATTGCTATTTTACATCTTTTCAAAAGGATCGGAGGTGGTCGATTGAAATACGGGGCGGGGCATGGGTTGCTAAATCAGGTAATACTTTCCCTAGTTGGAGCTCCGTGCCCTTGAGATGGAGAACTAATCAAGGAAGAGAACGACACTTGGGGTTGCTGTCAGTCTTTGAAGAGGTAGCAGTTCGTCAAAGGACTAAAACTTACCAGACGGAGGACAGATTTTTAGATGCTGCCAGCGCGTCACACACGCACGCACGCGCGCACACACACACACGCACGCACATACACACGAAAGCAAGCAAGGGAAAAGGACGGAACAATACTTGTTTGCAGCATCTTTTACTGTGGAAATGGAGCCTTGACTCGGCAGGTGCGGTGCCGCCGTAGGTGATTCTGTGGCGTTTGTCAAGAAAATAGAAATCGTGCATCCTCAGAAATATATTGTTATCAGGATTAGACTAATTTTCAAGAGGTAGAGAGGACTCACTTTGTTTGTTTGTTTTAAATGCAACAACAGTTTAGTTAAATCTTGTGTTAGTCAATTTTATAAAGGGAATGAAAAATGGCCATCCTACCCAAGGCTTCAAAAATGGCAAACTTAGGATGGTAATGTGTTGCCATCAGAACAGAGAAAGAAGTAAAAATGTTTTGTTTTCCTTTGTATGGGTAGCCAGTGGGTTTTTTTTTTTTTTTTTTTTTTTGAGTTGGATTTTTAAAAATTTCTTCTTGGCATTTATAGTTTTAGGCTGTTTTAGAAGTAACATCATCACAGCACAATGCTCTGCCCTATATAATTTAAAATTTCTTTTTAAAGTACAGTTTTATTTCATAGTTCAGTTTATGGTATCTTTTCTTTGTGTGTATGTGATGATGGTTGTGGGTGGAGAAGTTAAACTCTGAGAGTTGTAAAAATGAGTACTGAATGTAGTCTTCATGCATTAAAAACAAAATGAAAAACACAAAGAAAAAAGGGGGGGAAAAGCCTCCAATGAAAACAACCCTTTTCCTCTGAACACATCCATTGATTTCTCTCCATTTTTACTGCTACGACTGTAGTCAGCTCCATATCACTGCAGCTTGACTTTCAGACTAATTTCCTTGCTTTCACTCTTCCTTCCCTCTAGTTTAATCCATTTGTCACATAAGCAGCCAGACCTTTTCAAAATGTTGATTGGATTATGTCATTCCGCAGTTTAAAATTTCCACAGGCTTTCTTTCACCTAGAATAGAATCAAAACTCCTTTCTCTGACCTATAGATGCCTTTATACGCTGATTCCCACCTATACCTCCCTCATTTCCAACATGTTCTGCTGGTTCAGCCCCACACTTTAGGGCTTTGGCATTAGTAGTTACCATTGTTCATATTTTCTCAAGGTTGGCTGCTTCTTACCATTCAGATTTCTCCTTAAATGTCACTTGTCCAGAGAGTTTGTCCCTGACATCCAATCTAGAGCAAGCCACAAGTCCTTCTCATCAATCTGTTTGATCTCTGCATAGTATTCCATCCGACATCTTATTTGTTAACCTTCTGCAATTTCCCCTGACCCAGTTAGAATGTAATCTTATTGAGAGCAGGGTACTTGTCTGCTTCCTTATCCTTGACCTCTAGAAGAGTGCATGAACAGTAGGTGTCCAGAATAACCCAAAAGGAACAAGTCTTTTTATTTTCTTTTCTATTCACTGAGTATAAACAGTTTTTCTCTCAGTGAGTGTTAATCCTTATGATTCTTTATTTGAAGATGGCTGTTTCAGATAAATTTAACAACTTTTCATCACTGAGTTAACTGTTTAAATTTGTATATAATTTTTTTAAATTTATTTTTTATTGAAGGATAATTGCTTTGCAGAATTTTGCTGTTTTCTGTCAAACATCAAAAATTTGTATATAATTTTATTTTGAATGTTATCTACAAATTAATTAATGTTAAATGACTTGTCCAGGATTATTTAACTAGTAAGACAACAGACTTCATTTCATTATTTGTATGTTGCTAAATATGATATACAAGGCTGAGCTCTGGGAATACACTAGAAAGATAATTTATATGCCTTCATGGAGCTTATCTTCTGGTGGGGGAGACAGGAAAACACACAGACACATATGCATGAAGGAAGGAAGGAAGTCAAAATATTTGCAATCTGTTAGTGATGGTCTGAAGGAAACGAGACTAATCCATCTCTAGAAAATCATAGCTTATTCTAGATAATAGCTCTCATCTAGGAACCAGTGAATCAACAAACTGGTTGATTTCTGGTGTTGTTTTCCTTTGACAATCATCTTTGGCTTTTAAACTTGCTGTACAGGACTAGGAACAGATGGAAAGTAGAGGTAAAAGTGGGAGAAGGCAGTGGCCCCCCACTCCTGTACTCCTGCCTGGAAAATCCCATGGACAGAGGAGCCTGGTGGGCTGCAGTCCATGGGGTCGCTAAGAGTTGGCACGACTGAGCAGCTTCACTTTGAATTTTCACTTGCATGCATTGGAGAAGGAAATGGCAACGCACTCCAGTGTTCTTGCCTGGAGAATCCCAGGGATAGCCTGGTGGGCTGCCGTCTAGGGTCGCACAGGGTCGGACATGACTGAAGCGACTTAGCAACAGCAGCAGCAGCAGAGGTAAAAGATGTGATAAGGTAATTGGAAAAGATTCTTAGGCAATGAGAGTTAAAGTCTGTTTATTTCTTTGTCAAATGTATTCATTTCCCATTCTAGTTTGTTTAGAGCCCATCAGACAGGTGCTGTGATGTCTGTTTGGTCTTCCAGCTCTTCGGAGAGAAGTTCTTTTTGGCCACGTTAGATCAAATGAGAGGGTCTATGAGACTGTAGACCAAATATGAGGGGGTGGATAATGATCAGATAAACCTGATTAGAAGGGCACTTTCATGCTGAGGAGTGGAATTCCAGTTTAGATAGATAAGGAGGGTCAGATTATGGTTAGTAAATGTTACTTTAATGTATTGGGTGAATATGTATGGATCTTGAAAACAGATGAGGAGCTTGGCCTTTATCCTGACCACAGTGTAAGGTAACGTAAATAGCACGGGATTGGAGTTAGACTGATAAGGGTTTACTCCTTAGCTGGATGAGCTCAGGCCAGTTTCTTAACCTTGCTGAGCCTTGATTTTCTCATCTGTAAAATTGTGGTAATACTGTCTCCATGGTGGTATTTTAGAAGTTAGGGATAATGAGTGCAAAGTGCCCTTACACGATGGATGCCTCATCAGTGGTTGTTATTTTGGGGCAATGGTGAGCTATTGAAAATTTTTTGGCAGGGTAGATATTGATAATCATAACTTACTGAGTTTATACTGTATGCCATATATTCTTTTAAGAACTTTATGTGCATTTTAATTCTTTCAACAGTCCTATGAGAGAGATAGAGTTCTTCTCTCCATTTATAGTTACGAGACTGAGTCACAGAGAAATTCTGTAACTTTTCCAGGGTTGCAGTGTGTAGCATGCGTGTGCTGCTCGCTCAGTCGTCTCCGACTCTTTGCGACCCCGTGGACTGTAGCCCACCAGGCTCCTCTGTCCATGGGATTCTCCAGGCAAGAATCCTTCTCCAGGGGATTTTCCTCAACCCAGGGATCGAACCCATGCTCCTGAGTCTCTTGCATTGGCAGGCAGATTCTTTACCACTGCGCCACTTGATTAGGTAAACTTAGCAGAAACGGTTGAAGCCAGTCAGCCTTAGTGCAGAACCTGTGCTCTTAACCACTACTTTAAATTATGAAAACTCGATGAAGATTCATTCGGTAGCAGTCTTCAGATTTTCAGTTTATCATTATCATTTTCATATAGTTCATGACCATAATATAATAGTCTTTGTAAGCATAAAAAAAATTTCAGTCTCTGACCTTCATGGCCTAATAGTCTAAGAACATATTAAAGATAACTCTTAAGAGAAAAAGAATACCTGTTATAATCTTTTATTTAGGTTAAGCGTAAAGAGAATGCATGAACTAGACCTTTTTTTTTTTTATTGAACTAGACCTTAAGCCTGAACTTCACAAATGAATTAAATTTTCTTGATGTGAGAGTTTCTTTTCCTTACACGTGCTGTTGTCTACAAATATATCACTTGTTTATGGGATATCATTTACGATGCCCCTCAAGCCCATGTTATTTTGATTTGGGGCAAATGAGAAGACTGATTTCTTCAACGGCCTAGTGGATTCAGCTTCCTTCTAGTTGAAAGTAGCTCAGCTGTGTCCAACTCTTTGAGACCCCATGGATACACAGTCCATGGAATTCTCCAGGCCAGAATACTGGAGTGGGTAGCCTTTCCCTTCTTCAGGGTATCTTCCCAACCCAGGGATCAAACCTAGGTCTCCCGCATTGCAGGCGGATTCCTTACCAGCTGAGCCACCAGGGAAGCCCAGTCGAAAGTATAGACGCTAAAGTATTTGTTTTTCTAATTAACTCAAATGCATTTAAACCAAAATAAAATTGAGAATTTACCTCAGATATCCCCCACCATCCCAGTCAACACACTGTAGCCCTGTTTCTGGTGCTCCTTGCTCCTTCCCTTCCTAGCTTCCTGTGGGAAAATGGTTTGGGGTAGAAAGCAACAAACCAAATAACAGCAGGCAAATAAAATCAGCTTTTTTTCTTCCCTACCCCGGAAAGGAAGGAGGGAGCAAGACCTCCGCCACCAGAGAGAGCCGTGGTTCCTGGGCGTGCCATTCCAGGAAGCCCTCGTTCCTTCAGCCCCCTCCCCGACCCCCCCAGCTCTGCAGTGATTCCTTAGAGATTATATAGTCTCCACTTTAAATATAAATATATATATACAACTTCCCCCTGTCTCTTTTTCTCCTCCTCTTGCTTTTTTTCCCTGTTTCCTATAATAAAGTTTCCTATTGGATAAAGTCACCTCCCTGATTTATGCCTAGTTCCTATTGGAAGTTCTCAGGGGCTGACATCACTTAGGAAAGCGAGGGGGTAGGGCTGCCAGATCAGTTTGTCACCACCCAGGCTCCCTAGCCTTTGGCTGGGTGCAACTTCCATTTTAGGTGTTGGATCTGAGAGAAAAAAAAGGGGGGAGAGAGAGAAAGAAGAGCAGGAAAGATCCTGAAAGGAGGAAGAGGTGGCGAAAAAGCAACTACCTTGCTGGATTTGTCTTTCTCAGCACGTTGACGGAGCCTTGGTTTTCTCTTAAAGAAGTGGTTTTCAGAAGTCCACATTTGAGGTGTGTGCCTTTTAAAAAAATATGTGTATAGACGGGTAAAGCAGGATAAGCCAAGTTGAATTTTTGTCTTATGGTAACCGAGGGAATTTGAAAATGAGAGGGTCTGTTATGCTGACGGGTAACTTTTAATCAATTATTAATTTTTATTTCTACTTATTTGGGGGAATTTTGGTATTTTATCGTATTTAAAGCAAAGGAAGATATTCAAGACCCAGAAACAAACTTCTAGGTCTAATATAGGGAGATGAATAGATTCAGAGGGGTGAGAGCTGTTGCATAAATTTACATTTTGGTGTGGTCTTTGATTGTATGTGTTTTTTTCTAGGCTAGGCTAAAAAACTTCTGTTTTCAGAGCCCAAACCAAAAGTTGGGTTTTTTTGGCATGTTGTGTGTGGGTTGGGAAAGGAATTTGTCCGGGTCGGAAGCATACAGATGGTTCTTCATATGTTTCAAAACTTTTTTTTCTGCCTTTTATCATTAAATTTGTGAAAGTGGAAAGTTGCNTAGTCTAAGAACATATTAAAGATAACTCTTAAGAGAAAAAGAATACCTGTTATAATCTTTTATTTAGGTTAAGCGTAAAGAGAATGCATGAACTAGACCTTTTTTTTTTTTTATGAACTAGACCTTAAGCCTGAACTTCACAAATGAATTAAATTTTCTTGATGTGAGAGTTTCTTTTCCTTACACGTGCTGTTGTCTACAAATATATCACTTGTTTATGGGATATCATTTACGATGCCCCTCAAGCCCATGTTATTTTGATTTGGGGCAAATGAGAAGACTGATTTCTTCAACGGCCTAGTGGATTCAGCTTCCTTCTAGTTGAAAGTAGCTCAGCTGTGTCCAACTCTTTGAGACCCCATGGATACACAGTCCATGGAATTCTCCAGGCCAGAATACTGGAGTGGGTAGCCTTTCCCTTCTTCAGGGGATCTTCCCAACCCAGGGATCAAACCTAGGTCTCCCGCATTGCAGGCGGATTCCTTACCAGCTGAGCCACCAGGGAAGCCCAGTCGAAAGTATAGACGCTAAAGTATTTGTTTTTCTAATTAACTCAAATGCATTTAAACCAAAATAAAATTGAGAATTTACCTCAGATATCCCCCACCATCCCAGTCAACACACTGTAGCCCTGTTTCTGGTGCTCCTTGCTCCTTCCCTTCCTAGCTTCCTGTGGGAAAATGGTTTGGGGTAGAAAGCAACAAACCAAATAACAGCAGGCAAATAAAATCAGCTTTTTTTCTTCCCTACCCCGGAAAGGAAGGAGGGAGCAAGACCTCCGCCACCAGAGAGAGCCGTGGTTCCTGGGCGTGCCATTCCAGGAAGCCCTCGTTCCTTCAGCCCCCTCCCCGACCCCCCCAGCTCTGCAGTGATTCCTTAGAGATTATATAGTCTCCACTTTAAATATAAATATATATATACAACTTCCCCCTGTCTCTTTTTCTCCTCCTCTTGCTTTTTTTCCCTGTTTCCTATAATAAAGTTTCCTATTGGATAAAGTCACCTCCCTGATTTATGCCTAGTTCCTATTGGAAGTTCTCAGGGGCTGACATCACTTAGGAAAGCGAGGGGGTAGGGCTGCCAGATCAGTTTGTCACCACCCAGGCTCCCTAGCCTTTGGCTGGGTGCAACTTCCATTTTAGGTGTTGGATCTGAGAGAAAAAAAAGGGGGGAGAGAGAGAAAGAAGAGCAGGAAAGATCCTGAAAGGAGGAAGAGGTGGCGAAAAAGCAACTACCTTGCTGGATTTGTCTTTCTCAGCACGTTGACGGAGCCTTGGTTTTCTCTTAAAGAAGTGGTTTTCAGAAGTCCACATTTGAGGTGTGTGCCTTTTAAAAAAATATGTGTATAGACGGGTAAAGCAGGATAAGCCAAGTTGAATTTTTGTCTTATGGTAACCGAGGGAATTTGAAAATGAGAGGGTCTGTTATGCTGACGGGTAACTTTTAATCAATTATTAATTTTTATTTCTACTTATTTGGGGGAATTTTGGTATTTTATCGTATTTAAAGCAAAGGAAGATATTCAAGACCCAGAAACAAACTTCTAGGTCTAATATAGGGAGATGAATAGATTCAGAGGGGTGAGAGCTGTTGCATAAATTTACATTTTGGTGTGGTCTTTGATTGTATGTGTTTTTTTCTAGGCTAGGCTAAAAAACTTCTGTTTTCAGAGCCCAAACCAAAAGTTGGGTTTTTTTGGCATGTTGTGTGTGGGTTGGGAAAGGAATTTGTCCGGGTCGGAAGCATACAGATGGTTCTTCATATGTTTCAAAACTTTTTTTTCTGCCTTTTATCATTAAATTTGTGAAAGTGGAAAGTTGCAGGGAGCTTTGCAGCTTGAATAGTGATATTTTTGCCCTGGAGAGTTTGAACGGCCCAGATCGGTTTCAGCCCTGCTGTTCCTGGGTGGATCCCTCTTTTACTTTTTCAGGTGTGGTGGGTGGGAGCCTCTTTCGCCTTCTGGACTTAGCCTCCCTGCTTTGCCTTGTAAAAGAAAACAAATAGACCCTTGGTAACTGGATTGCCACCCCTTCCTTCTAAAACTACCTTTGATGGCAAAGATTTGTGGAGGTGTTGTATGTTCAGTCTGCATATACAATAATGTCTGGTTTGCGTGCTTAAAGGGATAAGGAACCTCTTGCCACGCGCTTTAGCTCACCTGAGTAAAGTCGCACACAGGAGACATTGTCAGCTTTGTGCTCTCTGAAAGAGGCTGGGACTAAAAGGTCAGGCTAAAACACTTAATACAGACTCTAGTGTTCAGGGTGTGAAAGAACAGGGGGAGTTCTTATTTTAAAACCAATCTGAACGTTGTTTTTTGGAGGTGCATTTTTGATTTGGTTAACTTGCTGTGAAATCAGAAATCTTTTAAGATCTGAAGGCCCATGGCTGTGCTTTCGTATCTTATGTTTAATCTTAAGATTTGTTTTTGTTTTGCACATACATTCTTGCAAAAATACTAGATAAGCATATAGCCGGCTCTTCGGTAGCTGAAAACTGGATGTTCCCTTCCTTCTCCCTTTGAAAATTCGAATCATCTGCAAAATTATAACTGCAATAGACACTGCTCTCATTGTAGCAGGATGGTCCTTAATATGTAAGCTGCTATTAGATTTAAACTAGTATGTATCTATAATAATCCTCTGATTCTGAACCCCCCACTACACCCCGCCCCTTAATTCTTTTTAGACTAGAACACTTCCTTGAATTTCTTTTCCAGGACAAGACTATTTCTTGAAAGATGATTTCATTCTTGTGAGGTTGTAGCTTCAGAGGAAACTGAACTTTGTCCCTTCTTTTAATCTAATTTATTCAAGGGCTACAGTAAGATTTTAATGTCTGGATCATCTAATTATAGCAAGTGCAGTTAAAAAGAAAGAGAAAGGACAATGTGTATATTTTGTGGGCTGTAGTTATATCATTTCCAAATTTTTGAATGCTCCGTCAGCCTTGACTGCAGCCTAGGGGGGTTTCTTGGTGGATCTTTGGAGGATTGGTCATGTTGCTGCCAGAGTGTCAGTTTCCCACTCAGCCTTTAGGGGGAGGGATGAGAGGGAGTCTGAGCGAGTACAAAGGCAGTTTGAAAATGGGTTCTGGGTGACTGAGTGGTGGTGGTTTGGGTCCAGCTTTACACACTGGGCTTTGTACGGCTGCAGTGAGCATCCTCGTTGCAAAGCGTCCAGGACTGTCTCCAGGAACTGCGGCATTGTTGTGACTGGTGTGTGCTATTAGCCTTTTGAATGATAAGATGGAAGATTCGTCTTTTACCTTACCTCTGCTAGTTCTTCCAGGAAATACAGGAAAAGTGTGAGTAAGTAAATCTTTTATTTTTTTGTTTTGCTCCTCATTTTGGTTTGGGGGTAGAAAATGACAAGTAAGTATGAGTTCTGCAGATTTTCCTTCCCTTGTTTGACTCCTATGTGCTGTTGGTTTCTTTGTTATAAGACTAAGGTATGGTCTGTGTTCCAGGTGGGGGCCTCCTTTGGGTGTTTAGAGTCTTAATTCCTTGCTTAGGGTTCACTTATGGAGAGCCAAAGGTGTTAAAACGTGTTCTTTCAGCTAGGATAAAAATGGGGACTGTTGGAAATCTCAAAAAGAAGCTCTAAGTAATTGCGATTTCAGCCTTGGGTTTCTGAGGTAGATGATCTCTAGAGATGAGTGAGAGAGGATGCAAATAAATTAAGCATAGATCATTCTTCAGTTGGAGTAACAACATGATTGGCTCGGCGTAACCCCTCGCCTCCAGCTTCGCGCTTGGCGCCCCTGCCGCTGAGAGCCAGCCCTGCCTCTCCCACCCCCGACCCTGTTTCCTCAGTAAGTGCTAACCATTTTGCATGAACTATTAATTTCTACAGTAACTTTCTGTTTGTTGTTTTCTGGTTTATTTTTTGTTTTTTAAGGAATTTGAGCCTCACAGAAGCTGAGGTTTGCTGAAAATTTCAGTGCTTGTAAGTGACCAAGGATTAAACCCTGTTCTGACTATATAAAGTTAGTGGATTTAACCGCTAAAACACTGCCATTCTCCAGAGGGAACAGAAACAAGAGCCAGAACTAAACTGAGCCCTTGTGAGAGGCAGGAGTGCTTCATCCGAGGAAGGTCAGTGCTTGCTTAGAGTTCCGAGGGAGAGTGTAGTGCATGTAAAAAACCCGTTTTCCATAAAGCTGTAAGGAGGTAGATATGTTAGAACGGATATTATCTCAACCTTTATTACAGGGATCTTTCCATATGCACATCATTACTGTCCTGTAATTCTTAAACCTACTGGAAATGCCTCAAACTTTATTTGATTGTCAGTGAAATTTCTTCCAGAGAATTTTCTGACTTGGGTTTGGAATGACTTGCCAATTTGCAGGGCGAAGTTTGTAGCAGGTAGTTCAAATGCTGTTTGTCACACTGTGTTACAATTGTCTGTTTTTTTGTCTTATCTCCTATACTGACCTGCTTGAGTGTAGATGCTGTCTCATCTCTGTGTCCCCTTAGCACTTGGCTTAGTGTCCAGGATATATTGAGTGAAGTCACTCAGTCGTGTCCGACTCTGCGGCCCCATGGGCTATAGCCTACCAGGCTCCTCCCTCCACGGGATTCTCCAAGCAAGAGCACTGGAGTGGGGTGCCATTGCCTTCTCCAGGGGATCTTCCCAACCCAGGGATCGAACCCTGGTCTCCCGCATTCCAGGCAGACGCTGTAACCTCTGAGCCACAGGGAAGCCCTAGTGGTACATTGAGGTGTGCAGTAGATCTTGGTTAAATAAGGCACTCTGGGAATCAGTGAGAGACTTCTGTGGGGAAGGCTGAAAGGAAGTTGAGATGGGAAGAAATTCAACAAAGATTAATAAAATTGCAATGTAATTTTGAAATTTAGTGTGTAGTTTTAACTTTTTATACATTGCCTACCTTCCATTTTTAAATACAGTTTTTAGAAAGAATTGAAGGTTTAAAATTTGAATTTTTCTTTAATCCTGTTTCTTTTCTGGGCAAGTAGTACAAATAATAGTGTAAATAGTAAGGATCCTAGTCAGTTCATTTCATATTATAGGTAGCTGTTAACTTCAGCCACTGAAACCTTATATGTAACCATTCTCTAGAGGGGAGGAACTGGTTACCCAGAACATATTAGGGCAGCAGCAGGGAAGTATTGCTTTCAGCTGTGTTGGAAGTAAATGGTTTTTATACTTGTTAATAAAAACATAAAAAGCTTGAAATGATAGTTTGAACATTAGTGCTTCAAAGAAAGTATGTTTGGACATCATTGTGTTGTTTTTGTTGTTGTTACTGCTTTCGCTATGAAACTAGATTTTGTTAACAAAGTGTATTAGAAAGTTTATGAGTTTAAGAACCCAAATCAATTTTCTGGGAAATTAGGAATAATAGTAACGAGAAATTTGCCTAAAGGAACGAGCCATAGGTTATTATTATGTGATTTCATGTTCTCTTTCCTTGCAAAAGGGGTTAAATGCTGTGAGACTCTGAAGTAGGGATTGCTCTGCCTAAACGCAGCTGCCTCCAGGGCTTGTAATAGAGGGCATTGATATCTCCTGGCAGGAGACTGTTCAGTTAGAACTATCCAGTGGGATATGAGGGTATGGATTGATTTGTATTTAGTGTTATTGCATAATGTATTTTTGGAAGTAATCCCTCCCTGCCATTCTACTTGGAATTGCATGTTATTGATTGTTAAATGTGGATCCTGTTCTCAATACTTAATGTTTATTATTCTGGTTCAGGGATAGTGTTTCCTATTTTAGGCCATTTTCCTTCCAGTGAGTCCTTAAACCTGATTGGAATGATGTGGGCAGTTAGATTAGGCATGTAGTGGGGACATTGTAAAGATCCAGAGTTTTCTTTTCTCAAAAAGTCTTCTCTGATGGCCTACAGGTAATTTGGTCACAAAACATGTCCCATTTTGGATGATAAAACTTATTTTGAAAACATTTCAGACTTTCAGAAAAATTGGAAGAGAAGTACAATAACTCCTGTATATCCTTCATTCACCTTAACACCAGTCATTAAAATTTTGCCACAAATGCTTTATTATTCTGTATTTTTTGATCAATATGCTGACCAAACAGGGAATTTCCGATCTAAATGTGCCACAAATACAAAAGCAGGGCAGCGCTGCATGGTAAGAGCGAGGATGCTGGAGCTGGACTGCCTGTGTTCAAATCTTCTGCCACATAACTATCGAAGTGGCCCTGGGAAGACTGTTGAGTTGCTCTATGCCTCCGTCTCCTTGTATGTGAAATGAGGACAATGGTGTTAACTGTCGCATAGGATTGTTGTGATGATGAAGTGCCTTAATACATGCGAAATTCATAGGCTGTTGTCTAGCTCATGGGAACACCTCATTTTTGCTATTAGAATGGATAACTTTGAATGAATTCAAACATCGTTTGTCTGACTAAGTTTCCTTTAAGGTATCTTACGACCTGAGACTCTGTGGTGGATATAGATGCTTTTTAGTATCCTGGATGAATAGGCTTTTCTTTCTTTCTTTTTTTAAAAATAGACAAAAAGTGCCTTTAACGATAGGCAAGTTTAAGTTCTGGAGGCAGGGTTATCCAAAATACGGGTGCTGTGGGAATGGACACCTCTTAGTAAACTGAGGCGTGAGTGAGGGAAGAGCCTCCGGTGGCAGCCCAAGCTGCTGCGGTGCACCGCGGGTTTCTTAGGGGATTTGGTACCTCAGGGGGACAGCAATGCAGGCCTCTCCCATCTTTTTGTGTCTACAGGAGGCAGAGCTCTAGCATCCAAGGGTGAACTTCCTTTAATTTTGGTAGAGAGCGGATTGAAAAGGCTTTGTTTGGGTTTATTATTCTTAACTTCAGACCAGATTATTTCCCTTGATGTCTCACTTGTCCAACCAGGATTTTGTAGGATAATGTTAGTTTTGAATGTACAGGAAGCAATTGCACAGCGAAGAAGGTGGTTTTTTTTTTACTGTCTTCTCTTGAAATAAACCTCACTTTTTAATGTTGAGGAAACATCATTTTCTATTTCCAACCCTTATTTATGGGACATTTGCAAAACGGAGACACGTAGAGATTTTGAGTTCTTCAGTGCTTCCTGTGAGAAGTGTGCGCCTGTGAAAGTGGTCTGCCTGCTCTTATATGTGGAAAAGCTAAACTGTGGCCTGTGGGAAATACATATGTGTTAACTGCAGCCTTGTCTGGAAGCTTTTGGTTTCTTCCAGCCTAAGTTTTTCCTTCCCTCATACTAAATAACCCATGAAACTAGTGTTTGGAAAGTCTTTACACTTGCTTTCCATTGGCTCTCTGTAGCTTCCTATCGTGACTTTTCCACCCAGCTCTCCGTAGTTGCTTATTTTTGACTGTGCTGGGTCTCTGTTGCAGTGTGTGGGCTTTCTCTGGTTGCAGCAAAGCGAGTTGGGGCGACTCCAGTTGCCGTGTGTAGACTTTTCAGTGCTAGACCCTGGAGCCCGTGGACTCGGTGGCTGTGGCTCGGTCGCCGCTCGGCCTGTGGGATCTTCCCGGACCAGGGGTCAGACAGGCCTGCGTCCCCCGCGGTGGCAGGTAGATTCCTGCTCTCTGCGCAGCAGAGAAGTCCCCTGTGGTTGTTTAAACCCACACTTCCCTCTCCTGATTCTCCTACGTCTGCTCCTTTTCGTTCGCTTTCCTCTTTTATTTGGTGTCTCCTTTACCTTTTTGCCTCCCCTATCTTTATCCCCTTAGGTTGGTGGTCTTCATGGGCATCACTTTGCCTCACTAACACTTAATATGAAAGAACTTTCTAATTCTTAAAATAGAATAAATTGTACTCATGTGGTGAAGGTTCGAGTATTAGGATACTGAATTTGGTTATTTCAGTTAGGTCTAGATTAGGATTGATTGTTATGATTCAAGAAGACTGAATTCTAATTCAGATTGGGGTTTTTTTTTTTCCATTTTCAAATGTCACCCACATTCACTACTTACTTACTCGTCCTTTGTTCAGGAGAGCAGAAGAGTAACAAACAGTCAGTCACTCACGGGCTATTTACTGGTTCTCTGTGGGTTTCCCATGTTGTTCAATATTGAATGCGGTCGTGTATTGAGAGGTCTCTTTGTGGAGTAAAGATATTTGTTTTAGGGAGCTTATATTTGAAAAACCAAAATATATTCTGGTGATTGAGGATATAAGGCATTGTTATAGGAACTAGGTCAACTTTTCAGTACTTTTATCAAAGCACCTACAGTTTCCATGTCATTGCAAGTGAAGTAGATCTCATTGAAATAAAGTAGCTGGTGTATATTCAGTACACTTTTAAAATGGAGTGATCTGTTTTAAAGGAGAAACTGGTGCCAGTCTGACTTCTTTTCCCTGTTTCTTTGTTGGGATGGGGAAGCTCTATGACCTCCTCTGTCTATTCTCTGCTGACAGCTTTGTAAACCAGGGGAGAGCTGGCCACTGAATGCCCATCCTGCTGAAGGTCAGCCAAGTCTGCAGGTGAGACTGCTGGAGAACCCCACTGATGGGCCTAATGTCCCAATTAGAAAAAATTTGTAGAAAGAAAAAGGAAACAATGTTGATTTTCTTCTCTAAAGTTTAATTTTTTGCCTTTGCTGAAAAAGTGAAACATCTTCATTTGAAAGAGATCAGAGAGCCTGCTGTGCACCGACTGGGACTCACAGAGCTCATATTCCAGTTGGAGGAGATAGGCGCTAAGTGAGCGAGTAAATACACAGTAAGTCTGAGTATGATAGCACTATTGAGGAAAAAATAAAGCCAAATATGTAGAGTGGTGAGTAACAAGTACAAGGGCAGGAGTGAGGTGGTTTTAGTACGGAGCAGTTAGGGAGGGCCTCACTTACAAGTTATGTTTGAAAGAGACTTAAAAGAACTCTGAGTGAAGTCACACAGATAAGGGTGCAAAGTGCAAAGGCCCTGACGGACTGGCTGTTACTAGCAGGTAAGAGAGATGGGGCTGCGAACCCCTCGAGAGAGGCCCGTGAGTGGGTGCTGCACATAAGGGAGGCCGTATAGGACTCCTCCTGCGCGTACAGTGCAAAGAAGTCTTCCTCACTGCAGACCCCGAACACAACAGCTGATAGCAATTTTTTGTGTATGCTTTATAAGGAGTTGAGGCAACACTTGGCCCAGCCTCCATCTTTGTCCCATTGCAGAATAGTCAGCACAGAAATTGCAAAGTAGCAGAATTTGCCTAGGTGGGTGACCCTTGTCTTGGAGAATGATAAAAGAAATGCAGCTATTTAGAATAAGCTTGTGTGTGTGTGTGTGGAAACTGAGATCAAAATTTTCTTCCCTAGAGAAATCTGTTTCTCCACCAACTGATCTACAGAGTCACATTTCTATGAACAGTAGAAACACTGAGTTTTTTTTTTGAGTACATTTGTTGATTTGGGTTATGACCAAATATTATGCCTACTCCACTTATTTGCTGCTTTTTGTTTTGCTCATTGGACCAAAAGTTCCTGCTTCCTCACAGCCCTAATCATGGAGATTAAATTGCTTCAGGGTCCATTTTATAGGTCACCGTATCCATATTACTGCCTTGTACATAGAGGATGTGATCAATCCTGATAACTAACTGTATGTCTGTTTTCCCTTTTTATGTATTGATATGTTTAAGCAGTAATGGTGTTAAAACATAGGCTGAACCCCTTGGTCTGGTTGGCTTTGGTGGGATTGAAGAAGCACCAGCTGTGTCATAATCGATGTTCTGTGGCACCCCCATAATGGAAAGTAAAAGGACAGTGGTTCCCAGAGGAGTCTGTCTCGAATCACCCATTCTTCTTTCTCTGGCAAGATTTCTTGTTTTGCTAGTCTGTCCTTCAGTGAAAGAGTGTCTCTGTCTCTCTCTGGGTTTCTCTCTCAGTTCGGGGTTTAACCCTAGAACTTGACCTGGTTACTCTCTGTTCTTCCCTTTAACTATACCTATCTAGTTGTCATTCTGTTACCTAATATCATCCTTGGGAGATGCCCTCAATCAGGAAACTGCTTTCCCCTCATATCCCCTTCTCCTTTGGTCAGATAACTGTGTATCATCTTGCAGGAAATACGCTCGGCAATCAGATGCCCCCAATTTTGGAGTTTCTATAATCACTGCTTTACAGATGTTTATAGTTGTCTTGAAAGCAAGTCCTTTGAGGCCATTCTTCCTTCCAAGTCTCCAGTGACATGCTTCCTTGTAGAAATATTTCTCTTTATGCTCCTTCTGAAAACATCTTACTATTCACTTGCTATTCAAAGCAGAAGTTAAAGTGACTTACTTGGAAAAGTGTCAGAGGTAACACGTGAATGCAGAGTTTCTGGTGTTTCTATTATATTGTCAACTGGGCTAAAATTAGCTAGGGATCTAGGGTCTTGAATGTTAGATTTAGGACTTCAGACTTCTTTGGGGATGGAATGTGGAACCAATCTT
This sequence comes from Neotragus pygmaeus, assembly GCA_006410875.1. Lineage (NCBI taxonomy): Eukaryota > Metazoa > Chordata > Mammalia > Artiodactyla > Bovidae > Neotragus > Neotragus pygmaeus. The sequence continues at coordinate 263,797 of SJYV01034665.1, read as the reverse complement.
AGGAAATGTGGCATAGCTCTTTGTTCCTTGGAGGAAAGTTAAACTGAGTCATTTGAAACAATAATTGGGTTTTCCAATCTGCAGTGTAAATAGGGATATCCTCCACTGTAGCAACTCAGGATTCCAAAGAAGTGAAATAGTTCTTCCTTTTAGGTTTTTTTTTTTTTTTTACTTTACTTTACAATATTGTATTGGTTTTGCCATACATTGACACGAATCCACCACAGGTGTACATGAGTTCCCAATCCTGAACCCCCCTCCCACCACCCACCCCCCTTTTAGGTTCTGAGCCTGGAATATAGCATTTAGTATTGTATCATTCTGGCCATTTATATATTTAATTCCATATTTTCAAAGAAACTTTAATCCAAACTGAATAACGAGCTGTCTGATGAACAGTAAAGCAGTCCAAATAATGTATTTTATAACCAGTGTCCTTTTGGGGAGAGGAATGTGGTGGACAGAAGGTTGTCGGATAAGCCAGGATGGTGGTTCCAGCAGCTGTCAGAACTGCTTTGAGAGCTTTTTACGAAGATGAATTCTGAACCTAGATAGTAAGGTGTGAGGACTGGGGATGTAGATTTGGGAGAAATTTCTAAAAACAGCTTCCCAGGTGATTCTGATCACTCAGGTTTGAGGACCACAAAATCGGAACTTTTGAGTTAAGCTACAGATCTGTGTGATTTCTCAGATGGGTGGTTACTTAGTATGAGAAGCAGAGGAGACTAGTTCATGGTGTCAGTGGAGAGTTGGACGCTCTCTACCTCTGTATCCCGTGTTGTTTTGAAATGACTGATGTCACTGCTGGATTTGGGGATTCGGCCAGCACTTAGTATGGGATGGAGGACTTGCCTCTTAGGGGGAAGGGAAACTTAGGCCACATCTCCATTTCCCTTCTCCATTTTGAAATTGTGGAACGACTTCAGGAGAGGATGTTACCATTGAAACTCAGCTGGACAATTTGTTTAAAACTCAGCAGGAAGGGCCAATGTTACTTCCTGTCTGAAAAGGAAGTGCCGGCTTCCTCCCCTTCCTCCTTGGCTAATGCTGGCCCGCTCAGAGTATGGCTGGGGGAGGGCTGGTCACAGCAGAGCCTTAACTGGCCGTCGGGCCCGGGGAGGCCAGGCTCTGGCTGTGGAAGAGCAGAGCGCCCTTCCGAGCGCACGGAGGTGGGCGCCGTGTGGCCCGCTCCCGCTTGACCTTACGGAACGGCTCTGTGCTGCGTTTGCTGTCGCAGTCTAGGAAGCCTTCCAGTCTCCAAGACATTGTTTCACATTAAACCTTATACCTCCCCTGTAGTCCCTGACATTTGAAAATAGATCAAGGAGGGAAGAAACTGAAGTGCATTTGATACTGAGGGGTAGGTTGTGGAAAGGAGAGCATAAATGGGCAGAGGGGAGTGGGTGACAGAAGTTTTGTATTTTTAAGTTGAGCCAAGAAAGCATTCCTTCTAAGTGGGGCCAGTTGGCACTCTTCCTGCTATTTTAGTTCTGGCTTCTCCTTCCTACTGCCAATTGTATTAAGTGTCTGATGTGAGTGTGAACTGTGGTCTCTGGGGCCGGGGGGAGGGCAGGCGGGGGAAACAGCTGGTGCCTTCATCAGGCTGTCTCCATTGGGCTTCTTCTCAGGGTCTTAGGGGGAGGCTGGTGGAGGAATTGGGTGTGTGTTAGCAGAGCCCTAGTGACCCTCAGTAGCTGGGTTGGATTCTTGGGCACTTTTAATGCTCTGTGGGATGCTGAATGCTAGTTGGAATGTAGCAAAACCTTTTCCCAATCACGTTCTTTCCTCTGCCTCCCCTCCTTCCAATTCTTTCTGCTTTGGGCTGACTGGGAGAAGAAGGGGTATGTGTGAAGTTATATAGCAAAACAGAGTCATACTTTCCCAACCGTTTAGTATTCAGCTTAAGTCTTGGTCCCTTCCATTGACTTTCTTCTTCCTTCTTTGTTATTTCTTTTGTGGGTTTCTGACTGTCTACAAACAGCCAGAGATAGGAGAGGAGTAGAAGCGGGGCCTTCAGTGAAGCTGTGCTGAACTGCGATCACTTGGCTACACTGGTCTGCGTCCCTCCCTCACATTGTGAGGTGACTATATTTCTGAGTCAGCATGCATTTTCTGTCTCACCTGCTCAATTTGAGGCAGAGAACTTGCTGAGTATCCCTTTGGAGTAACAGCAACATTGATACTGGTATGTCTGGTTCTCTGGGGTGTGTGTTTTTATAAGTATCTTTAAAAAAAAAAGATATCTTAAACTCTCCTACTGTGCGGTTTTATCTGCTTTTGGTATAACCATCTCCCACGAATTTATTTGGCCTGGAGTATGAATGAAGGAGAATTGGGCAAGAATACTAACTTTTAAATTAATACGAATGTGTAAAGTTTTTCCCGAGTTTGATTCAGCGCTGTGTAAGAGATTGTAAACTGTGTGTGCCTCAGTGACACAGCTTGCGGTGGCAAGGCTCTGGTCTGAACTACAGGGTGAATGCGGCTAAATATTCTTTTTTCTGTCCAGTCTTAGGATGACTTGATTATTGTGTCTATACCTGCCCCATCTCCTTGTATCTGGTTATATCATAGCCAGATATGGACTAATTCATTCTAATTGTGCTGTTTTAGACTTCTCTCTTTTTGCATCAACACGTACCATCCAAATCAGGTTTCTGCACAGGGAACTTCTAGCAGAGCCAAGAAGAAGAAAGGAAGGGGAAAAGAGGAGAAATGAGAGTGTATCACTTACTCGTTAGCTGCCTGGGATGTCCCCCTGGTTTGAGAGCTCTGTGCTGTAAACCTTGTGTTGTGCTTTATGCAAGGGGAATTGAGCCCTGGGGGCAAAGGGTGTTACTTTGGATTTCAAGAATCTGGTCAATAGGGCTTGACTTCTTTCTGCATCTTTGCTTCTGGAGTTTAGGGCTAACACCCAGTGGGCCTGTGTGAGACAATAGAGAAGTGTCTAATCTATCCCATTCTTGGTTTGAGCTGAGGGCTCTTAGAGGGAGGGAGGCGTTCCGTCCTGATGAGGTGCCACGCCTGCAGCCCCTGACCCGCTCCGGGGGCAGCAGTGAGCAGGAGAAGCTGCGTTCGTAGTGCTGACCTTTCTTGCTGCAAGAGCTACTGTGCAACCCCTAGGAGACCTCGCTTCACTCCCTGGGGAAACAGAGAACTTCGCTCCTGGCATCTGCGGGTGCCTGTTCCGCCTCTCCACAGGGTGGAGTCTGCTGTCTTTTGTTTGTTCTCTGTGGGGCCTTTTAGACAGCAGCTTTAAGCTTGTGGCGGAGTTTGAAAGACTTTGAAAACAGTAGAAATGAGGGAAGAGAGCAGGACAGAGGATGTGTTCTAAAGTAGCTTTCCCAGGTGCGAGTATTCTCTTGACTGAATTCGGATTGATGATCAGGTTGCCATGATGAAGCTTTCTGTGAGATGTATCACACACAGCTGAGCTGAGTGTAACACCAGCAGCAGCTTTAAAATCCCCAGTCCTCCAAGTGAAGAAACTAGCCAAGAAGGAATCTTGAAAATCGCCCCAGCCCCTCTGAGCCCTTAGGTCCTCACACAGGATCTTTCCGCCAATTCGTAAAGGCCCGAGCTTTGTCCCCTGTAGCTTGGGGTAGGGAGGAGGGTTGTTTTCCCTGAACATGATAAGGAGCTGCGCAGGGCAGAGTGGGAGCCTGGGCTGGCGATTGGTAGACAGGATGCCCTGGAATGCGGCTGGCGTGCAGCCCAGAATCCAGCACTTTGTATTTGTTTGTTTCTGGGAGACTGTGGTCTGGTGCTACTGTGACAGGAAGTGAGAAAGCTGGGAGTGGGGGAGCCGAGAGGGGCGATGTCTTTGTGGTTCTCCTGTGAAATCTCTTTGTCCCTGGAGAGCCGCTCCGCTGCCGGGCTCCGCTGAGAAGAGAGCAGCCTTTGTGCGTCTAGCGGGTCTCAGGGCAGTGAGCTTCTCCGAGGGCTAGGCAGTGTGAGCTGTGACTGTGGCCCTTTGCATTTAGCACTCGAGTTAAATAAATGGCTACCGTCTCTTAATATTGGGGGTCTCCTAACTTTTTTATGTGTACTGCTACTATTTGTAGATCTCTAGGATTTAATTAAGGAAGGACTATTAGAAGGAGGTAGATGTTTATTTTATGTTATTCACAGTATATATTGCAGATATGTTGTTGAGTCTGAAAAGGATAGAAACAGGCAATTCCTTTTTTTAAATATAAATTTATCTTAATTGGAGGCTAATTACAATATTGTAGTGGTTTTGCCATACATTAACATGAGTCAGCCATGGGTGTACATGTGTCCCCATCCTAAACCCCCCTCCCGCCTCCCTCCCCGTCCCATCCTCTGGGTCATCCCCGAGCACCCTGTCTCATACATCGTAGAAACAGGCAATTCTAATTGATGCCTTAGTCCGTACGGAGCTGGAGAAACCTACGTATTAAAAAAAAATTATCTTTGCATTTATTCATTTCACTGCGCCAGTGAGTTGGGGGGACCCATTTCCCCTGACCAGGGCTCGAGCCTGGGCTGCCTGCATCGGGAGTGTGGCGCCTTTAGCCCTGGACCCTCGAGGGAAGCGCCCACCCACGCCCCCACTTTTCGGTACTGAGAGGTACTGGGAGATGTCTGCACTCTAGTGGGCCACGGTTGGTCGTTTTCAGGGATTTCCACCCCCTCCTCGTCTAGACAGAGCACCTGTAGCGCCCCGCCCCTCCCCAGCCCCAGCTCCACTTGGTTCGAGTTTTCCCTGCCCTCCATTCCAGCTGTGAAACAGGCATCTCTTCTCAATTTGTGGATTGGGTGGCTGAGTCTTCAACTTCTTGCGGAGCTGGCTCGTCCCTGAAAACACACACAAGCGGCCTTTGATTACCCTGGAGGACAGCTGCCTAGAGGCAGATTGCTGACATACCGCTAGAACAATCCCTCCCCTCTGTTCCGATGCTGGCTGGCAGAGTCTTCCCCGCTTCTAGTTCCCTCTGTTTTACGTCCCACCTTCGATCTCTGCTGTTGGTTTAGTGAGGTGTCACATTAAAAATGGTAGTAGGGATGTTTGTGATTAGATTTTGTTTCTTGAGCTGTGCTTAGAGAATGTGGCAAGTAGCCAGATTTCAATAGCAGGCCTTTCAGGGGAAAAGTAGGTGATTTTGTACAAAGTAATACTTCTTTTGTTTCTCTTAGCTTTTCTCCTGAGTTCTTGTTCCTTTTAAAATGAGAAATCTAAGGTATTTCAATTCTGGCCGTTCTTCTCCAGAATTGAGTAAGGTCTTGCTCTTTAAAATGAAGGCAGTACCCAAAGGTCTAGATGCTTCCACCTTATCCTTGGTCACCACCCCTCCATCCCCCCACCCAAAATTTACTTTTGGTCACCTTCTGTATTTGAATTAGAGTGACTTTTAACCACAAGAAATACGGCAAGTTCATATTCACTTCAGCCTTTCAAGGGAAGGACCAGTCACTAGTTGTGTTGACCTTGGGCAGGAAATGGAATCCTTCTGATGTGCAAGTTCATTTGTCTACAGCAGGGGCCAGCGCTACCTCCGAGGCTGTTGGGAAGAGTGTGTGTATTTTTTTGTAGGCAAGGTCAGTAATCAATAACTCAGATATTCTTCCCCTATAAGGTCAGATTTTCTTCTTTTAGAGCGAAACATTTCCTTCCGCCATCTGCCCTGTGGCTGAAACAGGACCTTCATACCTCGTGGTTTCTTCATAGACTCACACTTGTCTCGGTTGCTTGTGTCAAAAGAGGCGTAGCCTGAACCTAATGGAATGGGTGTCTTGTTGCTCATTTTAGGGCTCAGGGCTTTCTGAGGAAGCTGGACTGTAGATATGATTAAGTTACATGCTTTCAGCTTTTCCAGGTCATCTTCAAATAATGGGCAAAAGAGTCGGTGGGAATACCAGAGAGAGAAAGTTAGGCGGTTCGGTGAGAAGCTGCCACTTTAAAAAAGGAATGTGAGCTCAAACAGTTGGGTGACCTCTAGTAAACCTTAAGGTTAAGCTCTTTGCCCGTGGGTTTTTTTTTTTTTTTTTTCCTAGACTGGTAGTGAAGAGTGTCAGGCATCCTAGTTAATTTTAGCATTTCTCTTTTTTGAGACAGAAGTGAAGTTCCGTGTGGACTAGACTTTTCCTAATTTCCTTTTGTGTGCCGACCTCCCTCTGTTTCTCCCACTTTTTGTAGAGTGGAGAAAGGCCTCTGGCCTCTCCCCTTCCTCCAGTCTGACACCTCCCTCTGGATTTTTGTTTTTTTTGGCCCCTCCTTCTTATCTTTGTTTTCTTATCGGCCTCTCCCTACAGCTCTGCTTTCTCCTTATAAGGCTGGCTGAGGTTCCTCTGTCAGGGTTGCAACAGGAATACAGACAGGTAAGTAACTCGACGTGTCTCAGGTTCAGGATTGAGAGAAAATTCAGTGCTCTGTCCCAGTGGAAGGCCTTGGGGAGGCACGTGGTTAGTGGGGGAGGAGGAGGAGGCAGCTTGGCCCAGGAGATCAGAAGGCCTCGTTAGACCGGTCCTGCCTGTGTGTCATACCCCCTCCAGAGAAGCAGGCTTTGCTTCTTTCCACGCTGTTTCAGTCCTGGGCCCCCTCAGTAGACGAGAGCCACGCCCTTTCTTTGCTTCAAAGCCAGCCTAGCATTTAGCCATTTTAGTATGTTACGGTTTGGGGGGTTCCCAGAATACCTGGGAGGGGAAAAGAGCAATAAGAATGCTCCATCTGGTTTCTGAATTGAGGGTCAAGATGGTGGAGGTGTTTTTTTTTTTTTTTCTTTTAAAGTCACAGTAAAAAACATTTAAATCCTGGAAGAGGTAACTAGAATATTTAAGGTGTTCCAGTGACCTATAGAGATTGCTAGCTCAGCTGCCTTTTAACAAGGAGTATTTCTTTAAAAACAAAACCCCAAAACATTTCATGTATTTATTTTCCTTTTTTTTTTCTCTCAGAAACTCCAGTGAGATAGCATGATCACTCTTTCCTAAGAGGAGGGTGATTTACTGGAGACTCCCTTAATTCATGAGATTTATGTGGGACTGGTGGTACCTGCCAAGGCTCCATCCCTGGGCAGGAAGACCCCCTGGAGGAGGGCATGGCAGCCCACTCCAGCGTTCTTGCCTGGAGAATCCCGTGGGCAGAGGAGCCTGGCGGGCCGCAGTCCACGGGGTCGCAGAGAGTTAGATATGACTGAAGGGGCCTCGCATGCGNAGTATGAAGTCAAGAAACACCTGGAATAACAGGCAAATTTAGCCTTGGAGTACAGAATGAAGCAGGAAAAAGGCTAATAGAGTTCTGTCAAGAGAACCCACTGGTCATAGCAAACACCCTCTTCCAACAACACAAGAGAAGACTCTACACATGGACATCACCAGTTGGTTGACACTGAAATGAGATTGATTATATTCTTTGCAGCCAAAGATGAAGAAGCTCTATACAGTCAGCAAAAACAAAACCAGGAGCTGACTGTGGCTCAAATCATGAACTCCTTATTGCCAGATTCAGAGTGAAATTGAAGAAAATGGAGAAAACCACTAGACCATTCAGGTATGACCTATGTCAAATTTTTTATGACTATACAGTGGAAGTGAGAAATAGATTTAAGGGACCAGATCTGATAAACAGTGTGCCTGATGAACTATAGCTGAAGATTCAAGACATTGTACAGGAGACAAGGATCAAGATCATCCCCATGGGAAATAAATGCAAAAAAGCAAAATGGCTGTCTGAGGAGGCCTTACAAAGAGCTGTGAAAAGATGGGAAACANTAAACAGTGTGCCTGATGAACTATAGCTGAAGATTCAAGACATTGTAAAGGAGACAAGGATCAAGATCATCCCCATGGGAAATAAATGCAAAAAAGCAAAATGGCTGTCTGAGGAGGCCTTACAAAGAGCTGTGAAAAGATGGGAAACAAAAAGCAAAGGAAAAAAGGAAAGATATACCCATTTGAATGCAGAATTCCAAAGAATAGCAAGGAGAGATAAGAACGCTTTCTTCTGTGACTAATGCAACGAAATAGAGGAAAACAACAGAATGGGAAAGACTAGAGGTCTCTTCAAGAAAATTAGAGATACAACAGAACATTTCATGTAAAGATGGGCTCAATAAAGGACAGAAATGGTATGGACCTAACAGAAGCAGAAGATATTAAGAAAAGGTTGCATAAATACACAGCAGAACTGTACAAAAAAGATCTTCATGACCCAGATAATCACAATGTTGTGATCAGTCAACTAGAACCAGACATCCTGGAATGTGAAGCAAGTGGGCCTAATGAAGCATCACTATGAACAAAGCTAGTGAGGTGATGTAATTTCAGTTGGGCTATATCAAAACTGGAAAGATGATGCTGTGAAAGTGCTGCACTCAATATGCCAGTGAATTTCGAAAACTCAGCAGTGGCCACAGGACCGAAAAATGTCAGTTTTCATTCCAATCCCAAAGAAAAGCAATGCCAAAGAATGCTCAAACTACCACACAATTGCACTCATCTCACATGCTAGTAAAGTAATGCTTAAAATTCTCCAAGCCAGGCTTCAGCAATACGTGAGCCATGAACTTCAAGACGTTCTAGCTGGTTTTAGAAAAGGCAGAGGAAGCAGAGATCAAATTGGCAACATCTGCTGGATCATGGAAAAAGCAAGAGAGTTCCAGAAAAAAACGTCTATTTCTACTTTATTGACTATGCTAAAGCCTTTTACTGTGTGGATCACAATAAACTGTGTAAAATTCTGAAAGAGGAAAGGATTTAAGTAGATAGTTTTGTAAACACTCAGGCATAACCTACAAGTTCCTGCAAAGATGTTCAACATAACTAATCAGGGAAATATAAATCAAAGCCACAATATCATCTCACACCTCTTAGCATTGCCGTTACCTAAAGGACAAGACTAATGGTTTTAAAAAGAAAAGACAAATACTGGCAAGAATGTGGAGCAAATGGGTCCCTTGTGCACTGTTGATGGAAATGTAAATTGGTAGAGCTACTGTAAAACATTATGGCAGTTCCTTGAAATGTTACAAATAGAGCTATCATATTATCCAGCAATCCTGTCTTAGGACAAATATCTAAAGAAGATGAAATCACTCTTTTAAAGAAATAGTTTACTCCAGCATTATTTACAATAACCAAGAAGTAGAAACCATTTACATGTCTGTCTATTAATGACTAGATAAAGAAAAAGTTTTATGTATGTGATGGAATATTATTTAACCATAAAAAGATAGAAATCTTGCCATTTATAACAGCATAAGTCATCCTTTGAGGTTCTATAACACTTGAAATAAGTGAGACAGAGGAAGATAAATATTGCATGACCTCTCTTATATGTGGAATTTAAAATCATTGAACTCATAGAACTCATAGAGTGGAATGGTGGTCACTAGGAGCTGAAGGGTGTAGAAAATGATGGGATGTTGGTCAAAGGGTTCAAACTTCCAGATACAAAAATAATAAGTTCTAGGAATCTAATATACAAGGCAATGGAACCCCACTCCAGGACTCTTGCCTGGAAAATCCCATGGACAGAGGGGCCTGGTGGGCCGTAGTCCATGGGGTCTCTAAGAGTCGGACATGACTAAGTGACTTCACTTTCATTTTTCACTTTCATGCATTGGAGAAGAAAATGGCAAGCCACTCCAGTGTTCTTGCCTGGAGAATCCCAGGGACTGGGGAGCCTGGTGGGCGCCGTCTACCGGGTCGCACAGAGTGAGACACAACTGAAGCAACTTAGCAGCAGCAGCAGCAGCAGCAGAAGAGTTAAAGTGCTGTATTGCATACTTTAAAACTTATGTGATAGAGTTTTAATGTCCTCACCATGACAAGATCAAAATGGTGATTATATGAGATAAAGGATGTTTTAAGTAACCTTATTGTGGTAAACAGTTTGCAATATTTATGAGAATCAAACCATTATGTTAAACAACTTAAATGTACAAAATGTTATATGTCAGTTATATCTCAGTAAAGCTGAAAAAAAGATCACTGGATGATTTCTTACATCTATTGTTTTTAAGGTAAAATAGTCTATATTTACTACTGCAAGCAAATTGTGTGGGGATGTGTTCTCTCAGTAAACTCATGGCTGCATTCATTGTAGTTCCTATTATTTCCAGTTCAGTTCAGTCACTCAGTCGTGTCTGACTTTTTGCGACCCCATGAATTGCAACACGCCAGGCCTCCCTGTCCATCACCATCTCTCAGAGTTCACTNGCGGGCGGGGCCCGGGGCGGCAGCTCCTCCCCGCGGGGGGGGCAGTGGCCCCTCCCACGCCCGTGTCTGTAAGAGACCAGCCTCATCGCCCCTCTTCTGATCTTACTAAATGCTCACTTGGTTTTTTGGGTCTCCTTTTCATTATAAATATCATGTATTCTAATTATAGAAAACAACCTGTGACAGTTAATTGGTCTGTGTCCTGAGGAGAGGCCTTTGGTTCTGTGTCAAGAGTTTATTTTCTGCCTAAGATTTGACGCCCTGTTAGGAACCTGATATCTGAAGCTACAGAATACTTGTTCTTGTGAATTTCTTCCACTTCTTGTTTGGTGTTGAGAACAAGGTTAAGGATTTTAGGCTTTCAGGAACCGAATATACAGTTTAAAGGGAAAGTGTTAGTCGCGCAATCGTGTTGGACAACTCCGTGTTCTGTAGCCCGCCAGGCTCCTCTGCCCATGGAATTCTCCAGGCGAGAATGCTGGAGTGGATTGCCATTTCCTTCTCCAGGGGAATCTTCCCAACCCAGGGCTCAAACAGGTCTCCTGCCCTGCAGGCAGATTCTCTAGGTCTGAACCACCTAAAGGCATATGTAAGAACCCTCCCTGCGGTGGCTTGAATCACAAGCTAAAAACCTTGATCTCACAAAAACCCTAACGCCTGTGCTGGGCTTCTTTCCTCTTACATTTGATTGTGATGTGAGGTGGACTGGCTTCCTTAGAGGGTGGTACTTTACCGACACCCTGAAAGGCTCACTAGTTCTGACTGTACTGCTCATACCTGGGGATTCTTTGGTGATGTGCAAAAGGCCGTAACTGATGTTTGGACGGGTAGATGGTTTACACCGAGAAAACACTTTAGAATGGAAGCTGCCAGACCTTTTTTGAAAACAGGAAGGTTAGTTGCTCAGTTGTGTCTGACTCTTTTGCGATCCCGTGGACTGTAGCCCGCCAGACTCCTCTGTCCATGGGGATTCTCCAGGCAAGGATACTGCAGTAAGTTGCCATTTGCTTCCCCAGGGGATCTTCCTGACCTAGGGATTGAACCCAGTCTTCCGCACTGTAGGCAGAATCTTCACCATTTGAGCTCTCAGGGAAGCCCTAAACCTTTTCTGTAAACAACCATGGAACTAATTTAGGCTTTGTGAATAATATACTGTTTTTGTTGTATGTCATTCAGCCTTTTAAAAATATGAAATTATATGGTTAGATAGCACGACCGACTCAGTGGGCATGAATTTGAGCAAACTCTGGGAAATAGTGGAGGACAGGGGAGGCTGGCATGCTGCAGTCCATGGGGTCAACAAGAGTCGAATGACTTAGTGACTGAGCAAAACCCACAAAAAAATATGAAAACTGTTCTTAGTTTTGGGGCTGATGTGGCCCATGGGCTGCCAACCTTGCTTTAGAATAAATCAGAGACAGTGTTTTCTGAGCAAAGAAACTAAGAAGAATTACAGGAGAAGATTTAGGGATGTCTTAGTGGTGAGACTATCCTACCAGCTGTTGCTGAGTTTCTGTGTGAGGTCATGACTTTCTAAAGCAGATGTCTCGGTGCTCCTTTTACTCATATTAGGTAGCTTTGGTTAACAGCAGACGGGGCTGGGCCCAGGCCAGAGGCCTCATTATCTAAGCCTGAGTCACTCACCTTTCAGCAAATCCAGCCCCCACGTGACTCATGTTTTATTCCTGGGGTGGTGCTGGGGGCACACCAGGTACAGCCATCACCAGAGGCGGTGGCCTCGGGTGGCGGCGCCTGCTCCTGGTGACAGGCGCGCTTTTCCCGACTTCCTCATTAGTGGCCGAGAGGGTTGAGTGAGTGTTGGCGGCCAGGTCACTCTCTTGTCCCTGGTTGGGACAGTTGACATAAAGAAAGAGGGTTTGGGCTTGGTTCTTGGGTTTATTCCAGGGTGGTACTGGACTTAGAAACCTGCTCAACTAGCCAAGAGCAGTTGCTGCTTCCTGTTCTCGGCCTCGGAGAGCACTGCAAGGTCAAGTGAAAATCGGCAGGCAGAGAGGCAGGCAGAGAGGCGAGTGAGGAAGCAGTGACCCCGAGGCCTGGGTTCCGGCTGTGCCTCTGCCAGTAGCTGTGTCGCCGGAGGCACGTCATCTGATCCTCTGGGCACAGCTTTGTTATTTGTAAGACAAAGAAAGAATGTCATGGCCCACTTGTAAAAGTGACCAGAATCGTTATGGTGATTGTTTTGTAATTGCTTTATATTAAAATAATAATAAAAGTAAAAACATCTTCACTAAGAAACAGCCATCGTTAAAGAACTCCCTTAACATTCTGCTTTTCTATTGTGTGCTTTTCCTTACACAGGTAAGCACACTCTGACCTTATCTTTCCCTCCTGAAATGGAATCTTACTTGATATACTGTTTAGTAGCCTACTCTTGGAGAAGGCAATGGCACCCCACTCCAGTACTCTTGTCTGGAAAATCCCATGGACGGAGGAACCTGGAAGGCTGCAGTCCACGGGGTTGCTGAGGGTTGGACATGACCGAGCGACTTCACTTTTCACTTGCCTGCATTGGAGAAGGAAATGGCAACCCACTCCAGTGTTCTTGCCTGGAGAATCCTAGGGACGGGGGAGCCTGATGGGCTGCTGTCTATGGGGTCGCACAGAGTCGGACACAACTGAAGCGACTTAGCAGCAGCCTACTCTTAACACTTAGCTATATAACCTGTGTATTTTGTTTCAGTGATATTAAAAAATAGTGATTTTTTTTTTTTTGACTGACTGCTTTGTCCATTCGAATTGTGTTTGAGCGGTTAATGTTGGCAGCTCTGAGGCAGGGTCTCTGCTCAGGCTCACCTCGAGGGCTTGCTGACAGTGGCAGTGGTTTTGTGGAGTAAATGAGAGGCTTCTTTGGAGTGTTCCACACAATGGATTCTCCCCTTTCCTGCCGGAGCCACTGAGTGAGAGGAACTCGCAGGTAATGGGTCTCTTCCTTCCTGGCTGTTAGGAAGAAATAACAGTGTGGCAGACTCACCCTCCAGTGGTGGTCGGCAGCACGAGCAGGAGGCCTGCGTCGTTTAGACTCTTCTTCACCTGCAGCGGCTCTGGGTCTGTCTCTTCCCGTGTTCGGGTGCCCCACGCGTGGTGGTGGCCAACAGTCGTTTCGACAGAACTGGGAGTGCTGCCTTTAGAAACGAGATGAGAAACCCCGTCTCAGACCCATTCGTTGAGCAGCAGAGATGGCTTTGGATGGACTGTGCAGACTCCTGTTCAAGCTTATAGCTCGTCAGTGCCAAAGCCAAGTCCTACGTGAGGTAGCACAGGGTCCTCTGCTGCTGCTGCTGCCAAGTCGCTTCAGTCGTGTCCGACTCTCTGCGACCCCGTAGATGGCAGCCCACCAGGCTCCCCTGTCCCAGGGATTCTCCAGGCAAGAACCCTGACGTGGGTTGCCATTTCCTTCTTTAGTCCACTACTGCTGTTACTCTCAAAAAAAGAGAGACTGTAAGAATCTCACTTTCTCTCTCTCTTTAAAAAATAATTTCCAAAATAGGGTGAGGAGAGGCTTACAGGTGAAGTGTGTTTGAGAGTCTTACCCCGTCAGCTGCTTCCTGTGTGTAAATGCCGCACGAGAGCTGGTGTCAGACGCCGCTCCCTGATCTCTCTGCCTAGCTCGTTGGTATGACTGACTCTGCCGTCTGAAGGTTTGCTCCAGCCTCTGTCTGGAGAACGCGTGAGGTATCAGGTGCCATTCAAGCACTGAGCAGTCAGGATCCGGGGCTTTTCTGTGATCCGCCGTCCAGGTATTTGTTGCTCCTCCAAACTAGTAAACGTCACGGAAAGAAACAGAAGCTTTAATCGCAGATGCCCTCAACATCATTGTCTTATCTCACTAAGAGGAATCAGTCAGTGCGTTCTTTATGCAGAGGAGAGCTGAGATCTAGCTGCTAGAGGGGGGGTTCTTCCTTCCTTGACGACGAGGGGTGATGGGAGCTCTCCAAGAACCGTGCCTGACAGCTTGGGGTGTCCCTTTTCCTCTCGGTCCTTCCGGCACCACAGGAGCTATGAAGACATGATTGGTGAGGAGGTGCCATCAGACCAGTACTACTGGGCGCCTCTGGCCCAGCACGAACGAGGGAGCCTGGCGAGCTTGGACAGCCTGCGCAAGGGCGGGCCCCCACCCCCCAGCTGGAGACAGCCGGAGCTGCCCGAGGTGATCGCCATGCTGGGCTTCCGCCTGGACGCCGTCAAGTCCAACGCGGCCGCGTACCTGCAGCACCTCTGCTACCGCAACGACAAGGTGAAGACTGACGTCCGGAAGCTCAAGGGCATCCCAGTGCTGGTGGGATTGTTAGACCACCCCAAAAAGGAAGTGCACCTAGGAGCCTGTGGCGCTCTCAAGAATATCTCTTTTGGGCGTGACCAAGATAACAAGATCGCTATAAAAAACTGTGATGGCGTTCCTGCTCTCGTGCGGTTGCTCCGAAAGGCTCGTGACATGGACCTCACTGAAGTGATTACTGGTGAGTCCCAGGCCTGAGGGGGGGCCTCTAGGGTTAGGGTCAGAGATCCTGCAAGGTTTTCCAGATTTTAAACGCTGGAGTGGGTGCCATTCGTTTCTCCAGGTGAGCTTCCTGACCCAAGGATTGATCTTGGGTCTCCTGTACTGAAGGCAGATTCTTCACCGTCTGAGCCGCCAGGGAAGTCTGGTTTTAAAGCATTGTTTGCTAACGTGTTAAACTCAGACTTTTCCTTAAAATTCCAGACCCTTGGCTCCCGTTTTAAACTCACAGGAGCTGGTGGCAGCGGACCTGTCTCGCTGCCCAGTAGTCGGTCTGAGGGGACCGGGGCGAGTTCCGCTAGCGTGTGTGGGTCACAGTCAGCAGAAAGGAAAGGAAATAGCAGAGACCATTAGTTCTCAGTCGGGGGTGATCTTGCCCCCAGAGGACATTTGCAGTATGTGCAGGTATTCAGTTGTCATAACCTGGGGAGGTTGGGAGTTGGGAAGGGAGTGCTATTGGTATCTAATGAGTGAAGGCCTGACATTTACTCATTTAATGATGGGCGGGATAGCTCTCCACAATGAAAATTATCTGGCCCAAAATGTCAATGGTGGTGAGATGAACAAATGGATATAGTAGGCCCAGAAAGTATTGTTTATAATAATTATTCTTTTAGAGAGGTTACTTCATGATGTGTATGTTTGCATTGAGCCATAATGTAAAACTCATTGTCATGAGTAACAAACTAAAGCTTGAATATCGTTACAAGGTATTTGGTGGTTGGGGAAGGCTGAGAAATGTTGGGAAGGGGGCTTCTCTTTGGCGTTCTTCAGACATACTGTCTTGGTGCTGGAGAACTGTCTGATGAGTGGTCTCTGCCAGGAACCCTGTGGAATCTCTCATCTCATGACTCCATAAAAATGGAGATCGTGGACCACGCGCTGCACGCCTTGACGGATGAAGTGATCATTCCCCATTCGGGCTGGGAGCGGGAGCCCAGGGAAGACTGTAAGCCACGCCACATCGAGTGGGAGTCCGTGCTCACCAACACGGCTGGCTGCCTCAGGTAACAGAGGGCTGGGAGCACGTGAAGACCGAGCTTCTGAAGGCTGAGATTGCTTTCAAAGCATGTTTAAATCCTGTAGTCTGCCATTCAGGCTCCGTTCCTATTTGTGTTGAGTCCATGACCCCGTCCTGTGTTTCTGCCTGTCGCCACCCCCTGGCATACCATATGGTTTACTTGCGGTTCCCACACATCTTCCTCACTTCTGTGCCTCTTTGACTTTGTTAATATAATTTGTTCAAAACCAACGGTGTAAGGCCGTTGTCCAGTCCTGGGCTTGTGTGTGTCTGTGCCTTTAATTACTTGTATTTCAAGTCAGACTGTGATAAATGCAGCAAATGGGTACAGCATACTGGAAGGACACAGTGGGGAAGAGTCCTTCCCTGTCTGCAGGGCAGATCTGCTTGTTTCTGTTCTGAGGCCAGACTGAGGTGTCTTGACTCGGTGAACATTCTCCTGTGTCCTTTGTCTTGTCTCCTGTAAATGTGCAGTGTGTTCTTTCCCTCTTGGGAGTATGCGCCTGCGTGCCCCGTCCCCGTTCTTCATCTGCGCTTCCCTGTGAGCAATGTCTGTCTGGCGTTGTGGCTGTTGGTCTGCTCTGTCTGTGCGCCCCATCCCTGGCCTGGTTGTGTCCTGAGAGCAGGAACTTCAGCTTCCTGTCAGCTCTAGTATTGCCCCGAACAGACACTCTTCATTTGTGATGGTGGAACGGCATTAAGGAGGCTTGCACAGACTAGGGGTGCTAAGAGAGGCTTTCTGAATTCAGGCGTCTCGAAGCTTCCCCTTTCCCCCCAGGAATGTCAGCTCGGAGAGGAGTGAAGCGCGCCGGAAACTTCGGGAGTGTGATGGGTTGGTGGATGCTCTCATTTTCATTGTCCAGGCTGAGATTGGACAGAAAGACTCGGATAGCAAGGTAGGTACGCAAGTCAGGTGCCCGTAAGACAGACCTATCATCGCAGGCTTTCAAATAATGTTAGATATCTGTACTGGCCCCTCCTTAAAGTGGGTGTTCACCTTAGAGGAAAACTATTTCCTTTGGAATTCCTCTGCCTACGTATTTTAAAGCTGTTTAGCCATACTTCCATTTTTTTCTAATTAGGAAAAAGTCAGCGTGATGTTGAGTTTTATGTTCCACACCAAATGGTAGCAGAAACCTTTATTAGCCTGAGGCTGAAAGAATTCTGAGAAGCTTGGGGACACTTAAGAGGCCTTATGAGAGAGAATGAACTGGGCGATGCTTTTGAGGATCCCTGGTTTAATACCCGAGTCATGGGAACCTGCATGTGCTAGAAGGTCACCCGTCGTCCTCTCCTCTCACTGGACCTTTTACTTTGTGACCCCAAGCTTGTGGAGAACTGTGTCTGCCTCCTTCGGAACCTGTCCTATCAAGTTCACCGGGAGATTCCGCAAGCAGAGCGCTACCAGGAGGCGCCTCCCAATGTCTCCAACAATACTGGGCCGCACGCTGCCAGCTGCTTTGGGGCCAAAAAAGGCAAAGGTGAGGCTTGCTTCCTGCTTCCCTGCTCGGTAGTGCAGGACGGGGAGGGGAAGGTGTGTGTCTGTACGTGTGGAACGCTGGCTGAGGAGTGCTGGAGGCTGCCTGGGCGGGGATGTCCCCTGTGCTGTGTGCTGCACGCTGCTGGTGATGCTGCTGGTGATGCTGGTGGTGATGCTGGTGGTGCATCAGTGTCAGCAGCTGGGCAGTGAAGGCTGAGAGCCCAGCTGATCTGGGGCCTTCTCCCCCCTCCTCCTCTGTCTCCTGTGTTTGTCTTTTGCTCTGTGCTGCCCTGCTTGTTTGCCCGTGACCCTGTTGACATCTCTCTCCTGCGTTTTCTTCCTTCACTTCTCTCCTCTCCTTTCCACCTTGGGTGACGCACTGGAAGATGAATGGTTCTCCAGAGGTGAGTGGAATCTTTTAAGCTGCTTACCTACCTCTAATTTGCATGTTTGGGTTTTAGCGTCCCTGGCATTTCCTTGCCTAACCCTTCCCTGTGGATGCATGTAGGAGAATGCACTGGAGGAAGGCCGCTGAGCCGGTCACGCTCCGCTGAGCGAGTGGCTCAGCTGTGCTGTTCCTGGGCGGCAGCCCCTGTCCTTGGGACTGAGGACGGCGGTAGCGGCAGCGGCCATCCTTAGCTCACCCTGCTGCTGCGCGCGTCCTGCTCTTGCTTCCGGGACAAGCCGGGGATCTGGTCTTGTTTTCTTTTTTGTTGTTTTGTCTTATGCCCCTCTTGATGCATCTCTGATGGAAACACTCTGACTGAAGAATAAAGAATATACTGAGTGGACTCTTCCTTTCTTAAACTTTTTATCCCTTCTCCCCCCACTTTCTTTTTTAAATTTCCAAAGGGAAAAAACCCACGGAGGATCCAACAAATGACACAGTGGATTTCCCTAAAAGAACTACTCCTGCTCGAGGTAAGTTACCTTTCTCTTCTCAGGCTCCATGGTTCTCATGAGCATCCTCCACAGATAAGTGTGTGGTGGCCTGCCACTAGGTCATACAGTGTGTCCACTGTTCTGTCCCCCTAACTTAAAGAATTTGAAGTGATAATTAAAGTATTTGGAAATTTTAAATATTATAACAGTGCTTTCAAAGGACTTCTTGTTATGGCAGTTATTCAGATTACTTGAGGGTAAAGACTTGGTGGTAGTCTAGACCAGGAACTTTTTATGTTCATCGATACGGTGAGTCCAAAATTCACAGCACTCCATGGATGTTAAAATTTAGATGTTGTTAAATCTATGAGAGAGACCCTCTGACTTAATCATGGTTAAGGTGAGCAGGATGCCTCACTTAAGTTAGAAATAATTCATTTGAGATGAGGAATCTTTAACTCTTCAGTGCTGTCAATGAGTAAATGCATCCCTTGAGTGCTGGGCAAGACCAGAGTAAACTGTGGCTAGAAAAGAGACTAGGAAGGAGAAAGGGGAATTGCATATGAGTTGATACATGTCTTGCTTTTGCCATGGACGAATTATTCTTGAGAAGGCATGTAGTCACATCTGAGTTTGCCCTTGGGTCGGGGGGTGGGGGTGTTTAGAGAGCCTGCTTGTGTAGGAGCACAAGCCCGTTAACCCAGAGTCAACCCTAACGCTGGACTGTAGTCAGCCAGAGCCTGCTTTGTAGACACTGCTAAGCACCCTCTGCTTTCTTGCCCTTTCTTGTGCAGGCTATGAGCTTTTATTTCAGCCGGAGGTGGTTCGGATATACATCTCACTCCTCAAAGAGAGCAAGAATCCCGCCATCCTAGAAGCGTCAGCCGGGGCCATCCAGAACTTGTGTGCTGGGCGCTGGACGGTGAGACCCTTGTACAAGATGCATTTGGGGATGGAAGGACTTAGCTTACTCGTTTGCTATCGTTTGTGATCTGTTCTGCTTCTTTCCACTGCTGCTTGTAGTATGGTCGATACATCCGCTCAGCCCTGCGTCAAGAGAAAGCTCTTTCCGCCATTGCTGACCTCCTGACCAATGAACACGAGCGGGTTGTGAAAGCTGCATCTGGGGCCCTGAGAAACCTGGCTGTGGATGCGCGCAACAAGGAACTGATCGGTAAGGAGCTGGCCGTCAGCCGCGGCCCCGGCATCCGCTGCCGCCCCATTATTCAGCAGGCACTGAATTTACTTGTTGAAACAGCTGAGGAAGAATCCTAGTCCGCCACAGTTTGTGACTCTGGGCCGTTAGAGAGAGTTCTATTCTAATGGTGCTTGGAAAGAGAAGAGGCACTGACTCTTCAAAAGTTGAAAACCGCATCTTATTTGCTGAGCGTGTGCTTTGTTACCAGGGGTCGTGAAGCACATCTGTATGCTCTCATATTAAGTGTCACCATGTCACAAACGTACTTTTTCTTTTTGTTTTTTTAAATAGAACAAGAAAACTGAGGGTCGGGACGTTAAGTAATTTCTCCAGAGTTAATAAAGCAGAGCCCAGTTTTTGTTTTTGTTTTTTTTCCAAATTCATAGTGACTGTTGTATTAAGCTACTGTAGTATTCAGTATACCATTTTCACTGAGAGATCTGACTGGACTGGGTAGCGTATTTGACAAAATATACAGATTGTTTTAGTGCGACTGACGGGGAGAACAAGTGGACAGATGGGAAGGACGATGCGTTTGTGGCCGCTCCCGGTCCTTTGCCCTTCTGAAGGGATAGTTCTCCAGGAGCACGGCGCTGATTCTCACGGGCGGTCCCTGTCCTTGATGTGGTCACTGCAGCGAGCGCTGGGCTCCTCGGAGCCTGGCTCCGCGGGCTCTGCCTGTGCCCATGCCTCCCGTCTTACCGCTGTAGGTAAACATGCCATCCCTAACTTGGTCAAGAATCTGCCAGGAGGGCAGCAGAGCTCTTCCCAGAACTTCTCTGAGGACACCGTGGTCTCTGTTCTGAACACCATCAATGAAGTTATCGCTGAGAACTTGGAGGCTGCCAAAAAGCTCCGGGAGACCCAGGGTATTGAGAAGCTGGTTTTGATCAACAAATCGGGGTGAGAGTAACACTGAGCGTCACAGCTGGGGCATGCGCGCGCAGGAGAGGGCGCTGGGGAGGGACACTGCCCTGCTGGCTTTGCAGTGGTTATCCCTTTTACGTGTAGAGAAGGAGGGAGATGTTGCTCTCTTTTCTGTATTAATGTTGATCCGTGAATGGATAAGACTTTTCCATCAGACATTTTTTTGTTACTGTTTGAGTTAAAATACTGGACTTGGTGAATACCTGGTCTTGCCTATTTTGGGGCTTATATTCTTATGTTACATTGTATTAGAGAGGAGAGGTTCTCAGCTTCTTTCCTGGTCTTATATCCACATTCCATCTGGTTTTATTTCCCTAAAAGGAACCGCTCAGAAAAAGAAGTTCGAGCAGCCGCGCTTGTATTGCAGACGATCTGGGGATATAAGGAGCTGCGGAAGCCACTGGAAAAAGAAGGGTGGAAGAAGTCGGACTTCCAGGTAGAGCGCCTCCTGGGACGGGGGCTTCCGCCTTTCTCCCCCTTGGGTTCGGGGACGCTCCCTTCGTTGCTGCTTCTCTGTCACTGTCACGCTGAGTCTCCTTTTGACCCACGTCTCTGTGCCCACAGAAGTCATCTGTGGAGCCTGAGTAGCCGGGTCTTGCGCTCTGTGAGTGCTGGCGGCAGCGCTGGCCGGTGGCCCTTTGGCCTCTTCTCCAAATCTGTCCCGGCCCTTTGCAGGAGTTTGCCATTTTCTGAGACTGTGTTTCCTTTTGATAGTGTGAGTGTTTGGTACCTTTGTAATTGGTTCAGAACCGCAAATCAAAGCCGTCACATCCTACTTTGTTTCACTGTATAGGTGTTTGAGTCACCTTTTGGTAAGAGCTGTATTTGGGAATAAGGCCCTGAAAGTCTGAGCCCGTGAAGCAGTCGGGTGTGGGTGAGTTCGGTGCTCTGTGACTGCATTTTCCGTTTGCCTCCAGGTGAACCTGAACAACGCTTCTCGGGGCCAGAGCAGCCACGCCTATGACGACAGCACGCTCCCCCTCATTGACCGGAACCAGAGACCAGGTGCAGGGTCGGGGGAGGCAGCTCTATTTCCGCTCCACCTCTGCTGTTCTCTAGTGGGCCTGCTATCTAACTAAATAAGATATGCGTTTATTTCTGAACAAGCTTGTCTTTTGGTGGAGGAGAGGTACACTTCACCTCAGGATTATAGCACAGAACTTTAGAAAATAAGAGCGCATCAGAAGATAAGACAGGCAGTTAGCCTGGGTGTGGCCTGAGTCTGCCTGTGGACTTCAAATGGCTGGATAGTGAGCCCTGCTCTGCTTCCTCTGCTTAAGTTATAAATTTAAGATGTGCAATGTAATGATCTGACGTATGTATATAGAGGGTCCCTGATCTAACGATGGTAATGATCTGATGTATGTATATAGAGGGTCCTTGATTTAACGATGGTAATGATCTGACGTATGTGTCTAGAGAGTCCCTGATTTAACGATGGCTTGAGCTGTGATTTTTCAACTGTGTGGTGGTGCAGAAGTGATGTGCGTTAAGTAGAAACCACACTTGAGGTTGAGTTCTGACCTTCCGCTGGCTGGTGAGACAGCACGGCCCACGCCCATCCCAGAGCCCTGTCGGCCATGCGGTCTCGAGGGTGCGCAGCCAACACGCCAAGAACCGCTTTGCGGCCACACAGCTGTTCCGCCTTTCGCTCTAAGTGCAGTTTTCAGTGTGTTATGTTATGAGATATTCCGCACTTTATTGTCAGGTAGGCTCTGTGTCAGATGATTTTGCCCACCTGTAGGCTGATGTAAGGATTGTGAACACGTGTAGGCTAGGCTAAGCTATGACCTGCTGTTTGATGGGTTAGGTGTGTTAAATGCATTTTCAGCTTAACAATAGGTTTATCAGGATGTAACCCTATCATCAGTCTAAGGGAGATGTGAATATTGCAAAAGGATTATTCTTCCCTTTTAAATTTTCATATAATACCAAGTAGTATATGTTTACTGTTGAAAAATTAGAAAATACAGGCAAACCAGGAAAGGGACAACAACAAAAACTACTTATTTCTGTTGTCCAGAGATGATTCTGTTATTCTGGATTCTATCTTTTAAATACTGCCACGTGAGCAGACACATTTTCTTCAGAAGACAAATGATATATTTTGTTTTGTGAAGGGATTTTATCACTTGTGTCTTTTATGATCCTTATTGTCTTAATGACACTGGGGTTTTGCCTGAAATGTGGTCTGAGGATCATCACATCTGTTGACCTTTGTGTTGACGACACAGAAGCCCCGATGGTGCTTGCTTTATTGCTGGGGGCTGAGCACAAGCCAGGGCGGTGACCCCAGCCGAACCAGCCGTTGCAGTCTTTGTTGCCATTTACTTGCTGTTACAAGAAGAGCCAGTTTGGGGAGGGTGGGGGGAAAAAAGCCAGTCTCTCCCAAGAATGTGCTTGATGGAGCTGTAACGGTTACTAGTTTTATTGGTTCTACTCTGGAGGACTCCCTGTTACTCTGCGTGGATGATGCAGGGAGTGCTCACGTGGCTCCCGCAGCACACCAAAGCCGAGCGGTTATCTTGAGGGGCAGCACTCAGGCTACCTGTTTGAGTTACTGGGTGAGCTAAGCCACCTCACACCACTTTTACTTANGCGTGGATGATGCAGGGAGTGCTCACGTGGCTCCCGCAGCACACCAAAGCCGAGCGGTTATCTTGAGGGGCAGCACTCAGGCTACCTGTTTGAGTTACT
Organism: Neotragus pygmaeus; assembly: GCA_006410875.1. Lineage (NCBI taxonomy): Eukaryota > Metazoa > Chordata > Mammalia > Artiodactyla > Bovidae > Neotragus > Neotragus pygmaeus. Next base: position 240,894 of record SJYV01034665.1, on the reverse strand, counting down.
GGGTGAGCTAAGCCACCTCACACCACTTTTACTTAAAAATGACAGACATCTTCTTGAAAATGAATGCAGAAAGCTTGTCAGTTTGGGAAAAAGTAACTGACAAGTACTTGCTGCCTGGATTTTCAAGTGAAAATTTTAATTTTGGAAGACTTGTATCTACCACTGTGAGCCTGGTAAAATCCCAATATTTAATGTACTTTTTGATGAAATCATTGATTTTAGTGAGTGTGATTTTTTTGATATATCATGAAATGTGTTAACTTTAGAAGATCTGCATAACTCTGTGAACCAGTATATTTTCCAGGTGACCAATGCATGGTTTTAAAAATCATACAGGGTTAATTGATCCATTGAAAATGCAAAACAGACCAATGGGTTTTAACTTAACAGAAGATGAAGAGAGCATTGGTTTGGATTCAGATTCCACATTATGCTGACCTTAAAGAAAGCTACTTGTTGGGTATTAGTATATTATCAAAGAACAGTCGCCGTCATCTGAAAAGACTGTTAAAATTCTCCCTTTTCCAGCTTCTTATCTGTGTGAGGCTGGATTTTCTTCATACAGTTCATCCAAAATAACATCCCAACAGATTGAATTACAGAGGCAAATACGGGAATCTAGCTACCTTCTCTTAAGCCAACTCCAAAGATGTGCAAAAATGTAAAACAAAGCTTTTTTAAAAAATTAAAAGTATGATTTATGTTAACATGGAATAGATTTATTGTTATTTTTAAATGAAATGAATATTTAAAATTTCTTAGTGCCATAACTGTTACACAAGTAACCTGCACCAATGAACGCTCTTTGGATCCTCGTAATTTCTAAGAGTATAAAGGGGCTTTGAGACCAAATAGTTTGAAGCCCGCTGGCTTACAGTGAATAGTTTCTTATATTAGAGTCTGTAGGAGAGGGATCTCTTTATCTAGAGCTTGGCACTTGTGGGTGGCGTTCAGTAAAAACTTGATGAGAGGGAGGGGGAAGGAAAGACAGATTGAGAGCGATTTCTATGATGAGTGTAAAGTTTGAAGAATTGTTTTTTGACCTGGATAACTTTCTGACTCCCTGTAGATAAGAAACCTGATCGGGAAGAAATTCAGATGAGCAGTATGGGATCAAATACGAAATCATTAGGTAGGTGATTAATTTGTGCCAAAGCATATGGAGGAGCAGGTCACAGGGACGAGGAGGACTGTCCGGCGTGCACCTCTCCAGCAGCCTCACTGCTTGCTGTCCTCAAGAGCGCTGGCTGTACATTTCACTGGAGGGGTTCGAAGAGATTTAGTAAACCTGATCTGTCTACCTTTCACCACATTTCCAAATGTTGAAAGGTTAAAAAGAAACCACCCTGAGCCTCTGCCGTTACCACAGTCTCATGTGTCCCTCAACTGTCCCTTTCACAGCCTGTGGCCACCTTTGTGCCGTCCCGCTTGCCATGTGGCAGCCCACCTGTCTGCTTGCTAGCCTGTCTCTTCACTCCATACTCTTTTTATTCTGCTCTTGTGATATCTCCTGTTGGAATGCCCTTGCCAGCTGCTTTCTAAATTGTCTTTGTCCCCAAAGGCTTGGCTGAAGTCCCACCTACTTCGTTAGGTCTCGCCTTGCTATCGCAGCTCACTGCACCTATGTCTTCTCCTAATTCCGGTACTCTGCATAGACAGATCTCTTCAGTGTAGCTCTGCTGTTAAATGTGGCGTGCGTTGCCCTCCCAGCGAGCTGTACGTTTTCACATCCAGGCCTGCCAGACCGCACTGCCCTTCGGGAGCGTTTGGTGCAGTCCAGTGTCCCGCAGCAGCGCCTGACTCACGTTTGTCTGCTTCGTATGCAGTTTACACTGGAGGGGATACCATGCCTCTGTGTACAGCTTCTTTCCTTTTCTGTAAACTAGATAACAACTACTCCACACTGAATGAAAGAGGGGACCACAGCAGAACACTGGATCGATCCGGAGATCTGGGCGAAATGGAGCCGCTGAAGGGAGCGCCCCTGATGGTAAATCCTCTTTTTGTCCTGGTGTCCCTCTAAGGCCAGTTCTGTTTTGAAGCCTGCGTGTTCTGTGAATTAGAAAAAAAGGGTATAGTGAAAGATGACATCTTTTTCTTGAGGTTTTTTGGGTTTTTTTTAGGGAAAAAGTAGGACTTTTGATTCATGTTGAGATTTCTTGGGCCATTAATTCTGTGATGGTCGAGATGGGAGAAGCAAGGTTGTGAATGATTGCATATATGACTCACGCTAGCTGATCTATCCTCACAGTACTTGCTTTCTGTTCCTGCCTTTTCTGGAGTATCTTGCCCTTCCCTCACTACTGTTGCCTCGTTCCGTTTAAGCTTCCAGACGTGGGGGTTTTCCCTGGGTCTGGCACTCACTCGTGAGGCTCCTGTTTGCTTCCTCTCCTACTAACACGTTGCATGTGTCTACAGCAGGACGAGGGGCAGGAGTCTCTGGAGGAAGAGCTGGATGTGTTGTTTTTGGATGATGAGAGGGACCCCGTGGCTCTCTCCCCCCTGGTATGTCCTCTGGCCACCCCCAGGATGGCCCTCGAGGAGCGCGGCCGCTGTGCCAGCAGTTTGCAATCACGCTGATCGACCGCGCTCGCCACGCGGGGTGTAGGGGCGCTGCTTCTGTGATTGTCGCCTCTTAAGAGGCCGCTGGTGATCGATTTTCCATTTATGCCACTTCCTTCCCTCCAGATCTGTTGCGCGGTCTTTTGGTTCTCCTATTCCCAACCGTACTAACATGGCTTTCTCTTTTGTCCCCTACAGCAGAAGATATAGCACCACTCTCTCCGCTGCATCCGGGCTTATAATACATGTGCTTTTATTTTTTGGTGGTGAAATGGACTGATGATTTTCCCTTTCTTCGCTGGACTATTGTGCCAACTGCCAGGCTGCCCCTGCCTTGATGGCCCTAAGTGGCTGCCTTTCTTCCATCAACTCCCAACTGCTTCCAGTGAAGCTTAGTTGTCCCTCTTCCCCCCTCCAGACCCCTCCAGTCACTCCCAAGAAGCCGGACTCAGTTATAGACATATCTTGAGAAACTGCTGCAGATGAGCTCTTTTTGCCAGCTCTGCCTGGAACTCTTGGCCTTGGTGGAGGGAGGGAGAGAGTGGGAACTTTCACTGGAAACCTTGGAAAGAACCGGAAGTTACGTGCTATACATGCCGTGTCCAGCAATCTGATAAACTGATGATTCTTAATCAAGATTTTTCTTTTCCTGGTGGGGAAGGGACCCCCCTTTTTTTTTTTTTTTTTTGGAATGGAAAGTGNACTGGAAACCTTGGAAAGAACCGGAAGTTACGTGCTATACATGCCGTGTCCAGCAATCTGATAAACTGATGATTCTTAATCAAGATTTTTCTTTTCCTGGTGGGGAAGGGACCCCCTTTTTTTTTTTTTTTTTTTGAGAATGGAAAGTGTGAGCTCTTCTTTTATTCCTAATGACTATTTCTGAAGCAAAGAAGGCCGGCAGCATTGGCACATCCCACTTGGCAAGGGCCCTTGAGTAAGTGAAGGTTTCCTAGAGCAGGGAGTGAGAGACCTTGCCCTGATCCTCTGCGGGGCGGGACCACCCAAGGACCTGCTCCTCCCATCTCCTCCCCAAGCCTCCTGCCAACCCCGGCTTTCCCCACTGAGGCTGTCCCGAACCCTCCCCCAGTCCGTGGTAATGTCTGCTGACTCGGCCTGGCTGTTTGCAAGAGGCTGTAGAAAGAGGAGAACGTGTCAAGAAGACTTTTTTGGGTGCAAAGGAGCAGAAAGATGTCTTCGGGGACTAGAAGAACCTCTGGGAGGAGCTCATAGGAATGTACATGATTCGTTTAGTCTGAAACTGGCAGGAAGCTCCCCAGCTGGCTCCCCCTGCCCTGCTTTCTCCTGTCCTCACCCCTGCAGCCTCGTCCTGCCCCCGCCTCCCCCCTGGACTGGCTGGCTGGCTAGAGGACTTGATGTACATACTCCTGCCCCTCTACCCTGAAAAGGTGGGGTTCGCCCTTGGCTCTGCCTTGTCTTTGTGCCTTTGGCCTGGGGTGCATCTCCTCCTTCCCTTTTATGTGCCTTTCTTTGCCTCTGCAGTCTCATTTCTCATGATTTTGGAAATTATACTTGGTTGCTTTCTGACCTACCGTTGGCCCCAAACAGCAGAAAGAAGAGACGGGACCTAGAGACCCTCCGTCTTTCCACTGGGAATTGGAACAGCCTCTAACTTTAGCCATAGAAGGGTTTTGCTCAACTGTATATGTTGGGGTTTTGCAAAAAGTCCTGTTCTGATAAGTCTCCAGATGAGGTTGGTTGCCCAGGATCACCCTCATCTCTGAAGGGGTGACAGGGAAGGCGTGTCCATCCCTGCCTTNGTTTCTGGGGCAAAGGAGCTGGAACTTTGGTACCTGGTTGCCTCTGCGAAAACTACCTCGGTTAACAGGAATCAATCCAACAGTCTTTTTGGCTGGCGTCCAACTCAGTAGGAGGTCACATTTTTCAAAATTGAGTTTTTCATTTTGTATGTGTGTTTATTTTGAAACTGCACTGGAATTTTCAGGATGTAAGCTTGTATTATGTTTTAAATATATTTTCATAAAGATGTTTAGATGTTCTCTTTCATATATAGTTTCAAATTAAGTTCAGAAACTCAAGACACAGATATTCAGTGTGTCTTAACCCTTAATGTTAATGACTTCTAATTAACCCAGCAAGAAGCTAATGACTTGTAATCACTTGCCAATTGATTCTGAGGTTTTGTTTTGTTTTTGTAAAATTAGTCTAGATGAAACAGAGAGCTATAGCTGGTAGGGAAAAGGCAGAGGAAGATCCAGGTTCAAGAAGTCACTCACAAGGTGAGTTCTAGAAGATACTCAGGGTGATGGAAAGCATATTTCTGGTCTTTTGCCAATTATTATGAGACCCATGAATACTGTTGTAAATAAAGGTGCATGTACTGGAGACTATATAACCAAAACATTGAGAAAATCATTATCTAGTATTACTTAACTGATCTTAGTGGTTAGCACTTGCAACAATTCAGCTAAAAAAAGAGGAATATACACATAAAATTGTGCATCAGATAACTGATTTTATGAGATATTTCACTTACAAAGATATATATACTTCGGTTGATGAAACTTGTTCCATAAGATGACAGAATATGAATGATTCTGAATCACATAAACATTTATTAAAATCTGCCCTTGGGCCAGGATCTGGGTGATCCATTGGGCATTGAAAGATGAATAACCCACAGCCCCTTTCTCCAGGAGTTTATACTGATTAATAAATAATCATCTAGAGTATGGAACTCAATAACAAAGAATACTTTAGAGGATATGAGATTTGAAAATGCATGTGTAATCCTCTCAGGTCCTTCATACACAGCACGTATATATTTTTATTCCTCTTAGAATTTGCCAGTTACTACCCCCGGAGGAGGGCTTCCCTGGTGGCTCAGACAGTAAAGAATCCGCCTGCAATGCAGGAGACCTGGGTTTGATCCCTCAGTTGGGACGATCCCCTGGAGGAGGGCATGGCTACCCACTCCAGTATTCTTGCCTGGAGAATCCTCATGGATGGAGGAGCCTGGCGGGCTACAGTCCATGGGGTCACAAAGAGTCGGACATGACTGAGCACATGCATGCGCGCGCACATACATAGAGATATTGAAGTTCAGGAGGCTGACAAAGAAAACTTGTCAGGAATAAGGAAGATTTGGTATAACGATGTTGGCTAATCTTATTTGACTTGTAAAAAATGTTTCAGAGAATACTCAAAAACAGTCGCTACAGCTGTAGCTATAGAACAAATATCTAGCTTAAGACTAACACTAACAGTGGTTTGTGATTAGGTATAATTGGTTGTACTAGGGTGATAAGAAACTGGAAAAAAAAAAACAGTCATTGTTCACTACTATTTTTAAAGATAAGAAAACATACAGAGTAGCCTGACATTATGGAACAATTTTCACAACCATGATGTTAAAAAAAAAAAAAAAACTGTACTGATAAGGAAAAATTTTTAAATAAAGCAAAAAAAAAGTGCAGTGCTTCAAACACAATCTTTTTTACCCCTTTGATCATCGTTAAGGGCAATTCAGCCCTGTAATTATTTTCCAACAGAGAAACGAGAAGGTCAGGGTTATCAGCAACACTGGACACTCCTGAAGCCACGGCCTTTTCTGCCTCTAAACATGATCAATACTTACTTACTTCCTCAGTCCTGCAGCAGAATCACCCACTGACTCCCGCATTTTTAGCTGGCACCCCTCTTTTTAAGTGCCTGCCGAAGTACCCTACTTAACTATTATGGCAAGAAAAAAATATCAAATTAGGAAAGTAAAGAAAGAATAAGGCCATTGTCTGTGCAGTTGCCTTCCAGGCTGGCCTGTCATTTTCCCAGGGAGGGAGCTCTGAACGGAATTGACTGCCCAAAGTCTTAGGTTCTGTTCTCACACCAGCCACTGTGAGTCCATGTGAGCTCAGCCAAGCTCTTTGATGTCACCAGCCTTTCCTTTTTCAGAGAGGAGACTGGTTGTGTGTGATTGCTTGTTTTGAGTGCAAGCGTCTGGGTACAGCTAATCAGACACCTGATGGGTTTGACTTCTTTGGGGTGTATCTGTTTAATTTTGTTTTTCCGTTTTAATCAATGTTAGATGATTTCAGTAATGCTGATATAAATATATCTACGCATCATGTGTGTGAAACCTTATAAAAGGTAGCTTTATAATAAGCCCGTTGTTTATTGTACTCTGACCAAGTGCAGAGGCTAATTTGAAAATCCTTGGAACAATAGTCAGAAATCCCCATTTTTAAAGAATTCATTCATGCATGTGCATGCCTCTAAGGACAGCAATGAGCATGACAGTTCAGCCTGATAACAATGACGGTTCAGAAAATAAACTCCTTGATTTTCCTTACAAAACAAAAGCTGAAACACGACAGAGTTTTGTTGTTGTTTTAGACCAGAAGCTGACATTTCTTCTGGTTTCTTCTCTCATCTCCCAAAGCCATCTTCCCCTACTACTATCTCAAGGGAGGATTTAGTCTGAAAATTCAGGAAAGTTCTACCCTAACTGCTACTTGCACCAGTAAAAAGCAGTATCCTATCCTTGCAAGTAAAGGTAAAGATCATCAATCAGTCTTTCCTCCAAATTACACAATCCTCTGAGTAAAATTAATAATTACAGACGCAATTATGCTCTATTAGCATGAGTAAAATGTTTATGCAAAGAACCTTAGCTAAGTGAATGCAAATGATGGTAGATCACAGGCACAGACACTTTACTTTGCTGTCTCCTCTGCCAGGAAGGAAACGTTCTAAGATCTTTGCCTGCTTTCTTGCTTCTCATTATGGAGGGTTCAGCTCTGATGCCATCTGCTGAGAATGATCATTCTTAACTATCCCATTTCATGAAGTACCCCAGACTCCCTGTTCTGTATTATCTTGTTTGATTTTTACAGCACTTTGATCTTTAGTTACTGTTCTTTTGTTAACTGGCTGGCTGTCCCTCCCATTAGCCTGTAAGCAAGTACCATGAGAGTTGGGGACTTACCTCTCTGATCGACCATACTGTTCCAATGCCCAGAATCATGCTCAGTGTACAGTAGGTGTGCACGAATATCCAACTGGTGAACTGAAATGCTCATGTTTTTGTTGTAAAGGAAAAGATTACATAGAAAAGGATGAACAATTGCAAACCAAGCTCAAGACTGATTTTACTTAGCAGTACTTGTAGTTTACCAGACAGTATTTATTATACACTTGAATTTTTAGGCCTTTATTAATCTACCTGAAATTTTACATAAAATAGCATCTTATGTAAGTGTAGAGAATATGCTCCCCCCCGAAAAAAAACCCACAAGAATGGCAAATGCACAGTATTACAGTGAAGAAAAAAAGCTTCTCCATGTGACAACTGTCTCAAAGTAATTAGAATCATTATCTGTTTCTCTTTAATCAATTTCTAGATTGAGACACACTAACTCTATCCACACTGTAAAACATAGCAGTTATTAATTAAAGTAGCAATAAAAGTTTATAACCTAGCTTCCTCGTAGGTAGGTCCCCTATCAAACAATGTAATACAAAACAACAGGAATTATTCTTTTTAATCTTTGTTCTTACTGTGTTAAATGCTGTTGCACAATTTGATTTTGAGTTTTCATTGAAAAGAAGACCTTAAAAATATGGACAGTATTTTCTTGCCATGAAGATAAAAATCTGAGTTGCATGAGTCTTAAAGTACTTTTCCTGGCTAATCTTTTTGCTGTTAAAAAATGTGATAAATTATTATATGATTCAAAACCATAATATAACTGAAGGAAATGATTATTTGAAAGGATTTTAATTAAATTATGTTTCAAGAGTACTTTCCTATGACACTTTATTTTTCTTCCTATTTTTCAGTGTCAGATCTGCTATAAGCCAGAACTTTGGGGTGGAAATGAGAAAAATTAAGTTATAGTTCACAGTAGGCATTTTCTGACACTTCGAATAGAACAGACCCCTCTAAAGATAGACAGACCCCTCTATGTGAACATTGTGTTTTGTAAACTATATACCTTTCCATATTCTTGCCACTGGAAAGATTTTTGGTCTTTATTAATAAAACCCAGTGATAAAGAGTTATGTGATCCATTTCAATATCTGTATTTATAAAAAAGTTACATAAAAATATAAGGGAATTTCAGAATTAAGGTTTATTTTACTATTAATATATGTGGGGAAATGTGGATTTGCTAACCTAGAATCTTTTTTTTCTTTGTAAGGATAATTGATTCTCTTTCTATATGTAATATCTTTCAAGTCAGACCACCAAGAAAAAATGATTCTAAAAATCTGAAATACCTGTGCTAGAATCCATATGATTATATTGAAGATTTACTATCAAGAGCATGCCCTTATATAGCTAATGGTCTTGGAAAATATTAAACCTGTAAGAGTTAAAAGTCAAAAAATCAATAACACAAATTAAAGAATTTATTGTGAAACAATATGGAGACTCGTAGATATACATATAGTACAGCCAAAAATCCTGTCATTATAATGTTAAAGCATTTTGAAATATCTTTAAAATCCAAATTTGTAGCCAGAACAATTTCGGAGCCTCTTTTTTTGCTGCATTAATATTTTGTTTTAGTCATTAATCCAAGTTCAGTTCAGTGCAGTTGCTCAGTCGTGTCCGACGCTTTGCGACCCCATGAATCGCAGCACGCCAAGCCTCCCTGTCCATCACCAACTCCCAGAGTTCACTCAGNTGTACAAAGCTTCTAGTGATGTCTCTCTATGACATGTCAAATTTGACAATGTAAACACAACAGTCATTAATTTCATTTGCTTTTTTCCGTAAAGCACAATACGAGATTGTGGTGGGGTCACTGGTGGATAATGTCTCTGGTTTAAAGAAGAACAAACTAAATGACGAATATAGTCTTGACCTGTTTGCTCACTTCTTAGCAAAGGCCTCTGAAGTCCAAATTATTTTACTGATCACTGACTACTACAATACACAATGGAAATGAGAGATGAATAAATAATACCTGCATTTTAAGTTCACAGAGGTCTAAGGCTTGCTCTTTAAAATAGGATTAAAGGTTTTATTTTCTCCATCTGTAACTCTCAAAACAAAAGAACAACTCTNCAATACACAATGGAAATGAGAGATGAATAAATAATACCTGCATTTTAAGTTCACAGAGGTCTAAGGCTTGCTCTTTAAAATAGGATTAAAGGTTTTATTTTCTCCATCTGTAACTCTCAAAACAAAAGAACAACTCTCAAATGTTTAGGTACTGAATGAGGACAACTGACTGTATCTCTAATTTGAAGCTCTACTCTCAAAAGCTTTTCTCCAAAGCCAAAGCTTCTCATAATGTGGTGTAGGTATGTTTGGACAGGGGAAGAAGTATATAAAAACAAGATACTATAAGACACTAAAAGCTCATCGATATTTCAGCTAATAAGAAACTATCACTGTCTGAAATGGGCTTCCTGGGTAGCTCAAGTTGTAAATAATCTGCCTGCAATGTGAGAGACCTGAGTTCGATCCCTACGTCGGGAAGGAAGATCCCCTGGAGAAGGGCATGGCAACCCACTCCAGTATTCTTTCCTGGAGAATCCAATGGACTGAGGAGCCTGGCAGGCTACAGTCCATGGGGGTGCAAAGAGTCAGACAGGACTGAGTGATTAACACTTTCAGTTTACTTCGTTGTTTGAAATAACCTTCAATCAAACTGTGACTATCAAGATACCAGATATTATGCTAAACCTGGAGCGAAGGCATCTCTGAAGTCTGACTGAGAGTCTTTAAAAGGACTCTTTGGGATTTATGATTTGGGCCCTGAAGGAATAACTGGTACTAGACTTACTCTCTCACCATACAAAACTAGGGACGTGCACAAAAGATAAAGAATAACTGATTTCAAATATTGGATGATGGGCAACACAGGTCTCTGATACCCTGGCTTTCTGCCTAGGGGAATATTTTGAACAGCAGAGTAGGGCAAGTTAACTCAAGTAGAAGATGGTAGTCTTGCTAAGCTGAGGAAATAGAAATGGAAGTTTGGGGAGACTGAAGTGACTAGAATTTGCAAGGCAGAGTGTTGAAGAGGATGGGGTTACTTAGAAAAATAGCTCCACCAATCACACGTAGTCCTCCTTCATCTTTGTCATAATATTAAGCTGCACATGCATAGGGTAAAACTCTGTCAGACTAGTCGAAGAACAACCACCAGAGAGCTGTAAGTTGAACAATTCCCAAAACTCACACAGGGCTATGAAATATGTGTGTCCTCATCTTACAGGATAGAGAAATCTCATTGAAAGAGAATGTAAAAGGGGCTGGACTTAGTAAAATTTATACTTAACTAGGAAATATTAGTGACTAGAAACAGACTCCAAAATGATACAGTGATGGGATTATTACATAAGGATTTTCAAACTTCATACAAATATGATTAAGAATTTAAAGGAACATATAAGCATAATGAAAACAGAAATAAAAATATTTCACAAAGAACTAAATACAAATAGCTGTCAAAAGATTGAAAATTTAATAGCATTAATTTTTAAATTTTGAATAGAATTTAAAATAAATTTTTACATAGANGATCCACACAGTTGAAGGCTTTGGTATAGTCAATAAAACAGAAGTAGATGTTTTTTCTGGAACTCTCTTGCTTTTTCGATGATCCAGTGGATGTTGGCAATTGATCTCTGGTTCCTCTGCCTTTTCTAAAACCAGCTTGAACATCAGGGAGTTCACAGTTCACGTATTGCTGAAGCCTGGCTTGGAGAATTTTGAGCATTACTTTATTAGCGTGTGAGATAAATGCAATTGTGCTTTGGCATTGCCTTTCTTTGGGAATGAAAGCTGACCTTTTCCAGTCCTGTGGCCACTGCTGAGTTTTCCAAATTTGCTGGCATACTGAGTACAGCACTTTCACAGTGTCATCTTTCAGGATTTGAAATAGCTCAGCTGGAATTCCTGTGGCTACAGCGGTTCAAACTCTGGATCCTGGTCCTTTAGGGCTGTAGTGAAGCCGTCCCCCGCCCCTACCATTGTTGGAGAAGCTCTGGAGTCTGAGAGTGGAGTTAGGTCTCATTGCCAGGAATGTCCTAAACTTAGAGAGCCAAGTCATGTCCAAGGAAGCCACTTTGCCCCCTTTTCTTTGGTCTGAACCCATTCTCTGTGTATTCGCTTTCCCTAATCTCGAATGGAAACGCCCCTGCTTCTGGAGATGCAGATCCCCGCCCAAAGCAAGATGTCCTGTGCTTATGCATGCTTGCCTCATCTCAGACGCGTGATTCCTATGGGTAGCCAGTGGTTCTGAGTTAGATGGCCTTGTAAGTGGGGTAGAAAGGTACAGTAAACAGATTTGCGAGATTACTCCTAAAATGCTGGCAAGTCCAGGTACATTCTTGAGGTTTAAAACTGGTGGCAGAGTAGAGAAGGTCACCGAGTAACTTGGTTTTAATTGATTGTTTTTACTGGCTTTAAGCATTTTAAAAAATATCATAGCTGAAAACAGTTTAGAAAGTACAGAAAGTTTTTTTTTTTTTTTTCTTTTTTAAGCAGAAGCTATATAAGTCAATTAGAATCTTGGGTCCTGTCATCTGGAGGCATGCTTCCATCTAGTATTTTCCTATTAAAAATAAAACATAGTAGAGCTTATACAATACCAACAACACAGTCATCTGCTTCTCTTGTCTAACATTGTAATATAGTATTTCCCAGTTAAGTCTTTTTTTATTTTTATTTTTTTCCCAGTTAATTCTTCAAGACCATATTTTGTTTTTGTTTTTCGTGGCTGCACGGTATTTAGTCAAATAGATATACCATTATTTATCCAACTTTTGCCCAGTGGTTGGATACTTAGGTATGCTACTCATGTATATAGTATTATAAATATGCTGTAATAAACACCTTTGTGCATAAATCTTTGTCATCTGGACTATTTCCTCAGACAAGGAATTTCTGGGTCAAAAGCTAAGGGCGTTTTCAAGGCTCTTGATACACTGCTGCTGCTACTAAGTCACTTCAGTCGTGTCTGACTCTGTGACCCCATAGACGGCAGCCCACCAGGCTCTCCCATCCCTGGGATTCTCTAGGCAAGGACGCTGGAGTGGGTTGCCATTTCCATCTCCAATGCATGAAAGTGAAAAGTGAACCGAACTATTTTCGAGAAAGGCTCTTTGGACGGGAATGTCTTACCACGTGTCGAAGTTGCGCTACCTAATGAAAATCCTTCAGAGGATTTGCATGCAAGCAGGGTATTACAATGAGAGTGGGTAAACAGGATCAAGGGGGACCCTTGTTCTGTCCCGAGGAGGAGGAGGTCTGTTTGTTTATATTAGAACAAAATCCTGCGCCACATCGTCTCGGAGACTTGAGTCAATGTTCCACCGGCGTTCGGGCCTGTGCGCCCCAGCCCAGGGCGCCGCTGGCGTGCGGACTCTCGGGACGTCCGCCTCCTCCGCGCTCCTTCTTCCTGCCGCGGCTGCAGTGAGTTCCCCTCTGGCACCCGCGCTCAGACCGCTGCTGTCTTTTTCCTGTGCTGTTCCTGCTCTGAAATTGCAACAAAGTTTCTTCCTTTGGTAAGCAGACGTCCTCGTTGGCCACCTCTGGATGTTCGGCTCCAGTGACGACGCTCCACCCCCCAGCCCTGCGCAAGAGTGGCTCTACCCATCTGCGTTTCCCGATTCTTATAGTTCCCTCCGCTCTGGAACTCAGGGACTAGGCTAAGGGATAGGTGCAAATAGATCTCTGTTCTGTCTTCTCCGAGATTTCCTGAGGTTCACTTGCATGTTGGGTCCCCCTCTTTTGGCCTGCTACAGCCCAATTAATCAATGAACACGTCTCTGAAATCTTCTAATGTTAAACCATTGGAAAAATTGGAAGATTTAGATTATCTTTGACACAGGGGGTAAGCACTTAGGTACTACCGCTTTCTCTAACCTGTTGCACGACCGCAGTTTAGTTGTACTGGAAGCCCTCAGTTTCCTCATCGAGAAAGTGAGTCATTCGGATATTGTCATTCAGGTTCCTATCAGCTCTGACAGTCTATGATCTGAAAGGAAATAGGGTTGTTTCTAAAGTTCACTGCAGCAACTAGGGACCCAGAAAGCTAAGAATAAACAACTTACTGGGAGATGAGTTGATCATTTTGAATTTGTAATTCAAAACGTTAAATGAGATAGTGCAGAAATAGGTCCTTCTGTACATAAGACTATTATAAAGCATCACAAAGCAGAGGGAAGAAAAGTCAGTAGATGGTGTTGAGATGATGGAGTTAACCATTAGGAAAAAAAATAAAGATTTTTTTCCTCTCACACCACATACTTCATTTACTTAGATTTTTAAGTGTGTTGTTTTGAGTGTGCTAAGTCTTTGTTGCTATGTGTAAGCTTAGTTGCCCTGTGGCATGTGGGACCTTGGTTCCCCAACCAGGGATTGAACCTTCGTCCCGTGCATTGGAATGTGGGTTCTTAACCACTGGACCACCAGGGAAGTCCCCATTTTCTTAGCTTTTAAAGTTCTGTCTAAATATATTTATATTTTTTAGGTTATATTTAAAAACAGGTAAATATTGGATTTGGGGGAGAAGAGTTTGCAAACTGTTTGGAAAAAAGTTTTTCAGAGCAGTTACAAAAAATTTGGAAAGTACAGAGGAGCTTCCAGATATCCCGTCACTTTCTGTCTCCCTTCTTACCCCCAGCCCTCCACCCCCAAATCAGTTTCCTCTATTATTAATATCAGGTATTCATGAGCCAACATCGGTTGATACACTGTTATTAACTAAAGTCCATTGTTTACATAAAGGATCCCTTTCTGGGTGAGTTTCTCTTTCTGTGGGTTTGAAAAATGGATGGTGTTTCCACCATTATAGTATCCCATGGAAAGGTTTCACAACTTTAAAAATACTGAGTTCCTCTAATGCCTTTCTGCCTAATCCTTGGCAGTGACTTTTCTGTTGTGATTTTGTGATTTTTGTGTTTGTTTTTTACTGCCTCTGTATGTCTATAAACTCGTGTACGTTTTTCAGATTGTCTTATTTCATTTAGCAGTATGCGTTTGTTTCCTTCGTGTCTTTTAATGACTTGATAGCTCTTTTTAAAAAAATTGCTGAATAAGCATATCCCCCCCCCCTCCCCGCCCCATTTACCCTCTGTGACGGCCCACATTCTGTTTGTGGAACGTGCTTCTCTTGGAATCTGAATAAATCCACGTCTTCCCTAAAAAAACAAACAAAAAGATTACTGAAAAAGATCCCATTGTATGAATATACCATGGTTTGTTTACCCATTCACCTATTAAAGTACATTTTTGTTTTTCTGATCAATCCTAACCTCTTGGGAAGCTTCTTTGAAATGTCAGATCTAGTCAGTGTCTGCCCAGACCTCAATTCCTGTAATATTTATTTGAGCCGAGCAATTCAGACTTCAGCTATAGAGAGCTGATCCTTGAACCAGGTGGGGTTAGGTGCTCCGATGCCACACTCAGTGAGAAAGTAACCACATAACTTGACAGTTGTCTTTCTGTATCTGAGTTTCCACATCTGCAGATTCAACCAACCATGAATTGTGTTATACTGTGGTACATATTTATTGGAGAAAATCCTCATAGAAGTGGACGCATGCACCATTAAAACCCATGTTGTTTGAGGGTCAACTGTATTTTCACATTAGTCTCTAATTATTTTACATGATTAAAAAGTGTCAGTAGATTATGAGCTTTTTAATAAAATTGAAATATGGTTGGCATACAGTGTTTTAGGTGTTCTACATAGTGATCTGACATTGGCATGCATCACGAAATGGTCAGTGTGGTAAGTCTGGTAGCCATCTATCCCCATAACAAGTTACCAAAATATTATTGACCATATGCCTATGCTGGAAGTCATTCTTGTGGCTTATTTATTTTATAACTGGAAGTTCATATCTCTTAGTCCCCTTCACCTATTTATCCCTCCCTATCCCCTTCCCCTCTGGCAACTAACTACCCATTTATTCCTACTATCTGTGAGTTTGTTTTTATTTTCTTTTGTTTGTTTTTTTAGTTTCTACATATCAGTGATATCATGCATTATTTTTCTTCCTCTGTCTTATTTCACTTAGCATAATGCCCTCTAGATCCACGCATGTTGTTGCAAATGGCAAGATTTTTTTTTTTCAACTTAAGGTGCATCCATATCTTGGTTATTGTCCATAATGCTACAATGAATATTGGTGCACAAATAAATATCTTTTCAAATTAGTTTTTTGCTTTACTTGGGAAAGTATTCATAAGTGAAGTTGCTTGATCAGATGGCAGCTCTATTTTTAATTTTTTGAGGAAGCTCCAAACTCTTTTCCATAGCAGCTGTACCAATTTACATTTTCACTAACAGTGCATGAGGGTTTCCTTTTCTTTACATCCTCACCAACACTAGCTGTCCTTTTGATGATAGCCATTCTAATAGGTGTGAGGTGAGATCTCACTGTAGTTTTGATTTTAATTTCCCTGATGATTAGTGATGTTGAGTATCTTTTCACGTGTCTTTAGCCATCTGTATGTCTTCTTTGAAAACACTCAGGTCCTCTGCCCATTTTTAAATCAAGTTGTCTTTTTGCCGCCTAGGTTATTTTATTTATTTCTTTTTGTGTCCATGCCTCACAGCTTATGGGATCTTAGTTCATTTACCAGGGATCAAACCAAGGCCCTTGGCAGTGAAAGCACAGTGCTAACCACTGGGCCAGCATAAAGTTTCCTGATGGTGAGTTTTATGACTTCTTTGTATAATTTGGATATTAGCCTCTTATTGGATATATCGTTTGCAAATATATTCTCCCATTCAGTAACCTGCCTTTTTGTTCTGATCGTTTGCTTTGCTGTGAAAAAGCTTTTTAGTTTGATGTAGTTCCATTTATTTTCACTTTTGTTTCCTTTCTTGAGAAGACAGATCCTACCCGACTCCCTGCCCCTGCCAATTGCTAAGACTGTTGTCAAGGAGTGTACTGCCTACATTTTCTTCTAGAAGGTTTATGGTTTCAGGACTTAAACATTTAAGTCCTTGGTCCATTCTGAGTTTACTTTTGTATATGGTTTATTTCTGGTCTCTCTTCTGACCCATTGATTTATGTATTTCCTTTTGTGTCAGTACCTAGCTCTTTTGATTGCTATAGCTTTGTAGTATAGTTGAAACCAGTAAATGGGATACTTCCAGATTTTTTGTTCTTTATCAAGGTTGACCTGGCTATTTGGGATCTTTTGTGTTTCCATGAAAATTTTAGAATTATTTGTTCTGATTACTTCCAAATTTTAAAAGTTTTGAATAAAGCAGCTATAAGCATTCATTCATGCAAGTATTGTGTGGACATAAATTTTCAAAGTCATTTGGGGAAGAGTGTGTTTATTGAATCATATGGTAAGAGTATGGTTAGTTTTGTAAAAAAGCTGCCAAACTGCCTTCCAAAGTGTCTGTGCCATTTGCATTCCCATTAGTAATGAGTGAGAGAGTTCCTACTGCCCTACATCCTCATCAACATCGGCGTTGGTGGTGTTTTGGATTTTACTCATTCTAGGACCTGTATAGGGGTGTTTCACTGTTGTGTTAAGTTGTAATTCCTTAACTGCTTATCTCATATCTTTATCTGTCACTTGTATATCTTCTGTGAGGTGTCTGATCAGGTCTTTGGTCCATTTTTAAATTGCATTGTTTGTTTTCTTATTGTTGAGGTTTAAGATTTCTTCATATATGTTGGATAATAATCCTTCAGGTAACTATCTTGCAAATATTTTCTTTAGGTCTGTGGCCTGTCTTTAGTCTTTTTTTTTTCTTTAACTTACAAACTTTTAAGTCATAAAAATAAATTAAAAAAAGAAAAGACACACTGGATTACAGCAGCATTTAAAATTTCATCATGCAAGTAACCAAGATAAAATGAGGCATACACAAAGCGGCACAATCACAGCAGAGATGACAGATGGTTAAAGCATTTATTATCCGAAAAGTTCATGTAACGTATGCTCAGAAGACTTTATTACCATACATTAATGATAAGAGTTATGCAACTAATAAACTTATGTAAAACTGTTTACTCTTGCTGGTAATGAAAAAACGCAAATGCAAATGATGATCAAGTGCTTTTACTCCAGGAGCTCATCAAAGGAGCCGAGAATTTGCAATGCTGATAACTAGTAGTGTGCTGAAAGATGCTCATACATGCTGAGAGATGTCTAAATTGGTGAGTTCAGTTCAGTCCCTCAGTTGTGTCCAACTCTTTGCGACCCCATGGACTGCAGCATGCCAGGCCTCCCTGTCCATCACTAACTCCCAGAGCTTACTCAAACTCATGTCCTTTGAGTCAGTGATGACATCCAGCCATCTCATTCTCTGTTGTCACTTCTCCTCCCAGCTTCAGTCTTTCCAAGCATCAGGGTCTTTTCTAGTGAGTCAATTCTTCACATCAGGTGGCCAAAGTATTGGAGTTTCAGCTTCAGCATCAGTTCTTCCAATGAACACTCAGGACTGATTTCATTTAGGATGGACTAGTTGGATCTCCTTGCAGTCCAAGGGACTCTCAAGAGTTTTCTCCAACACCACAGTTCCAAAGCATCAAGGCTTCGGTGCTCAGCTTTCTTTATAGTCCACTCTCACATCCATACATGACTACTGGAGAAACCATAGCTTTGACTAGATGGACCTTTGTTGGCAAAGGTCCTGCTTTTGAATATACTGTCTAGGTTGGTCATAACTTTTCTTCCAAGGAGTAAGCATCTTTTAATTTCATGACTGCAGTCACCATCTGCAGTGATTTTGGAGCCTCCCAAAATAAAGTCTCTTACTGTTTCCACTGTTTCCCCATCTATTTGCCATGAAGTGATGGGACAAGATGCCATGATCTTCGTTTTCTGAAAGTTGAGCTTTAAGCCAACTTTTCCACTCTCCTCTTTCACTTTCATTAAGACGATCTTTAGTTCTTCTTCACTTTCTGCCATAAGGGTGGTGTCATCTGCATATCTGAGATTATTGATATTTCTCCTGGCAATCTTGATCCAGCTTGTGCTTCTTCCAGCCCAGCGTTTCTCAGGATGTACTCTGCATATAAGTTAAATAATTAGAGTGACAATATACAGCCTTGACGTACTCCTTTTCCTTTCTAGAACCAGTCTGTTGTTCCATGTCCAGTTCTAACTGTTGTTTCTTGACCTACATACAGATTTCTCAAGAGGCAGGTCAGGTGGTTTGGTATTCCCATCTCTTGAAGAATTTTCCACAATTTGTTGTGATCCACACAGTCAAAAGCTTTGACATAGTCAATAAAGCAGTAATAGATGTTTTTCTGGAACTCTCTTGCTTTTTTGATGATCCAGTGGATGTTGGCAATTTGATCTCTGGTTCCTCTGCCTTTTCTAAATCCAGCTTGAATTGGTAAAGCAATTTACTAATATATCAAAGTCTTTTAAAATGTCAATGAGCAAAGCATAGTTGTTAAGAATGATACCTTTGGAGTCTTAGAAACTTAGTCTTTGGGAATTCCCTGCAGGTGCAGTGGTTAGGACTCTAGGCTCTCACTTCTGGGCCTGGGTTCAACCCCTGGTTGAGTCACTAAGATCCCATGGCCAAAATAAATAAATAAACTTGGTGATAAGTTGTGTCTCTGCCCTTATCCTTAATATTGGGATAATAATGCTATCTATCTCATAGGGGTCTAAGTGAGAGGATACCTATAAAACACACGGGAGAGTGACCCCCACTGGGAGCTCAGTAAATACTAGACTTTGTTATTATTAGTAGTAGCACTTGTGTTTTAGTGTCAGAGATATGAGAAGCTGCTCTTAAAAGTTCAGCACACAGTGATCTAGCCAGAAGGGAAAATATTTTTTGAGAGCCAACTTTTCCCAGAGATTATGATAGAAGCCTTTTCATACCTTATCTCATTTAATGATGCAGCATCCCATAAAGCTTGTGCATTGTCTTTACCGTAACAACGATAAAACTGAATTGGAAAGGCCACTTACCCCAGGTCACACACTTACCCCAGGTCACACAGTAAACGGTGGAGTGAGTTTCCAGCTCAGTTCTGTGTGATACCAGTGTTCTTTATTTCCTATTTAGTTGCTTTTTTTGTTTGTTTGTTTTAAGTATTTTATTTATTTGACTGCACTGGGTCTTACTTGGCACGTGGGATCTTCAGTAGTTGCATGTAGGATCTAGCTCCCCGACCAGGAATTGAACTCTGGCCCTCTGCATTGGGAGCGTTGAGTGCTAGCTCCTGGACCACCACGGAAATCTGACAATACTTCTTGTTGTTCGGTTGTTAAGTTGCGTCTGACTTCCCGTGACCCCCATGGACTACAGCATGCCAGGCTTCCTTGTTCTTTACTACCTCCCGGAGTCTGCTCAGACTCATGTCCATCGAGTCGGTGATGCCATCCAACCATCTCATCCTCTGTTGCCTCATTCTCCTCCTGCCTTCAATATTTTCCAGCATCGGGGTCTTTTCTAGTTAGTCAGTTCTTCGCCTGAGGTGGCTAAAGTATTGGAGTTTCAGCTTTAGCATCAGTCCGTCCAGTGACGGACTAAAACCATCAAAAAGAAAAAGAAATGCAAGAAGATGAAGTGGTTGTCTGAGGAGACCTTACAAATAGCTGAGAAAGGAAGAGAAGTGAAAGGTAAAGGAGAAAGGGAGCGACAGACTCAACTGAATGCAGAGTTCCAGGGAACAGCAGGGAGAGATACGAGACCCTTCTTAAGTGAACAGTGCGAAGAAATAGAGGAAAACGGTAGAATGAGAAAGGCTAGAGATCTCTGTAAGTAAACTGGAGACACGAAAGGAACATTTCATCCAAAGATGGGCTCAGTAAAAAGGAAGATGGCACTTAGATTCACTTAGTGCCTCCAATGCATGCTGATAATTGAGGCCAGTCACAGAAGATAAGAGCAGAACCAAAGATGGGCACTCAGTTACTTTTCAATGAGCAGAAAATTCGAACAGCACAGAAGCTAATAAAATATCAAAATCTTCCCTTTTTCTTCTCTACCCTCAAACCCATTTTAATTTTTCACAGGATAAAAAAATCCACTGTTAAGTACTTCATACAGAAACTTTCCTATGTGTTTAAGCAGCCTAAAGTAGGGCACCTCCGAATACAGCTTTCCTCCTTATTCCCCCTTCCCTTCCTCTTTTCTGCTTTCTTTTCTTTTGTTTTCTTCTTCCTTTCTCCCTTTGTCCTTCCTTCACCGCTTTCTTCTGTGTGTCTTGTTCTGAAGCTTAACAATTTGATTTACAATATATCTGCCCGTATCAATCCCCACGCACAGTGTTTTATTATATGGTTCCCTGGTGGCTCAGACGGCAAAGCGTCTGCCTACAATGTGGAAGATCCAGGTTCGGTCCCTGGGTTGGAAAGATCTCCTGGAGAAGGAAATGGTAACCCACTCCAGTATTCTTGCCTGGAAAATCCCATGGACAGAGGAGCCTAGTAGGCTACAGTCCATGGGGTCACAAAGAGTCAGACACAACTGAGCGACTTCACTTTCACTTCAAATTTAATCTTTTTTGTATTGATGTACATTTTTCTCCTACTGATGGACAGATATTTCCCTTTGAAATAGCACTGCCCTGAATATCATTTTACCTATCTTTGTATACATGTATTACATCCTCAGTAATATAAATTTCCAAAATTGGAGTTGACTGATCAGGCAAATCTCTTTACATTATATTATGTTGGATTTTGGTTCTGCTTGGATCACTTGCAGTGATGTAAAGGGAACACGGTTAACATTTGTAATTCTTACCAGAAAAAAATCTAACGACAGCCCTGGGCGTATTCTCTCCAACTTTCATCCTCATTCTGCTATATTCTGGCAAACCTGGGCCTACTCCAAAGGCAGAGAAAAAGGAGGGGGCTCTTCCATGAATCAGGGAGCAACAGGGAGGTATTACTACTTGATCATCTCCATTAACCTCTTAGAATGAAAGCCATTCAGAGTTGTCCTTCTAAGCTTCCTACTTACACCTTGTCAAGGAAATGGCGCAGAGTTGTGATGAGTTTCATGGGGTCATGGTTCAGCTTAGATTATCAGCTTATCCTCTGTGATTGACATGGATTATTAGCATGCATTGGAGAATGCAAAGCTAGCTTAGGAGTATATCCTGGAGTCTCAAAGCAGGATTATTCCATATGCATTAGTAAGTCTTAGACACTTGCTTCATTTCTATTTACTTGACGCTCTGCGCTGCTGACCCAACCACTGACAAGCGTCGAGCTGCATGTCTAAGGCTCTTGTAGCTGACAGACATGCGGGGGACAAAGGCTGGAGACCTCTGGGGGTGTGGGATGAACTGGGAGACTGGGACTGACCCATACGCACTGCTGCAGGTCAATCAGTGACTCATAAGAACATGCTATGTAACACGGGGGACTACTCAGGACTCTGTGATGCCCTCTGTGGGAAAAGAATCTAAAAAGGGGTGAGTGTACGTATGTGCATAACTGATTCACTTTGCTGTACAGTACAGGCTAACACCATTGTAGATCAACATGCGCCAATGAAAGTTAATAACAATAAAAAATAAAACCAGACAAGCGGCAATGCCAAGCCTTGAGAGGGAAGAGAGGAGTGTCCAGAGCTGCTGCGGTACGTTATGTGGAGTAGAGTGTCCAATTTCAGCAATTAGGTGACTTTTAAAGAAACGGGGAAGTGTGACTCATACGCAAGATAAAAAATAGGCAGCAGAAACTGCCTGTGAGAGGGAGAGATGCAAGACTTCAAAGTAGTCATTGTTTAAGTAGCATATTCACGGAACCATAGGAAACCATGCTTAAAGAAGGGGAGAATATGATAATAATGTCTTACTATCTACAGAGCTACAGAATTTCAGTAGAAATTATAGAAAGAATCTGATGGAATTAGTGAAGTTTTAAGTAAATAACTAGAAAACTCACTGGAGAGGATCAAGAGTGGATTTGAACTGGATAAAGACAAATTAGCGAACTTGAAAATAGGTCAAAAGAGATGGTGAAATCCAAAGAATAGGACAAAAAAATGAAGAAAATGAACAGCACCTCAAGAGAAATCTGGAGGGGCTATAATAATATCAGACAATAGATTTAAAACAAACAAAAAATAACTAGAGATAAAGACGGACATTTTATAATGAACGAAGGGCCCTTCCATCAAGAAGATATAACAACTACTATATATATATATCTCTCTGACAACAGAGTCCCAGAATATAGGGAGCAAAAATTGACAAAATTAAAGTGTGAGAGCTAGACAATTTGACAATAATCACCGGAGACTTTAATGCCTCACTTTCAGGAATAGAACAAGTAGGCAGAAGATGAACCGGAAAGAGAGTTGAACACTATAAACCAGTGTATCCTAAGGGACATCTATAGCGCACTGTGTTCAGCAGAAGCAGAACATGAATCATTCTCACGTATACATGGCGCATCCCCAGAACAGATGACACGTGGACAAGGAGCCTCGACAGACCTGAAAACACTGGAACTATGTGCTGTTCTCTAACCACAGTGAAGCAAAATCGTAAATCAATAACCGAAACACATTTTGGAAATCGACAGATAGGTGGAATTGATATACTCCTTAATCAATGAATCAGAGAGAAATCACAAGAAAAATTAGAAAATGTGAGGTGAATAAAATTGAAGGCATGATATAAGAAAGTTTATGGGATACAGCTAAAACAGTACTTCGAAGGAAATTTGCAGCTATCAGCACCAATTCTATAAAAGAAGAATAATCTGAAATCAATAACTTAAACTTCCACTTTAGGTGGAATATCTTTAGGACATTTAGGGGGAAAAGATGAGCAAAAGCTAAAGCAAGCAAGAGAAACAAATATAGAATGAAAATTAAATAGAGAATAGAAAACTGATAGAGAAAAATACACAAAATAAAAGTTGGTTCCTTGGAAAGATCAACAAATTTGATAAACTTAGCGAAACTGATGAAAAAAGGAGAGAAGACTGAAATGACTAAAATTAAGAATAAGAATAAGGGACATTATTACTGACATAGTGAAGTGAAGTCGCTCAGTCGTGTCCGACTCTTTGCGACCCTGTGGACTGTAGCCCACCAGGCTCCTCTGTCCATGGGATTCTCCAGGCAAGAATACTGGAGTGGGTTGCCATTTCCTTCTCCAGGGGAATCTTCCCGACTCAGGGATCGAACCCAGGTCTCCCGCATTGCAGGCAGATGCTTTAGCCTCTGAGCCACCAGGGAAGCCCATTACTGACATAATATAAATCAATAGATACAGAAAGAAACATTTGAGAAAAATACAACACACTTTCTTTATAAAAATATTCAACAAATTAAGAATAGAAGGAAATTTCCCCAATCCAATAAAGGACCTCAGTAAAAAAACTCATGGCTAACATAATACTTACTGATGAAAGATTAAATGATTTTCTCCTAGAGAAGAGGAAGGAACGAGAAAATGAAAGGAAAGGAAAAAAAGGAAAGAGAAAAGGATGCCTGCCCTCACAGCTTTTATGGTACTGGAGTTTCTTTCCAGCGATATTAGCAGTGAGGCTGAGGAGTGCTGATGGAGGTGAGGGTTGGGGTAGGGAGAATGAACCCAGATTTAAAAAAAAGGAAATGAAACCATCTCTCTTCACAGGAAATATGATCCTGTGTTCTGAAGAAATCCACCCAAAATTGTTAGAATGAAAGAATTCAGTAAGTTAATAAGATATAAGATATACAAAAATCAATTTACTTCCCCCATTGAATCACACACTTTTGAGTGAGATGTATGGTTTATGAATATCTCAATAAAGTTGTTAGAAATAAATTATATTTACATACACTTGCAATGACCAAGAATGCAGTTAAGAAAACAAATTCAGTTCATATCAAAAAGAATAAAATACGTAGGAATAAATTAACAAAGAAGTGCAGAATTTAATCTCTGAAAATGACAACATACTGTTGAACAAAATAAAAGATCTACATTAACTGAAAGATGTACCCTATTCATGGGTAAGAAGTTTTACTATTTTTAAAACAACAATACTCTCTAATTAGAATCCACAGATTTAACTCAATCCTTATCATAATTCAAACTGGCTTATTGGCAGAAATGGAGAAGCTAAAATTCATATGGAAACTCATGGGACCAAGAACAACCAAAACAATCTAGAAAAAAAAGTTGAAAGACTCGAACTTACTAATTTCAGAACTTAGTACAAAGCTACAGCAATCAACACTGTGGGAACTGGCAGAAGAATAGGCGTATAGATCAATGAAATAGAATGGAGAGTTCAAAAACAAACCTATATGTTTATGGCCAATTGATTTTTGATGAGTGTCAAGAGTATTTAATAGAGAACAATCTCTTCAATACATGGTGCTGAGACAATTGGATATCCACATACAAAAGAGCGAAGCTGAATCTCTAGCTCACACTATATCCAAAATAAACCAAAAATGAATCAGAGATCCAAATCTAAGAGCTAAAACTTAAAAACTGTTAGAAGAAAACGTGGAGGTAAGTCTTCGGACCGACAAGCCTCAGAATGGGAGAGAATGTTTGCCAATGAAGCAACCGATAAGGGATTAATTTCCAAAATATACGAACATCTCATGCAGCTCAGTATTTTAAAAAAAACAAACCCTAACAACCCAGTCAGAAAATAGGTAGAAGACCTAAATAGACATTTATCCAAAGAAGACATACAGATGGCCAAAAAGCAATGAAAAGATGCTCAACATCACTAATTATTAGAGAAAGGCAAGTTAAAAGTGCAATGAGATATCATCTCCTACTAGTCAGAACGGCCATCATCAAAAAATATACAAACAATAAATGCTGGAGAGGACCTCCTTGGTGAAACAGCGGATGAGAACCTACCTGCCAATGCAGGACACATAGGCTTGACCCCTGGTCTGGGAAGGTCCCATATGCCCTGGGGCAGCTAAGCCCGAGCGCCACAGCTACTGAGCCCATGGGCTGCAGCCACGGAAGCCAGGGTACCTAGAGTCCACGCTCCGCAGCAAGAGAAGCCCGCCCACTGCACGGAAGAGTAACCCCTGCTTGCCACAACTAGGAAAAGCCTGCATGCTGCCAAAAATAAACTAAATAAATCATTTAAAAAATGCTGGAGAGGGTGTCTGGGGAGGCCTTACAAATAGCTGTGAAAAGAAGAGAAGTGAAAAGCAAAGGAGAAAAAGAAAGATATAAGCATCTGAATGCAGAGTTCCAAAGAATAGCAAGGAGAGATAAGAAAGCGTTCCTCAGTGATCAACGCAAAGAAAATAGAGGAAAACAACAGAATGGGAAAGACTAGAGATCTCTTCAAGAAAATTAGAGATAGCAAGGGAATATTTCATGCAAAGATGGGCTCGATAATGGACAGAAATGGGATGGACCTAACAGAAGCAGAAGATATTAAGAAGAGGTGGCAAGAATACACGGAAGAATTGTACAAAAAAGAGCTTCATGACCCAGATAATCATGATGGTGTGATCACTCACCTAGAGCCAGACATCTTGGAATGTGAAGTCAGGTGGNATGTTTAGATTTCAGAATCCAAGGATATAGGTATATAGATCTTTATGTACATATTTATAAAACAAAATTTTAAATGTTTCGTAAAACAAACTTTACTCTGTATAGTCATTTTGATTATTCTATTCTATATCATATTTTTAAAGTGTTAGTCATGACTTACTAAATTGATTTCAGGACCCGCTGCATGACAACCTGCAGTGGGAA
This sequence comes from Neotragus pygmaeus, assembly GCA_006410875.1. Lineage (NCBI taxonomy): Eukaryota > Metazoa > Chordata > Mammalia > Artiodactyla > Bovidae > Neotragus > Neotragus pygmaeus. The sequence goes on along the minus strand of SJYV01034665.1, from coordinate 214,683 downwards.
AAAATTCACCCAGGACTCTGTGTAGTCTTTGTTCTGGTATCTCACTTGGGAGTGCTGTGGAACTGGATGTTTAGAAGTGTTCATTTACTACTACAGCTTTATAGCAGAAATTATATAAAGAGAATATTATACTGCATGTTGTTCACTGAGACTTGCATTTTTATACTCATCACTGTGTTGCTAAAATTGCTAGTGTGGTTTGTAGCTGATATTAATTCCTTTCTAATTGATGGTTGAAGGATTCATGCCTTTTAATTCCTCATCCATTGGTGAATATACCATTTTGTTTATCCACGTCTATTGATGGCTCCTTGGCTGGTTTTCTGATTTTTGCTGTTAATATTATGAACAGTGCTGCTATGGACATTCTTATACATATCTTCTGGTGTGTGTGTGGAAGAATATCTCTAAGGCAGAATGTATATCTGTGCTTTATGTGCAACGAGAGCATGTATGTTTGGACCATTTTTCCCATTCCCAGTCTTCTCAGAACTAATTTCACCCTCTGGGGTTGATAGCACCCCCACTGAAAATGTTCTAGAGTATACATCTAGGAGTAGAGTTACTGGGTTGTAAGGCCTGGGAAGATTCAGTTTTATAAGATAGTGTTTAATTGTTTTTCAAAATGGTTGTGCCTACCTGCCATGTGTAAATTTTCCACATCCTCTCCAATACATGATAATGTTATACTTCTTAATTTTTCCAATCAACAGGTATAAAATGGTATCTTGTGATATAACTCAAAATCTCTTTTATTAGTGAGATTAAGTATCTCTTCATATATTTATTGGCCATTTATGTTTTCTTCTGCACAGTGCCCATTTATGACTTTTACCCATTTTCCTATCATCCATTTATGTAGTTGTTTATGTATTAGTGCTAATCTCTATGTGTGTATGTCAGGCTTTCCCGGTAGCTCAGAGGGTAAAGAATCTGCCTGCAATGCAGGATACCCGGGTTTAATTCCTGGGTCAGAAACATCCCCTGGATGAGGGCATGGCAACCCACTCCAGTATTTTTGCCTGGAGAATCTCATGGATGGAGGCGCTTGGTGGGCCACAGGCCATGGGGTCGCAAAGAGTCAGACACAACTGAGCAACTAACACACACACATACTTGTATGTATATACATACATCCACATCTATATACATACATACACATGTATACATATACTCAGTTTATAGCTTGCTTTTTCACTTTTTGTAGAGTCCTTTTGACTAACAAAAGTTCTTCATTTTAATATGGTTAAATGTGTCTGTGTTTAATTTCTGCTTAATACATTTTGCATCATAAGTCCTTCCCTATTCCAAAGTCAGAAAAATAATATTAAATATTTATTTTTTACTGCTCTACCACTGATTCCATGTGTATTAATTTTTTAATTAATTTTTTATTGTGATAAAATATACACTTATACACAATCTTGTGGTTACTGTTGTTAACAATTTTGAGTGTACAGTTCAGTAGCATTAAGTACATTCACAGTGTAGCCCATTACCACTATCCATTTTCAAAACTCTTCATCATCCCACACAGAAACTCAGTGCTCATTAAACAGTATATCCCCTCTCTACCCCACAGCCCCCAGTAACCTCTCTTCTACTTTCTGTCTCTATGAATTTGCCTATTCTAGATCCTCATGTAAATGGAATCATGCAGCATTTTTTCACTTAGCTTAATATTTTTAAGATTTATCCGTATTGCAACATGTATCAGAATTTCATTCTTTCTTAAGGCTCAATAGTATTCTATCATATGTATATACCTTGTGTTGTTAATCCATTCATCTGTCGAAGGACAGTTGGGTTGTTTCCACGTTTTGGCTATTGTGAATGATGCTGCTGTGGACATTGGTGTTACAGCATCTGTTTGAGTCCTTGCTTTCAATTCTTTGGTGTGTATGCCTACATGTGGAATTGTTAGATCATATAGTGATTCTGCATTTAATTTTTTGAGGAGCTATTTTCTTTTAAAAGTTTAAAATTTTGTTTTTGTCATTTAAGACCTTAATCCATCTGGAGTTGATGTTCAAGTATGGTATAAGATGTAGGAATCTGACTTTTTTTCCATATGGATAGCTATTTTTTTTCCAGTTTTGCATACTAAATAGCCTCTCCTTTCCACAACATAGGCTTTTTACTTATCAGTTTTAGCAGAGTCACAATAACTTAGTAAGTTAATATATCATAAATGGCAACCCACTCCAGTGTTCTTGCCTGGAGAATCCCAGGGACGGGGGAGCCTGGTGGGCTGCTGTCTATGGGGTCGCACAGAGTCGGACACGACTGAAGTGACTTAGCAGCAACCATCTTTCTTTATTATTCAGATTGTTTTCAGGTTTAAATAATACTATTATGATTATTTTCGCTCTTTCTCTTAAATTATTTTAAGAAGATATTTCTGAGAGTTGGATTATTTGGCTAAAGATTATGAATATTCATGTGTCTCTCTTATACATCACTAGGTTACCCTCGATAAAAGTGGAAAATAAATATACATTGTCACCAACAAATAAGAGTATCTGTTTTCTTTAACTATCCCAGTACTGCATTCTATATTTTTTCTCCTTTTTTGAATATAGAATTTTAAAATAATAGTATCCTTTTTTTGTTGTTTGAACTCCTTAAAAACATGATATCTTTTTCTTCAGATGTTCTTTTGCTGTTTGTATGTCCTCCTTTATTTGCTGCAAAATAATGAAAATACTGTAGATGTTTTGTTATATAAATTCAAACAGAATGAAATAAAAGTTTAGTTGTCTTAAAATCTATGTATCTATATGTTCTCTTTAGTGACTTGTTGCCCCATCATTGGGAATAGGTAAAATTTTAAATGCAGTCCCCTACCATCCTCATTCTTATGAAAGTTATAAATAGAAGTTTCTTTAATGCACAGTCTCACACTTTAGATTTCAGTTCCATGTGAATTAATTTCCAATAGTTACTGTGGTGAGGATTTGGATGAAAATACGACACTAGAATAAAAGTATACATAATCTTTGACTTCCTAAGTTGCTCTGAATAAATTTTCCCCATCTTGGTAACTTTCTTAGGAATAATCCTTGTTTTAAATTTTTAAATGTCATAACCTATTTTAGTTGCCATCAGATGGATTCTTAACCATTTTTTTAGATGAACCATTTAAACCATGCAGTGTGAAATTTACCTTTATTAGACAATGTGGAATTTCTCTAGCCCAAAGAATAAATGTTTATTTTTCTGATTATGAAATACATGACTGGGACTTCCCTGGTGGTCCAGTGGTTAAGAGTCTGCTGGCCAATGCAGGGGACACAGGTTCGATCCCTGGTTCAGGAGGATTCCACATGCTGTGGGGAAACTAAGCCTGTGTACNCTTGCCCACAGTAGTAGATACAATGGTCATCTGAGTTAAATTCATCCATTCCAGTCCATTTTAGTTCACTGATCCCTAAAATGTCAATGTTCACTCTTGCCATCTCCTGTTTGACCACTTCCAATTTACCTTGATTCATGGACCTAACATTCCAGATTCCTATGCAATACTGTGTTTACAGCATTGGACTTTACTTCCATCACCTGTCACATCCACAACTGGGCATTGTTTTCGCTTTGACTTCGTCTCTTCATTCTTTCTGGAATTATTTCTCCACTGTTCTCCAATAGCATATTGGGCACCTATTGACCTGGGGAGTTCATCTTTAAGTGTCCTATATTTTTGCCTTTTCATACTGTTCATGGGGTTCTCAAGGCAAGAATAGTGAAGTGATTTGGCATTCTCTTCTCCAGTGGGCCATGTTTTGTCAGAACTCTCCACCATGACCCATTCATCTTGGGTGGCCCTACATGGTATGACTCATGGTTTCATTGCGTTAGACAAGGCTGCAGTCCATGTAATCAGTTTGATTAGCTTTCTGTGATTGTGGTTTTCATTCTGTCTGCCCTCTGATGGATAAGGATAACAGGCTTATGGAAGCTTCCTGATGGGAGAGACTCACTGAGGGGGAAACTGGGTCCTGTTCTGATGGGCAGGGCTACGCTCAGTAAATCTTTAATTCAATTTTCTGTTGACAGACGGGGCTGTGTTCCCTCCCTGTTTTTTGACCTGAGGCCATGGTGACCTGACCTATGGTGGAGGTAATGAAGATAATGGTGACCTCCTTTCCCGACCTTGCACCAGGCCACCGCCGACCTCTGCCTCCCCTGCACACTCCTGGACGCTCAAGGGCAAGTTTGGGTCAGTCTCTTGTGGGGTCACTGGTCCTTTCTCCTGGTCCTGGTGTGCACAAGGCTTTGTTTGTGCCCTCTAAGAGTCTGTTTCCCCAGTCCTGTGCAAGTCCTAGTGTCACTATGGTGGGGTTAATGGCGACGTCCTCCAAGAGGGCTTATGCCACACCCGGGTCTGCTGCACGCAGAGCCCCTGCCCCTGTGACAGGCCACTGCTGGCCCATACCTCCTCAGAAGACGCTCAGACACTCAAAAGCAGGCCTAGCTCAGTCTCCTGGAGCCTCCTGGTGTGCACAAGGTTTTGTTTGAGCCCTCTCAGCACCTCTGATGGGCATGGGGTTTGATTCTTAACAAGGTTTCATTCTTCCTACTGTCTTGCTGTGGGGCTTTCCTGTGGCACTAATGGTAAAGAACTTGGCTGCCAATGCAGGGGAACTATGAGACACTGGTTCGATCCCTGGGCTGGGAAGATCCCCTAGAAGAGGAAGTGACAACCCACTCCAGTATTCTTGCCTGGAAAACCCCATGGACAGATAAGCCTGATCAGCTACAGTCCATGGGGTCACAAAGGGTCGGACACGACTAAAGTGACTTAGCACAGCACCGTCTTGCTGGGACTTCTCCTTTGCTCTTGGATGTAGGGTATCTTTTTTTGGTGGGATCCAACATTCTCCTGTCAATGGTTGTTCAGCAGCAAGTTGTAAGTTTGGAACTGTTGCAGGAGAAGATGAGTGCACACCCTTCTACTCTGCCATCTGAAATGTCCTTTACTCTGGAGCCAATCTCCACTCATGGAGCTGAAGGGAGTGCTTTGCACGAGAAGTGCCCCTGCCCCTGAAGGTCAGGAGGCAGTGCAGGGGCCTACACGGCCCAACAGGAACCCTGACTCGGCCCCGAGGTGGGGTGTTGATGGCTTCTTCTCAGCCACCGCACTCCAAAATCTCTGGTCAGGAGGAGTGCCTGAAGGGGGCCAGCCTCCTGGTGTGTCAACCTTGGACCTGTGGATTATGTCCTGCAAATGTAGGAAACTTATAATACGTATTATCATTTTAACTTGTGCTGAACACTTAGTAGGCACCAGGTCTCCTGCCTCGTGTAGATTTCTTGGTGTAGCTGTCACAGCCACCTGCTGTGGAGTGGGGAGGGGGTGTTGTAATTGCATCCCCATTTAACAGATAAGAAAACGGAGGCCCGGAGGAGTAATTTGTCCATATCATGTGGTTTTAAGTGTTGCTGGGACATAGACTAAATAATCTAAACTTCTGGATGTTGAGAATCTGTAGCTTCGGTCAGATGCTTGCTCAGCATATGCTGAATGGTCAGTTAGGAGGAAAAGGTTAAAAATAAAGCCCGCAAAGTGGGGTTTCCCTGGTGTCCAGTGGTTAAGGCTGTATTTCCAAGGCAGGAGTCGAGGGTGTGATCACTGGTTGGGGAACTATGATACCACATATCTTGGGTATTGCCAAAAAAATTTTTTTTAATCCTCCAAAACATGTGCTCAGTATTGCCTCTGTGTGTGAGTGTGTGTGCATGCACACATGTGCACACTAAGTTGCTTCAGTCGTGTCCGACTCTTTGTGACCCCATGGACTATAGCCCACCAGGCTCCTTTGTCTGTGGGATTCTCCAGGCAAGAATACCGGAGTGGGTTGCCTGCCCAAGCCCTCCTCCAGGGGATCTTCCCAACCCAGGGATCGAGCTCACATCTCTTATGTCTCCTGCACTGGCAGGCTGATTCTCTACCACTAGCGCCAGCTGGGAAGCCCAGTATTGACAATATACCACATCATGAAAAATTTGGCCTAGGGACTTCCCTGGTGGTCCAGCAGTTAAGAAGCTGCCTGCCAACGCAGGGGACGCAGGATGGATCCCTGGTCGGGAAAGATCCCACATGCTGCGAAGCAACCAAGCCCGTGTCCCACAGCTGCCGAGCCTGAGCGCTGCAACAAGGGAAGCCCCTGCCCGGGAAGCCTGTGCGCTGCAACTATAGAGTAGCTCCTGCTCAAGACAGTGAGAGGCAGCTCGCCCAGCAGTGAAGACCCAGGGCAGCCATAATAAATACATAAGTAAAATTATTTTAAAAAATTAGCCTAAAGAGCACAGTGTGATTGGGAAGTTTACACTTTTTTTTTGTTTGTTTTGTGTTTTTGGGGGCTTGATAGGAACAGAAGTCTGTTTTCCACAGTTATATTAAAAAAAACAAAAACAAAAACTTAACATTGTTAGGATACAAATTTGTGTTGCCAGGATGATTGATTCCACTTTTGGAAAGAAAAACCCTGAAGTCCATGTTCATATTTATTTAGTTACCATTCAGTCGGGATTTACTGTGTGTCAGGCAGAATATTAAATGCTTTGTATTCATTTAATTTAATCTCATTTAATCAAAACAGTTCCCTGAGGTAGGATCTATATGCCCCATGTACATCTGTGGAATTGAACATCAAGCAGCTTGGCCAAGGTTAGGGGACCTGTGAGTGGCAGGTATGGAATTCAAATTTAGCTCAGTTTTACTTCAAAGCCATTCTCTCTGCTTATTTCTCTTTCTGCTCTGGGCGTTTGTCTTTCTTTCTCTAAACACACACATACACACACGCATGCGAACACACATGCAGGTATGCATACACAGAAAGAAGGCAGAAAGGGAGCACAGAAGAGTCGCAGTGATCTCTGGCTCATGGCAGCACATGCCATTTTATCTTCTTTTATGTCTTTCTACATATTCTCAATGTTCTAGAATGAGTTTATATTAAGAAAACTCTAGCCAGTGGTCTTTTTTTTTGGTACAAAACTTGTGTTTTCGAGTCAGCAGGATATTTGAGTTCTGGTGTCAGGCTTCAGAGCCTCTGGCTGTGGGCCTCTTTAAAAAAATCTGTTAAAAAATAAGACAGAGGAGCCAGTACCTTTGCTTCTTGGAGCTCTCTAATCCGTCCTATAATACCGGGCTTTGTAGGAAAGTTCTGCACATAAATCCCATAAAATCCCATAATGTGGAGCTGACACTGAGCCTTCCCAGAACAAAATCTGCTAATGATCACAGCTTGCCAGGAGCCTGCAGAAGGATCAGACCTGTCACAGCCCCCATGCCTGCCTCCCACCTAAGCCCTTTCTAATAAGGACTCTTTTCATGAGTTTATAAAAAACACTTTGTTTGGATCACGTTGGGCTTCTATTTCATCTTTAAACTTACCACTTACCGACCCCCGACCTTCTCCACTCCGACCAGGACCTCAAAACCCTGGGTCTTTTTTGGTGTCCAAACATTTAGGTCGATGCCACTGGATGGAGGGCCGAGGTCGGGAGGCGGAGGGACTCTCCGACCTGGAAGTGACGTTGACGAGACCCACTACTCCTACTGTTCTCACCCGACCTCACCCCATTTGTAACCGACGCGGGACCATCACCATGACCCCTCGTCTAAGAAGAGATGTTTTGGCTTGTGTTGAAACCCGATCTATCTATTCGTGAGACGGAGGTGAAGGAGTCTAACTTTCCCTCTCAACATATTTAGTGAAAAGACCCGACAACATTTTGGTGACTCCGACGGACTGTGAACTAACCACTGGAAGAAAAGGAGAGAACAGGGGAGTGGGGACGACCTGGTATTTCTTCCGACTCGTGACTTCTTAACTACGAAAACTTGACATCTTAACCTCTTCTGAGAACTCTCAGGGATCCTGACGTTCAAGTTTGGTCAGTTAGGATTTACTTGAGGTGAGACTTATAAGGAACCTTCCTGAATACGACTTTGACTTCGAGGTTATGAAACCGGTACTGATGTGAAGAACTGACTCATTTGAAAAGCCCCTGATGCTGGGAAAGATTGAAGGCAGGAGGAGAAGGAGATGACAAAGGGTGAGATGGCTGGATGACATCACTGACTCAATGGACATGAGGTTGAGGGAACGCCGGGAGATAGTGAAGGACAGGAAGGCCTGGCATGCTGTAGTCCACTGGTTTGCAAAGTGTTAGACGTGACTTAGTGGTTGAACAACTACAGCAATGGTTGCTTTACAGTGTTGTGTTAGTTTCTGCTGTACAGCGAAGTGAGTCAGCTCTGTGTTTACATTTATCCCCTCTTTTTTGGATTTTCTTCCCATTTAGGTCACTAAAGAGCACTGAGTAGAGTTCCTGCTATGCAATAGGTTCTCATTAGTTATCTGTCTTATACATAGTATAAATAGTGTACACATGTCAACCCCAATCTCCCAGTTCACCCCCCTCCTTCTTGGTATCCTTAATGTTTGTTCTCTACATCTGTGTCTTTATTTCCGCTTTGTAAATAAGATCATCTTTACCATTTTTCTACATTCCACATATTAAAAGCTTTTAAACTGTAGGTCTGAAAAGACTTATAGGAAAATTGCAAAAATGGAACCAAGAATTCCTGTGTAGTCTTTACTATGTATTAACATTTGAAAAGAGTTGGACACGACTGAGCGACTGAACTGAACATTTTATATTTGCATTATCTGTAAGTCCATCTGTCCGTCCATTCATCCATCTATCTATCCATTCTCTATATTTGTTTTGGGAGAATACACTGTGAACCTGATTGCTTAAGAGTCTCAAATATTTTAGCATATACGTCTTAAAAACAAGAAGTGGCTATTACATAACTACAGTCTTTTAAAATCAAAATCAGGAAGTGGACATGGATACAATACGATTATGTAATCTACAGGCCTTATTCAGATTTTGCCAGTTGTGACACTAACATCCTTTATAACAAAAGAGAAACACTCTTTCTGGTCTGGGATCCAGTCCAGGGGCACACATGGTACTTCCTTGCCATGCCTCTTTGGGCTCCTGCAGTTTCTGGTCTTCTGCTTCTCTTTGTCTGTCACGACCTTGACATTTTTGAAAAGTACAGGTTCTTCTGGACTGACTTGTGTCTTCCCTAAATGTATACATTGGAGCCCTAATAACTAGGAACTCAGGATGTGAACTGTGTTTGGAGGCAGAGCCTTTCATGAGGTGATTACGTTGCAATGAGGCTGTGAGGTGGGCTCTGATCCAGTCTGGCTGGTGTCTAGAAGAAGAAATCTGGACAGAAAAAGGGACCGCAGGGATGTATGTGCATGGGGGAAAGACCATGCGAGGACCCAGGGAGTAGGTGGTCATCTGCAAGCCAGGGAGGGAGGTTTTGGGAGAAACCACACCTTGATCTAAGACTTCTAGACCCCAGAATTTTGAGAAAATACATTTCTGTTGTTTAAGCTGCCCAATCTATGGTGTTCTATTATGGCGGCTGGAGCAAAGTAACACACAGGTCAGTTATTTTGTAAACATCCCTCCACTTGGTCGTGCCTCATTCGTAGTCCTTTCTTCTTGTCGTCAGGGATATCCCTGGGTGGTTTTCACTCATTTTGACTCATTCTGCCATATTCAGGCAAATAAGGTAGAAACTGGGCTTCCCTGCTGGCTCAGCTGTAAGGAGCCTGCCTGCAAAGCAGGAGCTGCAGGCTCAATCCCTGATCAGGAAGATCCCCTGGAGGAGGGCACGGCAACCCACTCCAGTATTCTTCCCTGGAGAATCCTATGGACAGAGGAGCCTGGTGGGCTACAGTCCAAGGAGTTGCAAAGAGTCTGACACTGAAGCAACTCAGCAGGCACACACATGCAAAGCAGACACTATGCCTGTATGTGCCATCTTCTTAAGGAAGTACTTTTTTTTTTTTACAAAGTGCTAAAATATATGTTTCGTATTTTTTTGTATTAATAACTTTTCTTTCCTTTGTACCTGAAGAAGCCTTACTTATTGGAGCTAAATTACCCAATGCAAGTACCAGCATTCACATAGCAGCAGCAGGCAAATAGTACAAGGATGAATGGCCTCGTCTGATGGTACCAGCCTGATACCTCCTACTCATTCCAATGACATACATACTTCATATAGCAATATGGGGACTTTACATTTTAGCTATAAGTGAAGCCTGGAAAATACTGCTATTTCATTAAATTTGGAGTGCCGTTAATAAATTATTTATATCTGGAAAAAGAAGCTCTTCCTATATGCCAGGCTGTGCTAAGGGCTTTACTTTCACAGACCTCAGAACAACCCATTGACGTGTGGGTTGTATTGTACCCACTTTACAGATAAGGAAAACTGAGCATGGAAGAGTTACAGCCACATAGCTAAGAGGTGGAGGAGCCAGGCAATTTGACCCCAGAGGCTATGGGTCAGAAAAAATGAGTCCAGGAAATGTAAAACGAATTCAACTACATCAAGCACAACCAAGAAGGTGAATTCACAACCACCGGAGTCCTGGAGGTCAAGGGCAGAAGCCATGCAGTCTGCCCCTGTTTGTTGGGAACTTATATTTAGGGGTGTGTATCTCAAGGCTCAGTTGACCCAACATCACTTCCAATGAAGCTCTTATGGCAGTTTCTCCCCTCCCACCCACCAACTGACCCTTCTCCCCTTTTTGAACCTATAGGAACAATAATAGCTGTTATTTATTAGGTATATATATGCTGTTTTTTCCCCTAGTAGATTTATCAATAGAACTCATTTGTCAAAGAGAAAACCACAGGCCTCAAGTTTCATCACTTGTGCTAAAACCTGTGATGCTAAACCTAGACTCAAAATCTGACTTAGTTGCAGTTCTGACCTTCCCCAGAGATGTAACCTTAATTGATCAGCTTGAAATCTTCTGGACCAATGAGGCAATCTGTCACGTGGGCCCTCTCTACTCCCTGCCCCCCGCCAAGATCACAATCTAGATGATACAAACCCTGCTTCCCCAAAAGGAGATGTCTTGACCCCAAATATAGTTTTTTTTTTTCCTTTTAAGAAATATGTTTTGAAAACACTTATTTATTTGTTTTCGGCTGTACTGGGTCTTCGTTGCTCCGCGGGCTTTTCCCTAGGTGCAGGGAGCTGGGGCTCCTCTCTAGTCTGGGTGTGCGGGCTTCTCATTACGGTGGCTTCTCTTGTTGTGCAGCACAGGCTCTAGGACACATGGTCCAGGGATTGAGCCCACGTCTCCTTCCTTGGCAGGCAGATTCTTTACCACTGAGCATCCAGGGAAGCCCCTTCTCTTCCCTTTTGCTAGTGACTTCCTTGCCCCAGCCTTCTCTCTATAAAAGCCTTCCACTTTGTTCCACTCCTCAGGACCCCCTTGTGTTTTTTATTTTATATTTTAAAACACCTAGTCTTTTACTTTTGGCTGCACAGTGTGGCATGTGGGATCTCAGTTCCCTGACCAGAGATCGAACCCATGCCCCCTGCATTGGAAGCGTGGAGTCTTAACCACTGGACCACCAGGGAAGTCCCCCTTCTAGTTTTTAGATGCCTGAATCATGAATTGGTGAATTAAGTCAATTAGATCTTCAAATTTACCAGTTAAATTTTGTTTTCATAATAATTTAATGCTCGCAACAACCCAATGACAGAGGTGGGCACAAATCCAATTCACAGATATAGAAATGGATGACAGGTGAAATAACTTGTCTAAATCTTCTGTCAAATTGAGAGCTCTTTGAGGGTCTGGGTTGGGCTAGCTTTGTGGGCCTATGACCTGTGCAAGTCACACGAGGTCCCACACTTGGTTGAATGCTTGACTATTACCATCTTTAAATTCCTAATAGTTTTTGAACAAAGAAAATAAATTTTACATTTTGCACTTAGCCCTCTAAATGATGCAGCCAGTCCTGGACACCTGAATATCTGGCTCTGGACACCTTGCACAACTTCTCCTCTGCGCCCATTGAAGACAGCTATCAGATTACCAGAGACAATTTACTGCACGTGTTCATCTACATGTTGGTCTCCAACCCCAGCCTGGGGACCACGAGGAGCCTGGGTGGTGTCTTAAGCACCCAGCACAGAACCTAGCACAGTGGATAAGTGAAGGAAATGTTTGTTGCGCAAACTGACTAATAGTCTAACAGATTATAGATTCAGCTCTAGAAAAGGAATATACAGAATATACAGAAACTTCAGTTGCGTAGAGCCAAGAGACCAGAAAGGTGAGAGCTCACGCCCTGTAATGATAGCAGAACGCAAAAGGAAGAAGAAAGACTCTTCTTTCCCGGGGCCAAATCAGCTGATGAAAAGCCATGGACTCTTCATTTACAATGCATGTGTGTTAAATCACTTCAGAGGCCTCTGACTCTTTGTGACCCCATGGACTGTCCATGGGGATTCTCCAGGCAAGAATATTGGAGTGGGTTGCCACGCCCTCCTCCAGAGACTCTTCCCAACCCAGGTATCGAACCCTGTCTCTTACATCTCCTGAATTGGCAGGCAGGTTCTTTACCACCAGCACCACCTGGAAAGCCCGCCTCCCAGCTTCCTTTTCCCTTCTATGAAGGCATCTCCTTCCCTTGCAGTGGGCGGACTTGCATGTCGCCCACCAAGCTTGCAGACCTTGACTTGCAATCCCAAATAAACCATCTTTGCTGGAGGAATAGCTGATAGTCTGTTCTGGGTCAACACGACTGAGATGAAAGAGGGCCAGGTGCCCAGATGGAGGTTTTCCCCCAGGGCTATCCTGGCAGCTGAGCAGCAGCTCATCACGTTCTGCCTCCTTCCTGCCCCCAGATTCAGACTTTCAAATTAGCCCCTTGTCTGTGACTGTGGCAGGCTGGGGAGGAGGGGGAGGAGAACGAGCTGGAAAAAAGGCTTCTCCCCTGAAGGAAACAAAGACCTCTGTTGTGGACAGGGGAAGGTGTGGGGCAGGGAAGTGCTTGCTGCTCTGCATAAAAACTCAGTTCACCTAAACCACAGTCACTCTCCAAAGGCTGCCTGGATTCAGAAAGCCTGGCCATTCCCAAGGACTCACACAGATGGTCCTTTCAGAAGGTGCAGAAGCTACCTGGAGAGTTCCTAGAGAGCAGCCAGTCCCTCCTCACTTCTACCCACCCCTCAAGCCCCGGATAAATGCCACCTCTTCCCAGAGTCCCCCTTCCTCNGTATGACCAACCTAGACAGCATATTCAAAAGCAGAGACATTACTTTGCCAACAAAGGTCCATCTAGTCAAGGCTGTGGTTTTTCCAGTGGTCATGTATGGATGTGAGAGCTGGACTGTGAAGAAATCTGAGCACTGAATTGATGCTTTTGAACTGTGGTGTTGGAGAAGACTCTTGAGAGTCCCTTGGACTGCAAGGAGATCCAACCAGTCCATTTTAAAGCTCAGTCCTGGGTGTTCACTGGAAGGAATGATGCTAAAGCTGAAACTCCAATTCTTTGGCCACCTCATGCGAAGAGTTGACTCATTGGCAAAGACTCCGATGCTGGGAGGGATTGGGGGCAGGAGGAGAAGGGGACGACAGAGGATGAGATGGCTGGATGGCATCACCGATTTGATGGACCTGAGTCTGAGTGAACTCTGGGAGCTGGTGATGGACAGGGAGGCCTGACGTTCTGCGATTCGTGGGGTTGCAAAGAGTCGGACACGACTGAGCGACTGAGCTGACTGAACTGACTGGAGAGGGTGTGGAGGAAAGGGAGCCCTCTTACACTGTTGGTGGGAGTGAATATTGGTCCAGCCACTACAGAGAACAGTATGGAGGTTCCTCCAAAACTGAAACTATAACTACCATATGACCTAGCAATCCCACTCCTGGGCATATATTCAGATAAAACCATAATTTGAATCATGTACCCCCAATTTTTCATTGCCGCTCTATTTACAATAACCAGGACATGAAAGCAACCCAAATGTCCCTCAGCAGAGGAATGGATAAGGGAGATGTGGCATATATATATATATATATATACACACAGTGAAATGCTACACAGCCATGAAAAGAATAAAATCATGCCATTTGCAGGGACATGGATGGGCCTAGAGATTGTCTTACTGAGTAAAGTCAGACACAGCAAGACAAATACCATGATATCACTTATATGTGGAATCTTAAAATAAAAAAAGGGTACAAATGAACTTATTTACAAAACAAAGGTAGAGTCATAGACGTAGAAAGCAAACGTATGGTTACCAGGGCGTAAATGAGGTAGGGCTATAATTGGGAGACTGCGATTGACATTTACACACCGCTACATATGAAATAGATAATTAATTAAGAAACTGCTGTGTAGCACAGAGAATGCCACTCAATACTCTGCAGTGGCATATATGGGAAAGGAATCTTAACAAAGAGTGGATGCATATGTATGTGTGTACACATAACTGATGCACTTTATTGTACAGCAGAAACTAACACAACATTGTAAATCAACTCTATTCCAAAAATATTAAAAAAAAATCTTCGTGACCTTGGATTTGGCGATAGATTCTGAGATATGACCAGTAGCATGAGAAACAAGCAAACAAAAAATAAATAAATTCTTAGCTCAGGTTGCCACAATAAAATGCCATGGACTGGGGAGCTTCAACAAGAGAAATTCATTCCTCACCACTCCAGAGGCTGAAGTCTGGGATCAGAGTGCTAGCGCAGCCAAGTTCTGGTGAAAGTTTTCTTACTGGCTTGCAGAGAGCTGCCTTCTCACTACATCCTCCAGAGAAAGAAGAAGCAAGCAAGGAAGGAGACGGGGAAAGAACAAGCGCCCTGGCATTTCTTCTTACGAGCACATCGATCTCACCATGAGGGCCCTTCCTTCACGACCTCGTCTAGATACAATGATCTCCTAAAGGCCCCATCCCCTAATACTATCATATTAGGGATCAGGGCTTCAACATCTGAATTTTTCTGGGAGGAGCTGGGTGGGGGGACAAAAAGAATCAGCCCATATCAATAGGTAAATTAGACTTCATCAAAGTTAAAAAGTTTTGTGCATCAAAGGACACTTTCAAAAGAATGAAAAGACATTTTATTGAATGAAAGAAATATTTGCAAATTGTATTACCTGCTAAAGGACTTTGTATCTAGAATATATAAAGAGCACGTCAACTCAATAATGAAAATAACCAAATAATGGGCATTCAATCTGAATACACATTTACTCCAGAAAAGATATACAAATGGTCAATAAGCACAGAAAAAGATTTTTTGACATTTTTGGTCATAGAGAAAATGAAAATCAAAACCACAGCAAGACTTATCACTTCACATTCATGAGGGTGTTTTTAATGATAAGAGATGGATATGAACAAGTATTCGTGAGAATGGGAGGAAACTGGAGTTCTCAGACACAGCTGGTGGGAATATAAAATGACGTAGACACTTTGGAAAACATTCTGATAGCTCCTCAACAGATTAAACATAGGGCTTCTGTATGACCCAGCAATTCTATTCCTAGAGAATTAAAAATATGTATTCCTAGCAGCAGTATTCATCATAGTTAAAAGGTGAAAACAATCCAAATGTCTACTAACTGATGAACGGATACATTAAATGGTGTAGATCCAATGGAACATTATTCAGCCATGAAAAGGATTGTCCATTCTCTACTGCCCATACTCCGGAGAAGGGAGAGGAAATGGAATGAATAAGTCATCATGCCTGCATGATGAAGTCTCCATAAAAATTTGAATAACAGGGTTAGGGTTTGGAGACCTTCTGGGTTGGTAAAACACATCTACAAGTTGGGAGGATGGTGCACCCCAGCTCTCCAGGGACAGAAGATCCTGAGCTTAGGAGCCTGCTGGCCCTTGCCTTATGAGTCTCTCCCTTTGGCTCTTCACCTGCGTCCTTTATCACACCTTTTAAAAATACTTGTTTATTTGGCTGCACCAGGTCGTGGCCCACAGGAACCTTGTCGCTCTGTGTGGGGTCTTTCGGATGGCATGTGGACTCTAGCTGCTGTGTGCAGGCCCAGTTAGCAGCAGCTCGTGGGCTAAGTTACTCCTCAGCATGTGGGATCTTAGTTTCCTGACCAGGAATCAAACCCGTGTCTCCTGAACTGCAAGGCGGATTTTCAACCATTGGCCCGCCAGGGAAGTCCCCTTCATATCTTTTATTTTATGATAAACTGATAAATGGAAGTCACTGTTTCCCTGAGTTCTATGAGCTGTTATAGCAAATAACTGAATCCAAGGGTGAGGTGAGGGTGGTCATGGAAACCTCCAGTTTGCAACTGAGTCAGACTGAAGTTGTGGATAACCTGGGGACTACTGCTTGGTTTGGTGTCTGAAGTGGGGAGCAGTCTTGTGGGTCTGAGCCCTTACCTGTGGGGTCTGGGCTAACTTTGGTTGGTGAATTGTAGAACATCTAGCTGGCATCGCAGAGAATTGCTTGTGTGGGGGAAACCCCAAGCATCTGGTATCAGAAATTTTGTGAGTGTAATCATAAAGGAGAGACAAAGGAAGAGGAGAGGTGTGGATTTTTTGTGCTTAGATGAATTGTAGGATACGGGAACTATGTTTTCATAAAGCCTGGTCAACAAAAGAGTCCGAAATGCAGTACTTGGATAAAAATCTCAAAAACGACAGAATGATCTCTGTTTGTTTCCAAGGCAAACCATTCAATATCACAGTTATCCAAGTCTATGCCCCAACCAGTAACTTTGAAGAAGCTGAAGTTGAACGGTTTTATGAAGACCTACAAGACCTTTTAGAACTAACACCCAAAAAAGATGTCCTTTTCATTATAGGTCATTGGAATGCAAAAGTAGGAAGTCAAGAAACACCTGGAGTAACAGGCAAATTTGGCCTTGGAATACAGAATGAGGCAGGGCAAAGACTAAGAGTTTTGCCAAGAAAATACACTGGTCATAGCAAACACCCTCTTCCAACAACACAAGACAAGACTCTACACATGGACATCACCATTTGGTCAACATCGAAATCAGATTGATTATATTCTATGCGGCCAAAGATGGAGAAGCTCGATACTATCAACAAAAACAAGACCAGGAGCTGACTGTGGCTCAGATCATGAACTCTTTATTACCAAATTCAGACTTAACCTGAAGAAAGTAGGGAAAACAACTAGACCATTCAGGTGTGACCTAAATCAAATCCTTTATGATTATACAGTGGAAGTGAGAAATAGATTTAAGGGCCTAGATCTGATAGACAGAGTGCCTGATGAACTATGGAATGAGGTTCGTGACACTGTACGGGAGACAGGGATCAAGACCATCCCCATGGAAAAGAAAAGCAAAAAGGCAAAATGGCTGTCTGGGGAGGCCTTACAAATAGCTGTGAAAAGAAGAGAGGCGAAAAGCAAAGGAGAAAAGGAAAGATATAAGCATCTGAATGCAGAGTTCCAAAGAATAGCAAGAAGAGATAAGAAAGCCTTCTTCAGCGATCAATGCAAAGAAATAGAGGAAAACAACAGAATGGGAAAGACTAGAGATCTCTTCAAGAAAATTAGAGATACCAA